>NW_006499810.1:3550790-3578102 GCF_000471905.2 Amborella trichopoda
ATACAAAATACAAAATACAAAATACAAAATACAAAATACAAAATACAAAATACAAAATACAAAATACAAAATACAAAATACAAAATACAAAATACAAAATACAAAATACAAAATACAAAATACAAAATACAAAATACAAAATACAAAATACAAAATACAAAATACAAAATACAAAATACAAAATACAAAATACAAAATACAAAATACAAAATACAAAATACAAAATACAAAATACAAAATACAAAATACAAAATACAAAATACAAAATACAAAATATAAAATATAAAATGAAGGGTGTGGTTTCCATAATGTTGCAACCTTAAACAATCCAATTACGGCGCACCTTCAAATTTTATCCTAACATGTAAGTTTGATGTAAAATATTTTTAAGATTATCTCAAAATCTATTATTATATCAAATTATTAAATTTTAAACTCCAAAAATAGTTAAAATCAAGTAGATCTATAAACATATGAAAGTATTGAAAAGGAACGGTGTAGATAATATGTTGTCAGATGTACCATTTTTGAGACTCAAAATCCATTTATTTTTCATAGTCATACATCTCGATGTCGAGATGATCAATCAGAGGGTTTTTCAACATTTAAACAACTTTTTTTCGATGGATTTTTGAGTTGCATCCGTAGTTCTACATTTTAAGGTTGCAACCGTATGTAAACTTTTTCCTAAAATGAAAGCAACCTTTGAATCTTATTAAGATCTATTTTATATTTGGGATGTATACAATGAGGTCATTTACCTTTGGTACAAGGAGGTCACAATTACTTATAATCATCTAATGTGAAATCTGATAGCATGGGTGTGTCACAAAATTTGAGAAAATTTCTTTTGAACTTTGAACTTGATCAATGGAATAGCTGCAGCCATCGAATTTCACATCCAATGGTCAAGATTATTTGTGACCACCTTGTATTAAAGGTAAATGGTCTCATTGTGTGCTTTCCCTTCATATTTTTTCATGACATTTTGGTTTATTTTCAAAGATCTTCAGATGTTGACTACACTATTTTGAAGCTCCAACACATGTTTCTGAAGCAAAAATGGATTTACAATAATTGGATTTGCTTAATTGGGTATATTCCTTAAGAGCTCGTTTGGCTCATTGGATTCAAATTTTTAGGAGTCACTTTTCCTGGAAAAGTTGGGCCAATCGTGTTTGGTTCTCTTAGAATTGAAATTTCCATTGGAATTAAGATTTCCGTGGGATTCCTGAATGCTCATTTTAAGCCTAAATTTTAGAAATATCAATTCCACCAAAATAGGTGGAATTGACATGTCATGGAAATGATCCATTTTGCTGTTGAAGAGCAAAGAAAATATTAAAATTTTAGAGAGATAAACTATATCATATTTTAAAGAGAGAAAATACATTAAAATTTTAGAGAGAGAAACTATATCAAATTTTAGAGAGAGAAAGTATACCAAATTTATTAGAGAGAGAAAATAGACAAAAACAATTTAGTGAGAGAAACTATATCAAATTTTTAAAGAGAGAAACTATCTAAAATTTAAAATTTTAGGGAGACCATATTAAAATTTTAGAGAGAGAAACTATCTCAAATCTTAAAAGGTGTGATTTCTATAAGGTTGCAACATTAAACAATCCAATTACGGCGCACCTCCAAATTTTATCATATGTAATTTGGTGTAAAAATTTATTAGGATTATGTAAAAATCTATTTTCTTATCAAATTATGAATTTTGAACTCTAAAATTGGTTAAAATTAAGTACATCTATAAACATATGAAAATCTTGAAAATGGATAGTCTACATATTTTGTTGCAAGATGCACTATTTTTGGGACTCAAAATACTTTCTTTTCTATATTCATAATTTCGATGTTGAGCTGATTCATAAGAGAGATTTTTAAATTAAAGAACTTTTTCCAATGGATTTTTGAAGTACATCCTTGATTCTATATTTTAAGGTTGCAACCTTATATAAACTTCTTCCAATCTTAAATTTTAGAGAAAAAAAGTATCTCAAAATTTTAGAGAGAGAAACTGCATTAAATTTTAGAGAGATGAACTACTTAAATTTTTTTTTCAAGAGAAATATATCAAAACATTTAGAGAGAAATTATCTCAAATTTTAAGTTTTAGAGAAAGAGCATATTAAAATTTTAGAGATTAGAAACTATATCAAATTTTAGATAGAAAAACTACCAGAAAATTTTTAGAGAGAGAAACTATATCAAATTTTAAGTTTTAGAGAGAGAAAATATATTAAAACTTTAGAGAGATAAACTATATTAAATTTTAGATAGAGAAAGTACTTGAAATATTTAGAGAGAGAAACTATTTAAAAAAAATTAGATGCGAAACTATCTCAAATTTTAAGTTTTAGTGCTAGTTTGGATGTACCTAAAATTTTAATATTTTTGGATTGCAATAAAAAAATCTTGTGAAACAGATTTGATCTGTTTGGAACATAGTTAGCAAGTCGGGGACTATCAATAAATAGGCTTACTATAAAATTGGAAAGAAATTGTTTGTATTTTAAAAAGTCGGATAAAAAAATATGGATCGGCAAAAATACTTAAGGTAAAGATATCGCCAATATATCGAACTAGGCTCAAAAAATCAGATAAGTTAAAATGTTGGAAATTTTGAAATTCTAAAAAATAAAAATTATGCCAAAGCTATCAATAACTAATCTATCCATAAAATTTTTACTAGACTAATGTAATTAAGTCAATTAATTTAGATGTCTCATGACTCTCATCCAATCATCCAATATTAAATACAGAATTAACTAGAAATATTCAAAATTAAGCATAAGGCATGGTAGAGTCAAAAGAAAAGTTAGGAGTTTGGGAAGGTGTAATCCCCAAGTCATGTAGTCATGCATCATGGTCATCATCATCTGGAGAGGTGTCCTCATTTTGCGCCTCTGAAAACCTCTTCTGGCAATGAACCAAGTTGCTGAAGAATAATTGCATTACAATATCGGATTTCATTTTCACGCGATGCAGTCATCATCTTAGAGTTCACTCGCATGTAAATCAAGTTAGCCGATATCAACGTGATAAGGACCGATGAGTCAAAACCACTGCTCAAGCTAGAAAATCATCCAATATGGACTTGGGGCATAGGAAGAAACCCTCATGAAAATGAAGATCGAAATGAATAGTGACTTATGTTACTAAGGAATTTTAGAAACCAAATGATGAGAATTGTCTTTACTTTGGGCCCATTCTATGGGGAGCTCCTATAGAATTAGAGAAGTCCAACCTACAAAAGGAGGAAGCAATTCCAATTGTCCCAATAAAATTTGAGAAATACTAAGCACGAAAGGACCAAGTTATCCACCTCATGAAAAACATTCTAGATGAGCATGTACTCATTCAAAACCCTGTGGCTAGGGATTTTCATAAACAAAATGCCAAATACTACCTTAGCCCAAGGTCCATGATCCAATAGAGAATAGAAGATCAAACTACCCCACCAGAAGTTCCAATTGAAGTGGAAGAAACAAACTTGTGGAAGACTCGAGACACCCCTATCCTAGTTAGTGGGGGTGAGGCAGAAGACCCAAATCTTGAGGCTATGGATTCTCAAATTCCAATTGATGAGAGTAACAGTAGCCATAATTTTGAAACTCAAGAAAAGAAGAAAAATTCTAGAAAATTCTTGATTCCAATTGAAGATATTAGTGTACAGAAAGTTCAACACATCCCTGTGATACATGTAACCACAAAAGAAAATGATATAATCAATCACATCGTTCAAATAAATGCAGTGGGTGACCCACAGGAGGCTCAAGTCATCAATTAGCTCAATCGAGATCTTGAAGCTAGGGACTCTTAAGACTACGTCTATGTGGAATTCTTTAATCTCGATAGTGCAATCCACGAAGAAACGAAACAGTCAAGCTTAGAGGATTCTGCTGAACTATTCCCTAAGGTAAATCCAAAAGAAGATCCATTCCCTCAAGAATGTATGAAAGAACTTGAACCTCTGAAGATCTTAAGAGGCCCACCTAGGCCACCTCTACTTGACTTCTTGGCAGACCCACCTATTTGGGATGAAGAGCTGAGCCTAATGCATTCAATTACACTACTATCTAAGATTGATCTAGCAATCAACATTGAAGAAGCCAGGGATCCAAATTTGATCATTCTTGAAGATTCAACATCTCTGCAAAAGCTAAAAGAAATCAAACCACTAGAAGTTCTAAGGGAACCACTTGGGCCACTTTCACAAGATTTTCTTAATATATGGGATGAAGAACCAGACATTGAAGATCAAATCATGTTATTCCTTCAAGGGAAAGGATCTCATGAAAAAGACGCTACAGGGGCAGCCCCACCAAACCACTTAATAAGGGTACCCTTACTTGATGATAAAAATAAAGCAGGAGTAATCGGTGAGACCCACCCCATATCCCACAACTCTCGACATGCCTTGAGGTGATGTACTCCCCAAGAGCAACATGAAGTTGCAAATGAAAAAGATTGCCGAAAAGATGTGGGATGATCACTTACTCATCCCTTTCAAATAAGCCATGTGGGGCATCCATGCTCTGCTTAGGCATTCTACTCCGTGGTATTGATAACATAAGGAGTTGAAAAAAAAGAAGAAAAGAGTTTAACCAACCCAACACGAGATTGAAGGATTAGAAAGCTGAGAGTGGCTTCAAATATGATGATCAAGGCACGAATGAAGTAATTCAAGGAAGAAAGACTCTATAAGAATTCGACAACCACTGTCAAGGAAGTATTAGATATGAACTAGGGGCACGTAAAATTTAAAGATAACTAAGACTAGGACATCCTTGCCACCTGGAAGAAGGAAGGATGATCGAGTTCTTATCTGTTTTTTAGAACAAAGTGCTAAAAAAAAAAAAACTCCACTGACAAAGAAACAAAAACGAAATTCTGTCGAGATAAAAAAAACGAAGGAATATCGAGCATTGGAAAAAAGGCCACCAGGCTGAACACCCGAAATGGATCCTAGCTATGATAAAAAAAAAAGAGAAAAAAAATAGAAAAAAAAATCCATCGGGTTGAAAATCCAAAAGTAACCCCGAGTGTTGAAAAAAAGGCTACTGGGTTGAATACCCGAAAAGGACCCTAGGGTGACAGAAAAATAGAACTTCTCTATCTTTTTGTCTGTTCTCTAAAATCCCTCAAAATTATTCTCTTCTCAAGTTAGAATGGTGTCAGAAAGCAAAATAATTTGAAGGCATCAATCGAAGTAAACCTGAAGAAGCTCGACTTTTTGAACTTTAAAGGAGTGGTAGTAGAGGAACAAAATTGGAAGTCCAAGGATATTCTGAGCACTTTGGGGCAGCATCTCATATTTTTCAAGACTTCAGTTTGCTTGGAAAACAAGAAAAATTTTCCCTTGAATTGTGACATAAGAGCTAAGATTGGAAGATGATGAAATGCTTGGTGATTCCTCGTCTTGAAAGTCCCAAGTAGAGGCTCGAAAAGCTCATATCGAAAAAAAAAAAAGAAAGAAAAAAGGAAAAAGAAGAAAAGAAAAGAAAAATCGAAGAAGAGAGAGCTCCATGGAAGGATGAGCCTAAACTACTTACCAAACTTGTTTTTCAAAATTTTTCATCCATCTACAAAATTTCCCCTTGTGTTAAGTGATTTTTAAAAAATCTTAATATTTTTGGTTAAAACATAGCCCAAAACTTTGTTTCCATTTCAAAATTCAATCTATCTTCAAAATCTTCTAAGATGTTTTAGAAAAACGAAAGAGTTTTATGGAGGCTTGGATATGATGCGTTTGCCGCCATCAAATCCTAGATTGACATACTTGCAAACCCTTAGGAAAGTAGACCATAAGTTCCCAAACCAAAAAGCCTGAACCTGTGGACCCTAAGAATCAGAATCGAAAGCGAACAAGAAGTTCAATAAGCCAGAAATTTATCAACTTATCATTTCTTCTAAATCAACTCCCATTCGATTGGATAACTAGACCCCAATAAAAAAGTATAGAGTTGAAGATGACTACACTGACAGCTTCCCAGGTAGCATTGGAGTGATTACAACAAGGAGTGTCGCCGGCTCAAAGATAACATGTTTCTTGTTGACTGTCACTTCGGATCCTGATTCTCGGAGACCTCTCAGCTGCACTGACTCAAAGATAGTAGTGCCAGTTCGATCACTTACGGATCAAAAGCATCCATCGTCGTACCGCCTACCAAAAGAGTACCGATCATTCAAAGAAATGATCTATCGAAATTTTTTTTCTTTCTCACTGTGTTCCAAGTGTCTATTTCTTTGCCATTCACCTGGTACCTCAAGTGAATACCAAAGAGGGGCAAATATAGACACCCCCCCTCGAAATTCTGGCTAAGGGAACTCCTAAAAACCTCGATTCTGAGCCTAAAGGACCACAAAAACCTTAGTAGACCACATCAGCCTAGACCCAACATAATTTCCCAAAAATTACTCAAAATCTATCCCAACTTGAAGTAGACCCCGCAAGCATTTCAACGGTCTAAGAATCGCTTGAATCAGAGCTACAGATAAAAATATTCAATAAATGATAATTTAGTCCCTTTAAGACCCAAGTGTCAGCCCGGGCTGGGCCGTGGCACAACCCGTAGGCCCAGACATGGCTTGATGATGCAGTAAATCATTTTCTTTACTTAGATAAGGTTAAAACTTCAAGATAAATCCAAAATATTATGAAATAATTTCAAAAAATTAATAAAAATCACCTATTGAATCTTATAAGTACCCCCTCTATAACAAAGAAAAAAAGAGACAAAAAAGATTAAAAAATCCTTAGAAATTCTCGAAATTAGAAAAATAGCCCAAAAATAGAAAAAACCCTTAGAAGATTTATGAAAAATTGGAAAAAATCTCCAAAAATCACAGAAAATCTTAGAATTCATATTCAACCTTTGAAGATCCCAAAATCCTTATAAAACTAAGGAATTCTTCTTCAATCCCAAGAAATCTCAAGAAAAGCTTAGGTAGACCCTATCTAAAATTTCCAACTTTTCTCCCTGCCTTAGGAACCCAGATCTAGGTTAAAGAACTTTAGATCTACCAATTCTAGCAATCAAAGGTATCCGAAAAACGAGACGGTGGCACAAATCGGAAGAGCGGTCTAATCCAAGCCCGAAACTCCGGATTTCGGGTCCCTAGAGGAAAGTATATATTTCTTTGCTTAATTTAGCTTGTTTTTCTTTATTTAATTCTCTACTTTATTTTATTTTTTCTAAAAATTACTTTATTATTGGATTTAATTAAATTTAGAAGTATTTTTTTTATTATCAAAATACGGATTTGGAGCTGGCGTTGCCAGTGGACTAAAAAAAAGACTGAATCCGTATAGATCTGGGATTTTTCTGAGCCCATAATTCGAGACCAACTTTATCTATTTTTCAAAATTAACTCAGTTTTTGCTAAGATTTGAGCAAATCTCATCGCAAAGGTTAGTGCAGATCGGAGCATAAACAAAAAGACTGAAAAAGGCAAGAGGTAGGCCCAAAATAATGTGGTTGGAAGTAGTCGGAAAAGATATGAGAACTTATGGCCTCACTGAAGATACGACCTTTAATAGAGTAGATTGGAAAACTAAGAATCATTTAACCAATCCCAATTAATTGAAAAAAGACTAAAATGATGATGATGACGGTCACACATTTTTATGTCTCTCTCTAAAATGTAAACAACTTTGGTGCATTAATGTCTAGTATTCTAGTACATTGTTTATGCAAGATAACATTTTGAGGACAAATTCTCTATGTTCTTAGTTATCTTGAGGATAAAATTGTCTATGAAAATTAATTTATGTTAGTAAAAGGTTGCCATTATCTTGAGATAATGCCCTTGGCACGCCCAAATTTGGAATTGCATCCTACAATTGTTCACATACGCGTCTACAACATGATTTTACAAGCCCCGTTTCACTCACAGGTACTCTTTTAACAACAATAGGTACTAGATAGCAACCGTGGCAGCTTCACTGTATCAATATTGTAGAAGTCAAACGATTGATTCGGTGAAAAGACCAATTAACCATTGACTCAACACACATACGCATATTTGGACAAAGGAGTGGGTTTCTATATGGTCTAGATTTTTGGGAAAATTGCTAAAAAAATTTAAAATATATTTTCTAGACAATCTATCTCACCCTAAATTTTTTCACTTATTTTTCTCAAAAACCATTTTTTGTAACAAATACCCCCAACTCAAAAAGTTACATCTTTTTTGACAAAAATACCCCTTCCCGTACCTTTACCTTACGAACAAATCATTTGGACGGATCCCAATAATACTTTCGCCGGACTGCAGTTATTATTTGCCGGACCTATGACATATAGCGAACTGCATTTCTACAATACCGGACTGCTTATTTAGACAATGATACGCCAGACCGTAGATTACTAATGCCGGACCACCCTACTCCTGTATCTAAAATGCCGAACCGAGACCATGAAATGCCGGACTTACGTCTCGAGTAACAAATCATGGAGCGAAGCTCCGTCACGCCAGACCGTGAGTAAGATATTGCCAGACTGCATCCTCCCAATGTCGGATAAATAGATCCTAACGTCGGAGTGCAGCTATGACACGCCGGATCATTCTAGAACCATACGTCGGACTGCACATTATAAACGCCGGACTGACTCCACTCCAGTAAGTAACTCACCGGAGCTCTACTTCCAATCGTTGGACTGCCCACATCATAGTAAACAACTCGTCGGACCGGGCACATAAATTGTCTGACTAAATGCAGGTAAGTGGAAAAGGAAAAGGGTAAAGTTAAAAAGGGAGGGTAATTTTGTCTTTTTTTAGGTTGGGGGGGGGGGGGGGGGGTATTAGTTAGAAAATATGGTTTTTGAAAAAATTAAGTGAGGTAAGTTTAGGGTGGGGGTAGAGTGTCTAGAAAGTATATTTTTGGGGGGTTTTAGCAATTTTCTCTGGATTTTATGATAACAAAATAAAAGCTCACCTCAAATCCTTGTCTATAAAGTACTTTCGGCAACGAAAATATCTATGATGGCTCTAAAATCACTTCTAACATGGACAATGATTCAAAACTCAAAAAAATAATACAGATTTTACATATTTATGACCACTTATATTTAGGGCAAAATAGACGGTCTAGATAATTTGTTATAATACAGACTATTTTTAAAGCTTGAAATCCTATTTTTTTCCACAACCATGATGTTCAAGCCAAGATGATCGATGCAAAGGTTTTCTAATTATCGAATTGTAATTTTCGATGAGTTATGAGGTGAGGCTTTATTTATTTTGAAAGGGCTGCAGCCCTATCAAACCATTTTCCTTGAACAAATTTGAATTCCTAAAATCCATTCAAAGTGGAAGCTTCTTGGATGTGTACATAATCAAATAGAGCCCATATATATAAGCCATTGAAATGGCAAGGATGTATGATCCTAGGCAGGCCAGTTACGTATCAATGGTTATAACTTATAATGTCTTATTTCCAAGAGACAAACATTAAATTATGGCCATCATTTAACACCGACAAATACTTTTATATGGATGGGTGGTCGAACTCTGTCAGGCTTTCAAAAGCAACTAATAATCAACGTGACAAAGTCACAAAACCCCCAACCCATGGGAATAAACTCAAAGAACACCTATTGCTAGCAAGACAATAAAAGTCCACAAAGGCTTTGCCAGATTACATTAACTTTAGGTGAGATTTTGATTGGCCATGTAGAGGAGAAGGGATGTCTGATACCCAACTCTAAATTGTTGATAGATTCTGAAATACTCAGCAAATAAGAATATATATGGTGTTAGAAAGGGACATTTCTTTCTAAAACTATACACTACTTCCTCCGGTCAAGAAAATAAATTAAAAAAAAGAAAAAAAAAACTCATAATTGTTTAGAAGGATGACACCTCTCTCTCCCCTTTGCTCCCCCGGGATGGCGGGGATGTATGAAGTATATAGGCTCGACCTTTGAATGCATGCACGTGCATGGATAAAGATATGCCAGCTTTAGTTGCTATTGTCTTTGGAGTATTCTATGTCAGCCTCTACTTGCCATGCAAGAGAGAGAGGAGAGAGAGTGGTAAATGAAATGTCGGCTCAAGTAAAATTATAATCGACGGCGGCAATGGGTTGGGTAGCCCTGTCCTATTAGGGCCTGGGCCACAATATGTGGCTCGAGGGTTGTCAAGCCGCGATGGGACTGGCCTGGTTTGACCCAACCATGCCTTCTTTTTTTTTAAATTTTCTTTGTCATCTTTTTAAATCATATTTAACCTGGCACGACCCCACTCGAATAGGGTTAGGGCTGGGCCTGGGCCTGCCCTATGCGGAAAAGGGCCAGGCCCAGTCCCAGCCCAAGGTCGGCATGTTGGCAGCCCTAATTACAACCATATCACAATGTTAACGTTACAACTTCGGTATGCCCATTATTCAAAAGGAGGAGATCTGCCATTAAAGAAGGAAAAAGAAATTTTGAGGGTCTTATGGTCCTTCTAATATATATGTGGGCAGTTTTGGTAATTTCATTAAGGCTGGCCATGCTTTGGTGGTCTGTAACAGTAAGACCACACGGCATTTTGATATTTATTATCATGTCAGATGGTCAGCAAGCCACATTGAAGTGTTTGGGAGATTCTAAACATTCTGGAGGGGGCGTAGGGTTTTTTAAGTGAACAAAGTTTTAGTTAGGCTCCTCAAATAATATACTCATTAATCTTTCATTCCACCTTATTTATTAGCCAAGAAAACTACGAACATTTTTTAAAAAACAAATTATATTTTTGTGGACTCAAATTCATTATCCACATTTCTTATTTGAATGACAACATTAAAAACAGAGAGCTTTCTATACTTACCATGATGTATAGAAGTTATATACTTCAAGTCAACTACTAACCATCTGATCTAGATCCCATGTTTTAAAGTATTTTATTTTAAATTTTTTTTTATGAATCATATAAATATGAAATTTGCTATGTGGAATCATCTCATTGGTGCACATATAAAAAAAATTAAAAAATATTTTCAATGGAATAAAATAACTAAAGTACCCTTAATTTTGATATGAAAATACTTTATATAAAAAGTTAAAAATAAAATAATGTGGCGGCATGATATGGGGATTTGGTCCATCTCAGCCATCAATTCAGATGAGACAGTTGGACAATGAGAAACATATAATATGGTAGAAGTATATAGACAGTGAGAACATATAATATGGTAGAAGTATAGAGACCGTTGGATAGTGGGAAACATGTAATATGGTAGAAGTATAGGAAGCTTTTCCTTAAAAAGAAAAACTTAAGAAAAAAACGAATTATCTTCCTATAATTGGGCTTAATCATGGGGATTTGAAGTAGTGTTGAATTTTCTGATATCGAAAGAAGGCCTCCCAATAAGTGATGACGAAGCTTCTGTCAATCAATGCAGCCTGTATTTGTCTTCGAGCTCCCTATTAAAATGCCAAATGTCAGCCCCCACTTTTTGCCATAATTTCGATTGAGACTGCCACCCTCTCAACTCTCAATTAAAGCAATTGAAATTTTGGTCAAAATGGAAGCTATATTTCCCCAAAATCAATGCCCATTTTCCTGGCCTCAAAATTTCCAGCCACCCCTAAACTCCTATTTAAAGGACCTCCAGTTGATCCTCAATGGCAAATTCAATCACACATTTGCTCTCTCTCTGACCACTGTTATCTCACTCTACACAGGGGTATCAAATGGCAAGATCTCATATGTTTTGCTTCTCAGTCTTTGCCTTGGCCACATTGTTCTCAATTTCTACCGCATCAGAATCTGATCCACAAGAGCTTGAACTACAGGTTCGAGTCTTGGGGGTCAGACCACTGAGTCCGTCGCAATCTCCAACTGCTAGTGTATCAAAACTGCAGGAAATTTTGCCTGAAATTGCTCAATCTCCGACTGCCCGGAGGCTTGGGCGTCATCACACAAGTGATAAGTCGGTGGCAGGAGGTGGTGTTATTCTTGGGGGGCTCGCAACTACTGTGATAATCGCGGTCTTTGCTTATATTAGGGTTACAAGAAGCAATGGGGGGCAAACTGCATGATTTGATTCGTCAGTCGAATGTGAGTTTAGTAAATGGGCGTGAACTTCTTTTGCATCTGATGGACATTCACTACATTGTAAAGTGAAATATTAAAGGAAAATGAATTAAAAATACAGTTATTTATTGATATTTGAAATGGGTTTCTTATGCTTGTGCGACTTTAGGAGATTGTAAGCAGATTTAAGTTCAATTTGTGGGTGAGAGAGAGAGAAATACTGTTGTTATGTTCAAATTAATTTTTTTACCTTTGAGAGAGGAGAGAACTTGCAGATTTAAGTATAGAGAGAGAGAGAGGTCAGATTTTAAAATTCAGCTTCTATTTGAGAGAGGAGATAACTTGCAGATTTAAGTGGGTCAGATTTTAAAATTTAGCTTCTATTTGAGAGAGGAGAGTATACTGTGCAAGATCCCCTGATGTAGTTGCTCAATGAAAACTCTTCTACATTGTGTATATGATTTTGATGTATTTGGGAAAGATCGATGAGTATTTATTTATTTACCGTAACTACTATTTTTTTATTTCCCTCTCTTTTTATAGAATTTTAAAATATCCCAAATTGTCAATCAATTTTTTCATCTATTTTTTCCACATTTTTAAGCTTGTTGTAAAATTTTAAAGTTGTTTTGGTTCCGCTTTACTTTTACAACATGTTATTATTTTTAAAATTTTTCTATTTTAATATTTGTTTAGGGCCAAAACGGCCCTTTGCTGGACTCGGTGGCATCCTTATGACTCGGCTAAGTAACTCGCCTCAGCTAGGGGACGAGTTCCTGGCCGAGGCTAATCCCCCTGCATTGAATCTTTGACATAAATCGATTAGTGGAAAAGGAAGGGAGCATAAATAAACCAAACTAAGGTGGGAAATTTGTCTAAATACCAGTAAGAGATGAAGTATTTAATTTTTTGCTCAATTGTACCTAGTCTAAGTTATTTTATAGATATGTTTAAATTCAATTTAAAAAGAAAAATGATTTAATAGGGCTGCAACCCTATCAAAATAAAAAAAGTCTCACCTTATAACTCATCAAAAACTACAATCCAAGTGTTGAAAAATATTGAAATCGATCATCTCAGCTTGAACATTATGGTTGTGTAAAAAACTTAGGATTTCAAAATCTAAAAATACTGTATATTGCAACAAATTATCTAGAACATCCATGTCGTCGTAAAAATAAGGGTTTACATATCCGCATGATCTATAACATTTTTTGAGTTTCAAATTTTTTTGTGGTTGTAAGAAATTAGTTTTAGAGTCATCGTGAAAATTTCTGATGCCAAAAGTGTTTTCCAGATGAGGATTTTAAGTCAGGTTTTATTTTGTCTTCATAAATCCTAGGCCCTATAGAAACTTCATCCATTAAAAAATTTGCAAAATGTTAAATTACTCATCACTTTTAAGCATTTTGAGAAATTAACAAACCCTAGTCTGAGTGCTAGTCATTTCTCTAATGATAGGGCAGATTGTTTTAACTCTGGCCTTCTGGGTTTTATTCGGTGTAGTGTCATGTAGCTAAACTGGCTTTGTGCAAAATATTAGCTGGAGCCATTAGCAAATAAATAATAAAAAAATTTAAAAATTAAAAAATTCTGTCATTTTCCAACACATTGTGGGCTCACTTTTCTAAACCTGGCAAAATCAGAGCCAAATAAGTCTTTACTGGTTTCATTCATCGAGGGGCCCATAATAAACCAAAGGAGATGCGGCCCAACTCACTGAAACGTAAAAGGTTGCTTATCCCCAGAAAAAGTGGGTTTCTTCTCCCGAAGAGCAAATTAAACGAGTCTAGGTTTAATGGCAACCGTGTTTACCCGTGTTTCCTGTAGACTGGCATGCTTGTAAATCTAACTAGATATACAATGTAAGAGGCTGGTGAATTCATGCATTATTTTTTAAGGTAGGCAATTGGCATTTAGAGTTCTTTTAGAAAAGGAAAATCTTTTTATACATAAAATCCGAGCAGGTTTGTAACTAGGTGTCAATCAAGAAATTCATCTTAGATTTGGAGTTAGGTTAAAATGGATGATAAAGATAACTAAATTAGTTTCCACTAGGAACAATTAGCATAACCAAGGGAGGTTTACTTTATTAATTCGAATTAATGCCAACAAGATAACATAGAAGCAAATCGTATGAGCCCGTGTATGATCTCTCACCACAAACTGCTAATAAGAAATTAAAATATTTTTTTTTTTAAAATATTTTAAACATAGACTTCCCATATTTAGCATACGTAAAATACTATTAATAATTATTTTTCTTGATGGATCAAGTATACAATATATTCTTATGGGTGCACTTTCGAAAATGTACTTTTGCATCTTCCATCTTTTACACCTTGGGGGAGTGGTGTAAAGGCAATAAATGAATTACAAAAGTAAATTTTTGTTCTTCCAAAATAACCAATACCTTTATTGTAAAAAACAATATTCTCATTATCTTTAATAATATAATAATATACAAGTATATGGTATTTCTTTAATTTTCTATTCTATTATTATTATTAAATTGATTCGCTATTAATTTTTACATAATAATTAAAATCATGAATGTAACATATAATTACAAATTTTATGCAAAAAAATTAAGACACGTGTTATGTCTATTATACTTTTGAAATTCAAAATTTTACTAGAAAGTTAAAATAAATTAAAATTTATAACTTGGTATTAAATATTATACTCTCATTTTGATAACATATTTCACAAATTTAAAAAGAAACAACATATTTCATTTAAAAAAAATTATGCACTCATGTTATAAATTTTACATTCATATTGTTTCTCACTATTTGATTCCAATCAATAAATAATTCACACGTGTGTGGTTTAAATATGTGCATACAACATGGGATTGTATACAAAGAGGCAATTTACCTCTTGTATAAGGAGGTTGCAACTATTCCCGATCATTAGATGTCAAATTGGATGGCATAGGGTGAGTCACGAAGTCTAGAATTCTTTTTTGGAATTTGTGTCTAATCAATGACACTCGTACAACCACCTAATTTGAAATCGAAAAGACAAGAATAATTGCGATCTCCTTGTTCAAAAAGTAAATGGTCTCTTTTCAGATAATCCCATACAACATAGATTCAAAAGTTAAGTGTCAAGTACATCCCTTCAACTAAGAGAGAGAAGGAATACATGCATAAAGATCCCTATGGGTTGGTCATCGCTAATCTTGGTAAAGAACACTTGACAATAGTCAATTGGATATTAAGGTATCTCAGAAGAACATCCAAAGTATATTTGTGCTTTTGGGAGAGGAAAACATGTGTTAAATGTGTACACAAATGAAAATATTGCGGGAGAACTAGACTCCAAGAAGTCAATATTGGGATACTTGATTACTTTTGCAAGGGAAGTTATTGTATGAAAGTCCAAGCTACAAAACGTTGAGAAACTGTTGCAACTAGGGAAAATCCATACTGACATGAGTATGTCAGATATGATGATGAAGACATTGGCCGAAGACAAACAAGAGTCATATAGAAGAATGGCCCACATGAGTGCCATTTGATCACTTGGTTGATCTATGAACAGAAACCTCCCTCCTGGGATTGGATCAGGAGATTGTTGAGCCTCCCATCCCATAAGGCAGGGAAACCAATGAAAATAGTCCTTCTGGAAAGGTAGTTTTAAAATATGACTTGTTGACCTAGTCATAATCCCATGAAATATAAATATGGGTTGATATATCCTTTATCTCTTACTTAAAAATGAGATAGAGATGATACACACCTTAAGAGGTTATGTGATATCCTTTCCATATTGGTCATTATCATATTCACCCTAGATCTCTTTAGCCTTCGTGCCCCTCTCTTGGAAGAGCAATACGTGGTGGCCTAGATCTCTTTAGCCTTTGTGCTCCTCTCTTGGAAGAGAGTTGTGAGCTATTGTTAGCATTTAACCAAAGCCACATCTCTTGGGCTATTTTTAAGGTGCACCTCTCTTGGGCTGGGTGAACTCTTGTTGGTGTATTGGCTGGGTAGACTCTTATTAATGTATTGGGCTCTTGTTGGTGTGGGCTGGGTGGACTCTTGTTGGTGTATTGGCTGGGTGGACTCTTGTTGGTGTATTGGCTGGGTGGACTCTTGTTGGTGTATTGGCCACTTGTTGGTGTGGGCTGGGTGGACTCTTGTTGGTGTATTGGGCATTTGTTGGTATGGGCTGGGTGGACTCTTGTTGGTGTATTGACTGGGTGGACTCTTGTTGGTGTATTGAAAAATACATGAAGCTTTTTTTTATAGAGAAGAAGAAGACAATAGAAAGTTATCATTCTTTTAAAACGAAGAAGAAGATAGAGTTATCATTCTCTGAGAGAGAAAAAGAAAAGAGAGAAAGTTACCCATCCTTTTAGAGAGAAAAAGAAGAAGAAGAGAGAAAAAGTTATCTTTCTCGTAGAGAGAAGAAAAAGAGAGAAAGTTATTAAAGAGAAGAAGAAGAGAGAAAGATATTATTTTATAAGAGAGAAGAAGAGGAGAGAGAAAGTTACCCATCTTTTTAGAGAGAAGAAGAATATGAAAGAAAGAGAGTTATTGTTCTCTTAGAGAGAAGAAGAAGAGAGAGAAATTTATCATTTTTTGATAGAGAAGAAGAAGAAAAAGAAAGTTACCCATCTTTTTAGAGAGAAGAAGAAGATAAAAGAGTTAAGCCTTTTTTTTAAGAGAGAAGAGAAGAAAAAGAGAGAACATTTTCTTTTGAAATTAATAAGCCCAAAAAAGTTTGTTTTTTGGAAGACTATTGTAACCATTGAGTTAATCGTGGATTTGTCTCTTTCTCCCGTAGATGTAGCCCTAAAAGATGAACCACTTTAATCCCAGTTCCAATAAGTTTTATTTCTTATTTTCTTTATTTACATATTTTCCCACTCATACACACATGCATCGGGTTTGATATATCTTTTGTGTCTCATAAACTTACGTTCTGCTGTACAAATTAGCATTCGTGCAAGAGGGCATTAACTGGGTGAGCCCCACAAAAATCATAAGGCTAGAAAGAATGTACAGTAAAATTCTAGTCTTCTGTGAGGCTGGGTACAAATACATGGATGGGAAAATTGTGATAGTTCAAGTCTACAACTTCACGTTAAAAAAAAATGGTTCTTGTACTTGTGACTTGAGATAATGATCCTTGCAAAAGTTTGGACACTCCTAGGTGGTAAGAACTTGTGAAAGAAGAAAGCACACAATGATACTTGTCATGTGATTGATAGTTCATGTCACAAGAATTTTAAAAGGAATGTAGTAGATGTCTTGTGTTGTAGATTAAAATGTTTTGAGCCTTTAGAGGACAAAATTTCTTCAGGTTGTCTCTGAATTGCAGCACTGGAGCTCAATTTTTCCGTTGAAATGTACCAATCTTTGAGAAGCACTGCATGTTGTTAAATTGCCTATTTTATTCTAGACATTTTGAATATAATTTATAAATCCTGTGAATGTCTTTTTTATGACCGAGAGCTGGATCATCACCTTTCTTTACTTGATGGTAATTTCTACGTGATTCTTTAGACTAATCTAACTGAATGACCTTCACTTTTTGTATTAGGAAGGTCGAGTAATCAGAATTACTATGGTGTTATATGCCTTAAGCATTATTTTCACAGAATGCTCTTTTTCTGTAACTTGTAAGAAATCTGAATTTCAGAATATTTCTGCAAGTCCTACAAGTTCTGTTTTTAGGATATGTTAATTGATAGGATAGGAAGGTCGAGTAATCAGAATTACTATGGTGTTATATGCCTTAAGCATTATTTTCACAGAATGCTCTTTTTCTGTAACTTGTAAGAAATCTGAATTTCAGAATATTTCTGCAAGTCCTACAAGTTCTGTTTTTAGGATATGTTAATTGATAGGATTGGAGCTCTTGATGTTATGTTCTGGCTCTGCCACCCTTACCACCATGCCAATTGCCATGATCCCTTATCCTAAGAGTCTTACCAATATCATTTATTTGAATTTTGATCATATGAGGACAAAATTTTATCATTCTTAATACTCACCAACAGCTATAAAACTTTGGGGATAGATGAACTAGGAATATGCTTAACCTTTCTGGTATCAAAGTCCCAGGATTTTGGGCTCTTCTTGATGAAGAGTATTTTGCCAAAACAGACGAGGAGAATAAAAATTTGTCCACAGTTTTAGAAAAGAATTTCATTATTCTTGTATTTATTGTACATCTCCCTCCATCCCTTGCTCCCTCCCTCGCTCATCTATGAGAGGTTAACATCTTAGAATTTGTGTAGCACAATGCTCTCTAGATGGACAAGAACAGAAGCAATGACTTTCATTTAGCATCCTTCATTGTCTAATAGTAAATAATTGCAACTAAATGGAGGGGCTATTATAGGAATGGGTAAACCTGACAAGTTGCATAAGATGAATAAGTCTACAATATGCTCAGGATACATATTCATATGAAGGCGAATAAAATGAAGCATTGGATGAGTTATTTGGCATAGTGCGAATGCTTGTTTGGATTTTATAACTAAATCATCTAGGGATTACTTGGGGAAAAAAAAATAAATCCACTTCTGGCTTTTTTAAGTTTTCTATCAATGCTGCTAATTCTAATAAAGAGAGAAGAATTGTTGCCCCTTTTGTGAGGCAAGTCACTTATTTTGAGACAATTCATGATTGATAGCAACAGAACAAAATATGGAAGAATTTCCAAGTCAACTGAATATGTAGGCATAGGATATGTCAGCTTCCAACTTGATGGATATATGATGTTCCAATCGACATAATTGTCGATGTACCTGCTGAAGAACAGAAATTTTATTCCAACAGGAATATCAGTACTCATCTATCACTTGGGCTGCATATCAAGTGCAATAGTGCATAAGCTTGATGGGAACTACATTCTAGCATCACTAATTTTGAGACAATTCATGATTGATAACAACAGAACAAAATATAGAATAATTTAAGTCAATTGAATATGTAGGCATAGGATATGTCAGTTTCCAACTTGATGGATATATGATGTTCCAATCGACATAATTGTCAATGTGCCTGCTGAAGAACGGAAATTTTTATTCCAACAGAAATATTAGTACTCATCTGTCACTTGGGCTGTATATCAAGTGCAATAGTGTATAAGCTTGATGGGAACTACATTCTAGCATCACTCATTATGGATATCACTGTCTTGATGAATGGGAGTGAACAGTGAAGGTTCACATGTGTGCTTATGATACTCACTCAAGATAATTTAGCTTGGTAGATTTTGATGTTGCCATCATGCATGTGAGAGGATCTTCTGGGACTCTGTGATTTCATCTTGGTGGAACGTCAGAATGTGACATTGTATTTCTTGGATGACCAACTCTATACGCTTGATTTGGATGGGGACTAGTGTAAAAAGCAAGCCAACTAGAATCTACTTTGACTAGCTGTTCCCGCATGCAATCCACATGATGAAGTAATGGAGATCAGTCATTTGACATTGTGTTCACATTCTATTTATATGCAGGCATGGCTTTTATCCAGTTTCCCTTTTAGACCCCTCTCAATGCTTTCCATCGTCTCCCTCTTAACTACCCTGATGTCAAATGTGTTGTGAACTGTTCCCCCTAGCAAGTTTTTTGCTATACAAGTATCCATCCTCCACTCCATGCTTCCAAGGGCATGTGGCCACACCTAGTTCTTTAATTAGCATCTAAACATCCTTACAATTGGAAATGTTTTGTGAAGTTACAAATGCATACTGAGTGGGTAAAACCTTTCATGCTTTTAGTATCCAGTCAGATCTACATCTGTAGAGCTTGTGATTCTTCAGAAAATGACTGCACACCAACTTTTTTCTGAAACTTTTTGTGAGTGGTGTGACACAATGACTTCAAGGAGGTCAACCATCCTAGTACTGCGATTATCTAAGCACAGCATAACTGAATCCTTTCAGACTATGCATAGCTAACTTAAACTTTCCATTGCTTGCTCTCTCTCTCTCTCCCTCTCTCTCTCTCACTCAAATGTTTGGGCCATTTTTTCATGTTTGTAGGAATGCAATTCCTCTCATTTTCATGCTTCCTGCTTCTATATCTTATTACTTAGGGCTTTATCATTTTCTGTGTTGCATGCTCGCCTTTTAGGGATCCCTGACTAGAAACAGTTGAGCCCGAATCTATGTTTGCTCGTGACATTTTATCCTAGTGTTCTTGATGTTTTCAGGTGCATTGCCTATATGTTGTTTTGTTGTGCCTCAACCGAGTTAACCAGCGAGCTTTATATATAATTGGATAAAAGAAAGAAGAAAATTAGATATCTGTACAATGTCAGGATGTACATTCACACGCATGTGTATCAAGACATAATTATGGTATGAATGGAGTTGAAGTGCTTACTTTAAAAATAATCAATGCTGCTATGCTATGGCTTTTAGGGAATATGTCGAGGAGTTATTTTAGTGAAAGAATTGAGGACATATAGAAAATTAGATATAGAAGTAAATTAGCATCGCATTGTGGTTGTTATGAATCAAAGTGTCATGCGATATTGCTTATGATTTGAAAGTAGCTTCACATGTTTATGATATATGAACAATGTTCAACTATTGAGCTTCTTTGCATGTTTTGCTCTTATGTTTGTTAGACTAGCTGTCTAGTAGTACTTTTAATACTGTAACTCATTATGTTGTCATTGTATATCTTTGGCAGGTTAGAAACTGGTGAAGGGTCTGAAGGGGAGCAAACTCACCCCAATGTAAGCTTTCCACCACAGCATCAACCAAACTCAGGGTATTTTCTCGTAATGACTTTCTTATTTTCTATGTTAATTTTCTTCTTAATCATTTTTGTTTAGGATGTATATTAGATTTTAATAGAATTTTTTATTATTATCTGGCCATAGCTATTGTACTAAGTGTTCTAAAACTAGGAATAGCTTTGGAACTAGGTGAGTGCCTGGAGTGAATAATCTCAGCAAATCCCGATTTGATTCGCCAAGTCATGCCCGAGTCCAAGTAAAAGGCCTCCTAAAATCCCAAATGATTTGGGATCATCAACATCATCCAAGCTTATCCCAATTTCTTGGGGTCGGCTCCAAATGAATCTCGGATATTTAGGAAAAATTAAAAAGGGAAAATCATAAAAATTTTTGAAAAACTATATACAAAATAAAAATATGATAAAAAGTTAATCTCCATATGTACATAGGTATGTTTGGAATACATATAATCATCTAATGTAACATTATATACTTCTATAGTTTCTACTGCAAATTTAAATAATTCCCATCAATTGCAAGATCCCACTTCATGTTAATGGTAAACAGTAGAAATCCAACAGTCAATTACGCAATATATAACTAGTAGAGTCCTAGTCTCATAGGAAAGGAACTGGGGTCGTGGTGGTAGCATCCCCACACCCAATTATCATATCATGGTATCCATTCCTACTCCTGACACCCCAATTAACACTTTCAAAATGTAACTTCCCTATTCTATTGAAAAAATGGGTAGGGGCTGTATTCTCACTGAATTACCCAAAAAAAAAAGTAAGCTGCAGTTTCACTCTAACAAGGAGTTAGAGACCGAGTACAGAGAAACATGATGACATGCGAAAACATCGATCTACAGTGAAAATGGGCTCTAGGTAGAGCTGGTTAGGGTTGTGGGTGCCACTTTCCAGAGTTCCGTTCTCACCAGGTCCACAAACAAAGAAAAAAGTAAAAAAGGTCTGCAATAATATTTTTAGAATTCGAACAAATCCACTTGGACTTGCCTCAGTCACTTAGGCTTGATACCCTACCCAGACGATAAACACCCCAAATTGGGATTATATTAATTCGCTACAATACTTTCCTGCCCAGACCATAAACCCCAAAATTGGAATAAATTCTTAGATTTCGTAACTCACCCCAAGCTATTGAATTTGACATCTATTGAGATAGAATGATTGTGACCTCCATGTATAAATGATAAATGGTCTCTTTGTAGATAATCCCTTACATTAATGTGCTAAAATATGTTGTGAGTTAGTGTATCAACTTGCATGCGCACTATAGCAACTCAGCATTTTTCTTTATTATTTATTTGATCTCGGCAAGAGAAAAACTCTCTCGAGTTTGATAAAAATATAGGAATATAAGGGGGGATGGAAATCCATCCCCCCTTTTCTTCATTTCTCATCATAGGAGCACTGAGTGGAGCCCAAATCAAAATTTGAGCAACGAACTTCCAATTCTACAAAATTGACTGATTGAAGATTTCAACCCTAGCATTGGCTGGATTCGAAAAGTGCGATTTCATCACAATGGTTGGTCTATCTTTGATGAAAATTGTTTCCTGGCCTATTTTTGGGTTCTCCATCGATTCCTAGGTTTCTTTTTTTTTTTTTAAAAAAAAAACCACATAAATTTGATTTCTAGATTTTTTTTAATATTAGCACTAGATCCAAACTCAAAACGCATATCTAGTTTGGAGGTTTGAGTTGGGTGGTTTGAGGATGCTTTGGTAGAGATTGGAGGCATAGATTCACATTGACCACAAATATTGGAAGGTTGGCCTTGAGATTATGTGTAATTTTCAATTTTTTCAATTTAAATTCATATATTAGTTTATTTTTTATCTATATATCTTTTTATTTTTTTTATGAATTTCCACATTTTTTCTTACTTTTTTTAGGTTTTGGCTTGATGGTGGCCCCCAAAGCCGTAGTTTTTGTGTCGGTTGACCAACTCCTAAACAAAGTCCCTCAGGCCAGTCCAATTCCCATGTGAATGTCACCAGCTCGCTCCCAATTGCTTGAAACTTTGTATCCTGAAGTTATTCTTCATTATCATGAAAGGCATCATCAGCATCTTGCTTGTGAAGTCTCCTCAGCGCCGCACACTTCTTCCTCCACCTGTTGTGTGCTTTATTACCTTCTATGAAGGTGGTGTGGGTTTGAATCTTTCCGTTAAACTTTTTTTCTTTTTCTTTTCTTTTTAGAAAAAAACAGGAGTTAAAAAAATTGTGGAGGATTCGAACTTAACACCTCTTAAGCTTTCCAAGTAACCAATGCACCCCAGGATTTTTTTTTGTAAACAAATGCATATTGTTGTTAGTATAGTATGTCTTTTAAAATAAATGGAAAACAAAAATTGAAATGAGCAGGTTGAGGATTCCAACACATACGTCCCACATATTAAAATTTAAAACACAGAGGGCATCACACTTAACCAATAAGGCCCCTCGCACTCAATGTCATAAAAATGAAGGTATAATATATAAATTAAATTTTCGTGTTGATTTTATTTAAAAAAAAAACTTGAAGTAAGCTCGAGCAAAGCCCGAATACCTTGGCCAAATTGATTTTCTGAACAATGGTCATTGGAATGTGTTTGGTTTTCACTCAGACCTTATGATGGAACATTTTGGCTTAGAATCCTAACTGCGATTCATTGCTTGGGTGGGTGTCACTTTCGTGTATCTCCCATCATTTTTCTGAAAATGGAGAAAATATCACTCAAATGGGAGTGCATCCAATTAACACAATACAATAGAATAGAATAGTATATTACCATAATGCTTCAAGAGTATGCCCACATGAATTGTGACTTAGAAGATCTTAAAAGCTGACTTGGTTCTAGCTATGAGCGACTTCTTAGAACGCGATTTGACCAAAAATATCTTTATAAATCACTTTTTTTTTTTTTTGGGTAATTCAGTGGGGATGATAGGCCCCTATCAATTTTTTCCAAGTAGATGATAGGCCCCTTTCCTATGCATCCATATGCAGAGCATGCTAAAAGCACAAAGTCATAAACCTTAAAAAGGTAAAAAAGGCGTGCCACATAACATCTATTTGCATAACATCTACGGGATGGAGAGCATATCGCATGTCTAAATTGTCAATCTACAACTTAGAATTACAAGGAAAATTCGCCTCTTTCAACACTAATTTTTGTGCGTCCTCATCTAGCTCCAATCTTCCATTACAATGAACTTCACTCTTTCCATAACCTCAGGGTACCCGGTTTTGACCTTGTTAATACTAGGGTGGATGCCTGATTAAAAAGGAAAGTTGGATATGTTGTTGAATTTATGCACGACCTTAGATACATGGCCGCAACCAACAAGGCACATTAATCACAAATTTAGATATAATTACGTAGCTGAACCACAAACTTTGTCTCCATGATAAATGAACCCCTAGACCAAGCCATGCCGCCCAGCCCCAATGCAGGGCCAGATTTTTGGGCGACCCAGGTTGTCGAGATCACTAAATGAAGGAAACACTCGGAATCGAGATCCTATGTCTCGAAGCATGGGATGGAGAGTCCAGAGCAAGAGTGAACCTCCTTAGAAGATCTTGTTCCTCGATTCCCCAGTTGAGATCCCTAAATAAAGGAAACACCCGGAATTGAGATCCCATGTCTCGATGCATGGGATGGAGAGTCCGGAACAGGAGTGACCAGACTTGGAAGATCCTGGACCAGAATACCCTAAAGTCCGCATTGGGACCAGAAAACCCTGAAGTCCACATCGGGAAGACAGGAGAGAAAAAAGATTATTTGATGTTGGCATCGAATTTGATGCGAACAAATAGCGGATTATCAATCAATGATATCCAATACAGTGAATGTGAGCCAGGACTGCAGATGAGCTTGTGAGCCCTGTTTGCACTGAGGTTGATGTATTTGTGAATAACTTATACGGCATGTAGAGAATAACAGCTGTAATAATCATGTCAGATGGCTTTTCAAATTTTTAGAATATTATTCATGCGGTTCACATTTGTAGATGGAACTCCCAGGATCAAGACAATCTCGTTTTTCTTTTCTCTCTCTTTCTCAATTTCAAGATTGCACGCACTGCCACGCTCTTGATGCCCTGTGACTTTCAGATCAACAACAATGGCGGTCTCATATCTCTCTCTCTAAAGACTTTCAAGATTTCTCTCTCTACAAGATTCAAACTCCAAACCATTTTCAACCCATCTCTCTCAAGATTCAGAGAAATGGAGTCCTCCTCCAGGTGCTGTAACTGGTGGGGCGTCCTTCTCACCATCGCTCTTTCCATCGTCCTCGCCATTGGAGCCATCTCCACAACTTCCTCATCGTTTCACCATTCCTCCTCTCAACAACAAGACACCGCCACCCTCGTCCTGAATGCCTCTCTCTCTCTCTTCGCAAATCCGGCTTCTCTTTCTTCGCCTCTCTCCTCCAAAACAACCCTAACCATTTCTTTCCCCATTCTCTCAACTCCACCACTCTCTTCGCCATTAAAGACTCATCTTTCTCTCCCCTCTCTCTCACTCTACCCCCTTGGCTCGCTCGAGACCCCCTGAATTACCACATTGCTCCCACTCGCCTCCCCTTCCAAACCTTACTCCACAACAAAACCCTAGGATCCTGCATCCCCACCCTCCAGCGCTCCAAGAACCTTGTCGTTACCAAGGCCGACCGCCCGAACAAGATCTTCAAAATCAACGGTGTAAAAATATCCCACCCTACTCTCTTCATGCAGGGCCAGCACATCATCCATGGAGTCCCAGGCCCTTTTTATTCATTCCATCGAGATGATCTGCGGTTCAGAGATCGATTCATACACTAGCCAAGATGTGTGCGAGACTCGGGCCAAGTGGCTCCTGGCAGCCCAATCCTGGAGATCGAGACCGGGGTCCCCTGGGTTTGGATACTGAGTCTTTTGAGCTCGCATGGGTTCATCTCCTTCTCCATGGCATTAAACTCGGTTCTTGACGAGATTTTGGAGGATTATAATGGGATCCAAAATGTGACTATCTTCATGCCTCAGGATGAGGGGTTTGGTTATGTGGTGCTCCCATCTCCGTTGCTTTCTAGGATCGTGCGGTGGCCACGAGGAGGGTGGCATTTATGGACTTGGCCGGTGAAGAGAATCAGTCATGCTTAATGGAGAGTATGGTTAAAGGGGAGGAGCTGAGGGTGACGAGTTCAAAGCTTAATTCTTCGGTGGTTGTAAGTGTGAACGGGGTGGAAGTGGTTCAGCTAGATCTTATTTCTAAACGGGTCTTTGTCATTCATGGCATCGATCGGGCTTTTGAGGCCGTTTAGGTTTCAGGGTAGTCGGCCGCCACTGTGGTGGTGGTGGTGCTGCTACTTTACTCTCTTTCTGAAGGGCTTTTGGAGGTCGCTTATATTTGGTGTGTGTCAGGTCGTGTGTAAATGGTGTAAGATAAGAATAGGTAGGCATTCCACGAGGTACACATTTGGTTAGCATAACCTCTTTTGGAAAATCCAATTCCAATATGTCGGGGAGTCTTTTTAGCAGATGAAAACATATTTCAATGGATCAATGAACACTCTTGATAACTCTCTCCTCCTCCCTATTGTAAAATAGCTCTTCTTGGTTAGTTATATAGACGTTTTATATTGACATTTTACAGTCTAATTATGGGTATTTGTTGTCTGAAAACTATACAAAGAGATCATTTATATTTAATTTTTTTAAAAAAGGGGTGACAAACACTCTTGTCCACTAGATTTCAAATTGAGTTGTTGTAAAAGTGTCATTTGCTAGACTCAAAGTTTTAAATGTTTTTTTGAATTTCGTGAGATACACCAACCATCCAATTTGATATCTAACAACTAGAAGTAATAGTGACCGCCTTATAACAAAGATAAATTGATTCATATTATACAATCCCATTTCTTGCCACATGCTATGTAGGCGATCTTTTGAACTAAAAAAAGTTTGAGTTTTGTCCATTTGAATTTCGGTCCTCCATCTCCAGCAAAAGAATCATGGCCATTGGCGCACGAACTTCCCATATGCAATGGGGCGTAAGACATCCTTTCCCATATAAATATATAGACACACATACAATGAGACTACACCTATTGTACAAGGAGGTCATAATTATTCATTACCCTTCGTTGTGAAATTTGGTCGCTTCGATGCGTCACAAAGTTCAAGAAAACTTCCTTTAAACTTTGTGCTTGGTCAATGGAATAAATGTAGGCAACGGCCCATTAGCTGATGGAACAGTGTGAGCCGAACAACCCATATTCAATATGGACCGATCCAATGATCACGGCTACATTTCATTTCTGAATTTTGATTTTTTTTTTTTTACAAATTCAAATCACTTGAAATTGAGCTTCTATTCATAATAAATCAATATTATTTTGGTCCATTTAATTATACGAATAAAATTTTAAATATCGTTATTAGGTGAGCATTGATGAGAAGAGTGGATGATCCAAATTTCATGTAATTGGGATTTGTATAAAAAAATTAAAATTAAAATACGAAATGCAGGTGTGTTCGTCAGATCGGCCCATATTCAATCTGGGTCATTGGGCTCAT
>NW_006499810.1:3593290-3620390 GCF_000471905.2 Amborella trichopoda
GGCCGCATAGAAACTGGGTCCTTAAGTGATTCCCCATTAACTTCAAAATATAGCTCCACAGTTTCCTTTTTGATTCAACCAATCATCTTCCTATCCCGATTCAACTAGTACCTTAAATCTCGATCACGATGAACTCTCACTCATTGTGTGCAGTCTCCATTTGTGTTACTCACACATATGATTGTTGCCAAAATGTGCAAGCCCCCACATACTGCCAACATGCATGGCAGGCATATCTGCAGTCGCCCGTTGAGCTGGCAGACGCGCACACGTGCTTGTCTGGTGTGGCATAGTTGTACCAGAAAGATGCATTCAAGTATGTCACTGGAGTTTTATTTTTTAAGGGTTATGAATGTGTCTCGCATCTATGGGAGAAATGTCAAACCTGGAAATGGATTCATATCAGTCATCCTCGAAGTTCTAATTGCTTTTGAAATGTGTCTCTCTCTCCTTGTCCCCCCACCAAAAAAGAAAAAAAAAAAATTATATATGGGTGTGGTTTTTTTGAGACTGAGGCCCTAAACAATCAAAGTAAGGCGCACCTTCAAATAGTGTTGAAAGATGTTTCAGTACTAAAAATCTTTGTGATGGCCTGAAAATTTATTTTTATTTCTAACTATAAAATTTAAAGCTTCAAAAATAGTGTAGATCGAGTAGATCTATGAAGACTTGAAAATCTTGAAAATCAACGGTCCAGAAAATGCAGTAGAAGATGCACTATTTCCAAGACTTGAAATCCATTTTTTCTCATGAACATATATCTAGAGGTCGAGATGGTCGATTTGAGGATTTTTGGGCATCAAAATGAATCTCTTCTACTGAATTTTTGAGCGCGCTTTAATTTGATTGTTTAGGACCTCACCCTTATATAAATTTGTTCCTTTATATTTTTGCTTACTATGATGGTTTTAAATTATGGGTGAGAGGGTGGGTCGGATTTTTAAATTTTGAACTGAAATTGCTATGTAGGAGTTAATTTTTTTATTCAAAATAATGGGATCCATCTAAGTATCCCTAGATGATTGTTTTAAAAGAAAAAAAAATGGATTTTGAGTTCTTGACATCTAGATCTTTCCCTCAAAAAAATAGAGGGTTCCTATGCAATCTTGGGACGTCATTTTTTTTCAGGCACATAGATGATACGTTGTTTTTTTTTGGAGGTTAGTCATTGAGTTCTAGATATTATATCCCCAAAATTTTGGATCCAAAAAATATTATGAGGATGATTTTTGTTCAAGGGAGTAGATGAACAATATACTCCCAGGGGAATATGAAAGCTTTTCGCACATTTTTTTGATTCCGATCAAGTTGGGGGATGTTACTGTGAATTTCTTTAAATTTTAATTGGGGTCAAAATTTGCATCATAGTTTTTGCTACTCCACTAATTACATGTGTGCAATCCTAGCACCTACATGATATTCCCACACATTTTTTTAGTTGGTATTAGCAAATACAAAATCGCACAGTAATGCCCATTAAAACCATAACCCACTGTTGATTTGCTCAATTTTAGCTTTTAGTAAAAGCGTTACCTGGTAAAGCTACACTACAATTGCCCTTCCTTTTAGTCCCACATTGAGGACGAGAAGAAGATTGTTTTTTTTTTGGGGGGGGGTTGGGGAACGACAACCTTATCATAGGGGTTCATGGATAGAAAAGCATGGCGTTGGCGGCTTCCCACTTTGAAGGAGGCGGATGGGCCCTCTACCAACAATCTTTAAATAAAAATATCAAATAAAAAATTAAAACCAAAAAACAAAAAAAAAAATTGAAGATGGGGCCGGTGGTCGGTTCCCTAATCAAACAACTGATGGGTTTGTGGGGAGATTGGTTGGTTCCTGATATATGGTGGAACCAAGCTAGATCCACTGATACACGATCTGGATCTGCGATTTTTAGAACCTTGCTTTTGCTATAGACTGGTTTAGAAGGCACATAATTTTATTAAGGGTCTGGTTTATATAAGGTTGAGGCTCTAAACAATCAAGGTAAGGCGTAGCTGTAAATAGTTTCAAAAGATGATTTTTCAATAATAAAAAAAAATCTTTGTGATGGTCTGAAATTTATTTTCATCTGTATTTATAAAATTTGAACTTCAATAGTGTATGTCAAGTAGATCTATAAACACTAGAAAATATTGAAACTTGACAGCCCATATAGTGCAGTACAAGATGAACTATTTCCCAGACTTGAAATCTATTTTTTTTTGTGTCTATACATCTCGAGGCGGAGATGATCGATTTGAGGGTTTTTTGACATCGAAACAACCTCTTCTAGTGAATTTTGAGGTGTGCCTTAATTTGATTGTGTAAGCCCTCAACCTTATATAAACTTTTTCTTTTTATTAATATGTTCTTGGTGTACATGAATTTTCATTATTTCCGTAAAAATGATTGGTCCAAGTTAACCTTTGTTTATGTTGCGTATGCAGGCATCAAGAGCCAGGCTTTTCAAGGAGTACAAAGAGGTGCAACGAGAGAAATCTGTGGATCCAGATATCCAACTCTTGTGTGATGATTCCAATATTTTTAAATGGACGGCTCTTATTAAGGCAAGCTTTCAGTTTCCTTGGTCAACCCAAATTTGTCCTGTCCTGTCCTTATTTTATTAAGATCTCGTCTTTGTTTTAGGGACCTTCTGAAACCCCTTATGAAGGTGGTGTGTTCCAGCTGGCATTTGCAATCCCAGAGCAGTACCCATTGTTACCTCCTCAAGTTCGGTTTTTGACAAAAATATTCCATCCCAATGTGCATTTCAAGGTGCTAATATTTTGTTTTTTTAGTTATTATTAGTTAGCTTTCAGTAAGTCTTGGCTCTTGAAGAAGTTGTGTTAGTTATGGATCTAATGGCTGGTTATCTAGTTACATTTGTTATTGACTTTGTGAGTATTCTAATGAAGACATCTCAACTGGCTCGATTGACTTTTGAAAGAGAACGAAAAATGACCCAATTTTTAGGAAACTTGGAATTGGCTATAGAGAATGGTAGTTGTACATGAAATATGATTATGCCTTTGTACTGAATTGATAAAATTAAAATATTTGCAGGACCGTATTGCAAGAAATTAATATATCAATGAGAGTATGATGAAGATGAATTGCTCCCTTAGTTGATTGTATGCATGTGCACCAATGTAATGTTTGCCTATATATTAAGCTCCTATTCACAAACCCTAAATAGTGTCGACGGTAAAATGTATACATCTGTTTACACACACACACATAGATGGATAGGGGAAGGGCTTTTTATAGGAACTCATGCAGACTCATGCTCGAAGAGTTTGGCAAACCTCACATGGCATTGTGAATGAGGCCTTCTGGGTTCTAATATAATAAATTCATTTTAAGATGCATTTGTCTTGTAACAACATGATATTTTTGTGATGTAGACAGGAGAGATATGCCTCGATATCCTTAAGAATGCGTGGAGCCCAGCATGGACTTTGCAGTCTGTTTGTAGGGCCATCATTGCCTTGATGGCTCATCCAGAACCTGATAGCCCACTTAATTGTGATTCTGGTAATTTGAAATAGTTACTCTCTCTTGCGTTCAAATTGGGCATCTTGTATTCTAAATATGCAATTTTCAAATTGGGCATCTTGTCTTCTAAATATGCAATTCTCTCCATTTATAGAAACATATTCCATACCAGAAGTCTACTCTGTTAACTTGTGCTGTTTCTTATATTGGTCTTTTGTCTGAGTTTGGTAACAATGTTTCCTATCGAGCTTATAGTTTCCTCTCTTTTTTTGGCTTTTTTGGGGGTGGATCGGCTGTGGTGATATTTTTTTGTAACTTTTATCTTCCCCTACAAAACATTTTAGATTTATGGGAGTCCCTTTGGTTTAAAACTGTGTTTTTCCTGTGCTCGACACTTCCACCCAAGGTTTTGGGTCTTTGTGCAAATTCTACTACTAACCCCACGATTAACTTATAAATTTTAAGGTCGAGGAAGTGATTTCAAGTGCAAAACCATGTTGTCCCCGTGCAATCTGAGTTTTGAGATCTTTAGCAAAATACCATGGGTTCACTTGTATGAGTATTAAGAGGTACCTTTTTATTAATTTGAGTTTAGGTTGAACAAAGCTTTTAATGGGATCAACTTGCTTCATGCCTAATGGCTATGGTTTTGGACCAATATTCCATACCATGGGAGCCTAACTGCCGTATTTTCTGCACCTACTTGCATTGACTAGATCCAGTTACTGTCCTGACATTATAGCTTGATTAGAATATTTTTATACACCAACATTAGAAGATGGATTTCTCTCTCTCTCTCTCTCTCTCAAGCTTGCTTCCTGTGTTTCCATTTGTTGTTAAAGAAAAACTGATATTTTCATGATCTATGAGAAGTAGTGAATTGTAATAATCATTTGCAGGTAATCTTTTGAGGTCTGGAGATCTCAGGGGGTATCAGTCCATGGCAAAGATGTATACTAGGCTTGCTGCCATGCCCAAGAAAGGTTAAGTTCATTGTATCCAAAAAAGCAAACTCTATGGAAGGCAAATCTCTCATTGACATGTATTGGTTCTCGACCTTTGTCCATTTATCACATTATTCAGTGTTGATGATGACTTTGTTTCTTACCCAAACGTAAAATCAATTCAAATCTCTGTGTTTTCAATTAATGTGAATCACTTTGCTACTTTATAGCTACAAATAATTACAATTAGTTACTTTCAAAAGTTTGATTACTAAAATGATGTGCTGAAGAATCTGCTTTAGTGGAACGCATTTGATATGTATCATACTCTGTTGATAAAGGGTGATAAGAGTCGAGGCTCTAAACAATTAAAGGTAAAAAGAACCTTCAAATAGTATTGAGAAATGTGGTTTCAATACTGGAAATCTTTGTGATAGCCTTAAAATATATTTTTATTTTTAATTATAAAATTTTAAACTTCAAATATTGTGTAGATCGAGCAGATTTATGAAAATTTGAAAATCTTGATATTTGACAGCCCAAAGATGTATTACAAGATGTACTACTTCCAAAACTTCAAATCCATTTTCTTCTCGTGTCCATGCATCTGAAAGTCGAGAGGATCAATTTGACGATGTTTGGGCATCAAAACAACCTCTTTTAGTGAAGGTTTAGAGGTGTGCCGTAATTTGATTATTTAGAGCTTTGCACTTATATAAACGTTTTCCTATTAGAAAAGGTTGGGATTTATGTGCAAATGCATATGTTATGGCGAGTCTACGCTCCTAAAATCCAACGTAGACATGGATTTCATACGCGCGATTTTACAAGTTCATTATATCATAAATATTGAAAATGATGGATGTTCAGCTTTAAAAATAGTTCGTTTTATACTTTGTTTTTGGATCGGTCATTTTAATATATTTTTAATATTCATTAGATTTGTACTGTTTTTGGAGCTCCAAATTCATAAATATCAGGAAATGGATTCACTTGGGATGTTTTCGGTACTAAACTTTTTAAAAAACCAGCTCGTGTATGAGACGGTTGACCGAAATTGTTTTCCATTGGAAAATTATAGGCGATTGACCTCATAGAGGTTTATAAACCCTAGGTCATGTAACAATAATGGATGATTTGCTCACGGTGGCTTAATTCATCATCGAGACCATGATCATGAATATTGAAAATGACGGATGTTCAGCTTTAAAAATAGTTGGTTTTATACTTCTGTTTTTATGAATGGGTCATTTTAATATATTTTCAATATTCATCAGATTTGCAATGTTTTTGGGGCTCTAAATTCATAAATATGAAGAAATGGATTCACTTGGGATGTTTCGAGTACTAAACTTCTTTAAAAACCAGACTCGTGTATGAGACAATTGACCGAAATTGTTTTCAATTGGAAAATTATAGGCAATTTTCACATTGGATGATTGTAAGTAATTGTGATGTCTTTGTATTAAAGGTAAATGGTCTTATTGTATACGATGTTTTTTTTGGAACTCATTTTTATTGCCTTATGTGTATATTTGGAGGGTTATGTATGGGTGGCCCATATGCTAAATATAAAAAAGGAAAATACTCGAGATTAAGTTTCATCTTCGGTTAAAAAAGGACACGACGACCACTAGGCCCACACCTGTTGTAGGATGGGCCTTGAGTTATGCACCTTCGAATGGTATAAGTCCAGAGTATTCAGCCACAATGGTGGAAGGGCCTCATTGGGACCATTGGACAATGGTACCTCCTGAACCGCCAAGAGCTCCGCTTTATTAGGATTACATTGGTGTAACGTACTAGAGTAAGTCCAAAGTATTGAGCGACAAGGGTCCTGAAGAAGGCCTACGCAGCCAGCAGTCCAGATTATTGAGCTATAAGGGTCCTGAAAAAGGCCTCCGTAGCCAGCAATAGAGTAAGTTCAGAGTATTGAGCTATAAGGGTCCCGAAGAAGGCCCCCGTAGCCAGCAATAGAGGCCTTCACGCTACCATGAAATTTCAGTTTCACCCAGCCCTCCAGAAGCGTAGTTCAAAAAACGTTTGTTGGGACATTTAGGTTTTAAAAGTAGGAGCTGGGAGAAGTTGGAGAACATAACATCCCTGGGGACTGCTTTCAAAGGGAAGAAACCATGCACCCAAATGGTAATCGAACGCTTAACTGCTTCAATAAACTCTGGTAGCTCTCTACTTCGTCCTTCAAAAGTTATCAGGTTTCTCGCTCCAAAGGTTCCAAGTGGCAACAACAACATAAATCCTCCAAAGCTGAATTCCCACGGGCGTGAAGGGAGGGGAACATAGAAGTTGCAGCTAGGCGTGAATCTCATAGTGCCTGGGGCTTATCCAATTTGCTGGGTGGAGGAGCCAATCCCAAATGGCCGATAAAAAAGGGCAGTGAATGAAAAGATGATCAATGGTCTCCTCATCATTTTTGAAGAATACGTTAGTAAGGATGAACCCCATCCTCTTTAGAGGATGGATAGTGAGAAGCCTTTTGTATCCGATAAGCCAAAGAAAGGTCTTGACCTGGTGGGGGGTTTTGCAATTCCATAGTTTGGCTAGGGAAGGCCTGACAACGATATAACGGTCTCTGAAAATCTTTTGGTACAATGATGAAGCATAGAACTGACTGTCCGAGGCCAGGGACCAGACTAACCAGTCTGGTTTCTTGGGGTGGTAACAGAAGGCACATAACGATGCCATCAACTCCTGAAAGTGGATATCAGTGTGAGCATCAACCCTATAGATGTTAGGTCTGATATCCCACACCGGCCGAAGAACTTCTTGTTTCATCATGCCATTTTGCATGCGAGAATCTGGTCATGGCTCTGTCTCCGACCAAAATTCTGGAATAGGCGAGGAATAAAGGTCTAACCTGCTGAATTCCTTTCCAAACTGGAGAGAGTTTAGAAGGCGTGTTACACTTTTTGGCAATGAATCCATCTGGATCCCTCCCATACTTTCCAATAATGACTTTTCCCCAAAGTTGATCCCTATTCCTGGCAAGTCTGCACCATCATTTGGCAAGCAAAGACTCATTGACTACCTTGATTCTACGATGTCCAAGATCAAGTCCTTTCTATTTTTTTGGGAGGCACAAGGAGGCCCAGTTAATAAAATGAATTTTCTTGCTGGATTGGGATCCGTGCCACAAAAACTTCCTCATCAACAATTCCATCTTGTGTATCAAAGATGCCCTCATGGTGTACCAAAATTTGCACACCTTACCTAACAATAAAAAGCAATGCTTGCACCCAATGTTTTTGATATTACAATATTTCCACCCAAACAATGGGGGGATATGGTGGCAAGAACATGATTATCCAGTCTGGACAGATTGCGTAGCTGATCAACTGTTTTGATGGATTTGGATATAAATCGGTCGATTTCAATATTTGAAGCCCAAACTATAACATAGGTGAGGTGACCGTGGTGGACTTGTTGAACCCATCTCACACACATGTACATGCACATGACTATCGTACTAAATCGGAATTACTTGTCCATAATTTAGCATGGGAGTCGCCTCTTCAATCATTTAGGGGTGTCTTCCCACAACGATGTTAACTTTTAAGCGGCGTGGAAGGCCTCCTTTCCAATATCAGAGTTCCACTCCTGCCTAATAAATGTAAAGGTATACAGTTGGGAATAGGTACGGGTCGGGTTGGACTCGGATCTAAGAAAATTATGGGATTAGGACTGAGACCCGAAGTTATTGGACACGGACCTAGACTCAGTTGGACCTAGAACCTGAACTAGGACCCAAAGCCGACCAAACCTAATCATATTTGACCCAAAAATAAAAGAAATATATTTAATATGGGAAAAGTTTATATAGAGCCGAGGCTCTAAACAATCAAAGTACAGTATACCTCAAAAATTTAACTAGAAGAGGTTGTTTTGATGCCCAAATATCCTCAAGTTGGTCATCTCGACATCAAGATGCATGGACATGAGAACAAAATGGATTTCAAGTTTGGAAAATAGTGTATTTTGTAACGCATGTTTGGACTGTCAATTTTCAAGATTCTCAAGTTTTCATCGATATGTCGATATACACTATTTTTTAAGCTTTAAAATTTATAAATAAAGATGAAAATATATTTTAAAACTATCACAAAGATTTTCAATATTGGAACCACATTTATCGACACTATTTGAAGGTTGGCTCTAATTTGATTGTTTAAAGCCTAGGCTGCTCTCTACAAACCGCACCCTTTTAATATTTTGTTAAATATATACATGCGTTATTTAAATATTATAATTAAATTATATAGCTATATTTTATTTAATAATCAATTAAAATATTATATAAATAATAACATTATTCGGGTTGGATCTAAGTTAGATCCACATGGACCCGGCTTTAGATCCGAATAGTATTTTGGATCCAAGATTTGGACTCAGATCCAACCTGTCGACTCCAATTTTTGAACCCATATCTGAACCTAGGTTGGGTCTAGGTCTATTGCTACCTCTAGGTATGAGGGCTTCAAAACCCGGATCAATAGGGCATATTGTTCACCTAGAGATTTTGTGTCGAATGGCTGGAATTGGGTTTGGATTTGTCCAAATCGGAGATTAAAATAATAATAAAAATAAAAAAATTTATTTTTATGGTCGGTATTTGCAATCAAAAAAATATATCAGATAAAGCTTACAAAAAAAAAGAAAAGGAAAAACATACAGGTTTTCAACAGGGTGCAGTTTACACAGAGCTGAGGCTCTAAACAATCAAAGTAGAGCCCACCTTTAAATAGCCAATGTTTTCCATAAATGCCCCTCACAAATTGGGAATCCCAGTTGCTTCCTAGAAGGCCAAACGACGATGGGCCGGGTTAGGCTTTGACCTAGGGCCCAAGGCAAGTCTCATCACTGCTTGTAAAATCCTATCCCAACAGAGGTTAGGACCGATCAGGCTCAGGTCAAGGCCCAAATACTAATCTACGCCCAGTGCCAGCAGTGTTGTTGTCCTCAGTAACCCCAGCGTCGCCTGCGTTCTCAATGACTCAACACCGGCTGTGCTTAAGAGATGGCACTGGTTGTCCTCAGTGTCGGCTATGATCAAAAGATAACAAACCTAGCACCAGCTGAGTGTTCAAGGAATGATGGTCACTGCACCTGGCGTAGGTTGTGTTTTAAACATTCAATTGTCACATACTCCAGGCCGAAGCCGTGTGTGTCCTATTACTGTTATCCCCAGTGAAGTTGTACTTTGACTATGACCTATTATCCCCAGCAAAGTGGAACTCAGGTCGTTCAAACTCATGTCGTGACTTCTCATCCTTAGTGGGAGAGTCATATTCGTATTGCAAGTTATTGTCCCAGTGGGTTTGCTTCACACCTAGTTATTATGTCCCCAAGGATATAAAGGACCCACATTTGTCCCCTTTTCCCCAGTGAAGTCGGCCTTCTCATCTGAGTCTCTTGCAGGCTTTAATCATTTTATCTCCAGGGAGTCACACTTACCCTCCTAATCCCTAGCAAAGTTTGCCACTCCTCATAGGGTCACCATCTCCATCTAAAAAGCTCTTTACTTGTGTATAGCCTTAACCATTTTATCGCCAGGGGGTCAGATTGCTATCCGCAAATCTATTCCCCGTGGAGCTTTACCAGCATGGCGATCCACACAATGGTCCAAACTATATGACCTTAAACTGTAGTGGAGGTCTAGTTGCACGACCTTAAACTAGATAGTCTAAGCCGCAGGACTCTAAAGCGCATAGCCTCGGTCCGCGCTGTATGACCTTAAACTGGACAGCCTCGGTCTAGATGTACGACCCTAAATTGCATGGTCCAAACTATACGACCTTAAACTGTAGTGGAGGTCTAATTGCACGACCATAAACTGCATGGTCCTAGCTGTATGAATTTAAAACTGCATAGCCACTGTCTAAGCTATATGACCGTAAACTATTATAGCACACGTCCTAGTGGCACGACGTTAAACTGCACAACATACAGTCTCGGAGGCAAGACCTTAAAAATGCCCTCAGGTCTCGACAAATGACCTTAAAACACGTCAAATTGATGTTCGCGGTGGGCATGATGAAAACCCACAAGGGCATCATGGGTAAAAATATCAAAAAAATAATGACGGACATGGTGTGCACCTTAAAGGCCACCATGGGTAAAATATGTCAATAAAAAAATAAAAAAAAAAGAATAGAAGGAAAAAGACGGGCATAGTGAAAACCCACAAGGGCACTATGGGCAAGATTGTCAAAATAAAGGGGGTATGGTGAGAACCCTTCGGAGCACTCATTCCCAAACGACATGCATGTTGATCCTCCCTTATGGGTCATTATGAGTAAAAATGTCAAACGCCTATGTAGCATGATGTTAAACTGCACGACATATAGTCCACTAGCATGACACCCTCCTACACATGCCCTACTACATCCCTCTTCATAAGCCCCAATGAAAGGACACCACCCCTCGACTTGTCCTCCCTAATCAAGGTGTACCATAGTTCCGACTGTGAGGCTTTGAAGCAGAGCATGCAACTGTCTCATCAATAAAGAGGAGTACCACAGTTCTAATTGTGAGATTCTAAAGCATGCAACCGTCTCATCAACAAAGACGTGTACCGTAATTTCGACCATGTAACTTCATATCATTTCGCTCGATAAGGCCTTTCCCTATCGGGCTCCCATTTCCCCAGCAGAAATACACCATTTGTGGCTCTTTAAGCCTCCATCGTGTTCCCTAACTTCCCATTACCCGACTTCTTGTCATGCGTGATCTTATACTAGACCTCGTTACTGCTAAGCATATTCTACCACTATCCCCATTGAAGTGGTACCCAGGTCATTCAACCTAGGCCATAACTCTCATCCCTAGTAGGAGTCACACCCGTATTGCAGCCTATTATCCCCAGTGGAGTTAGGGTCATTTTTACCATTGCAATCCCATGAGGGTCTGCTTCACACCTAGTCCTATCCTCACGGAGTGGGGTTACTTTCAAGGAACTTATTCTCTATTGGGTTCTATTTTTTCACCTTTAAGGGAGCTACACTTGTCCCATTATCCCCAACGAAGTCGGATTTCCCATCTGAACTCCCTTGTTGGCCTTAACCATTTTATCCCCAGGGAGTTAAATTGTTGTTTACAAAAACCTATTCCCATGCAGCTTCACTTACATGGAGACCCACACTGTGGTCCTGACTGCATGACCCTAAACTGCACGTCTTTGGTCCAGGTGCACGACCCTAAACTGCATGGTCCAAACTATATGACCTTAAACTATAGTGGAGGTGCAGTTGCACGACCTTAAAATGCATAGTCCAAGCCGCAAGACTCTAAACAGCATAGCCTCGGTCCACACTACATGACCTTAAACTGCACAGCCTTGGTCTAGTTGCACGACCTTAAATTGCCAGGTCCAAACTATATGACCTTAAACCATAGTGCATGTCCAAGCCGCATGAAGATAAATTGCTTTGTACAGGTCCCAGAGGTATGACCATAAACTCGCCTCCACATACACACACACACCTTTCACGTGCACCTTCACGCATGACCCATTTATGTGCATCCACCACCTTCAATACCTCCCCAATGAGTCCATTCATTTCACCATCCTCCATCATTCCCTAGTGAGTCTCACTCGCGCTCACAAAACAGCGAACCATCCTGTCACCCATACTCATCGTAAGCTAGTGGGTCACCACATTTCATTTGCCTTTCATGCATCATCCACCTTTCATAGGTAGCCTTGTGCCATAGTCTCCAAGTGAGTCAAACCACCACCATACTCACTTTGTGGCCTCCATAGACTGCCATTCATCACCATCACGGTCCAACTGTATGACCTTAAACTAAAGTGCACTTCCTGACCGCCTGACATTAAAAGGCTTCGCACAGGTCCCAAAGGCATGACCTTAAACACGCCTTCACAAAAATAAATAAATAAAACGAGTATGGTGTATACCTTAACAAGGGAACGCCATGAGTAAAAATGATGGATGGCCATGGTCATGAAACCATGAGTAAAAGAGTTCCGTGAATAAAAGCCGAGTATGGTAAAAACCCGAAAGGGCATCGTGAGTAAAAATGGAAGAAAAAGGGTAGACATTACCGAAAAGTCATGGGTAAAAGAGCCTTAAATAAAAGGAAGTTGCTGAAAATTGTCTCTACGGCGCCGCTTCCCAAGTTCAAGTGAGAATCCACAAAGGATGCTTGGACCAATAAACAGGTTGATGCAGCACTCGCCTCAACAGGCGGCTTCAGCCCACACTCAAAAGAAAAAATCCCTGGTGTCACAATACCAGGTCCTCAAAAATACGAGCTTCAAGGATAAGATTCTGACAGCTTGAGCCCAGTTGCAAAAAAGGACTCGAAGGACAAAAAATTCGCCAAGAAAGCAAGACAAGTCTCATAAAGAAGAGCATCATTCTCATAAGGTCACCAACACATTCCAAAATGTTGAAAACGCCCCAAGAAAGTTAAGTCAGCCATCATTTTGGAGCGGTAATCAAGGTTGAAGCCTCTCTCAAAGAAGAGGGGGATCATGATTGTCGTAGCTGCAAAGCAATGGGTAGGGGTTATACCCAAAGCTGGTCACCTCGATAAACTGAGGTACCCTGTTGGCCAAGGAATCAGCCATGACTTTGGAGCGGGGATCAGGGTTGAAGCCTCTTTGTAAAAAGAGGGGGGTCATGATTGTCGTAGCTGCAAAGCAGTGGGTAGGGGTTATACCCAAAGCTGGTCACCTTGATATACTGAGGTATTCTACTCGTCAAAGAACAACGGATATCTGAAGCAGATGTTGCTGACAAAAGGCCCTTCAACACACAAAGAAACCAAATCCTTGAAACGTAGCTCAACACCAGAGGATACCCACAAACCCAGACCAAATGGTAACAATGCCCTTCGACATGGCACTCAATTTCCAGACGGGCCTAATTTTGACTGACAAGGTCCATACAAAATCCTCAACTTCAGAATCACAAATAGTCCACAGAGGGTGAGGACTTCGATAAGATCCCTCAAAAAAGTCTCTTCTCCCCCTAAAGTCTCCACAGACGAAGCTGTGAACAATGCATCCCCAGGTTTGATTATCCTAGTTGCACCATTGTGTGAATCTCCTCGGCGTTCACGTGGTCCTGTGGCTAGGAAGAAAAAGTAATAAAACTGAAGGAAATTTTCTGAATGTCATCTTCTCACTTCTCTTGAAGCGTAATATTCAACGGGGCAAGCTGCTTGAAGTCATTTTTCAGCACTTTGGTCTCTGATGCGGTATAAAGAGGAAGCAGGTCAATAAAGCCTCAACAAACAGTGGAAATTTTGACACTCTCAGAATGGACCCAAAATTGATCAAGATCTTCATCATCACTCCAAAAGGCCACTTGCTCAGTTTTATTGCGATCAAACATGTCTAAGGCACTAAACACAAAGAAACAATTTTGGAAAAATTGGCCTCTAGTACCCTGAAATGGATCCTGTAACTAGAGCTATATTTTTAGTACCTAAAAAAGCTGTGGGACTATCGCCAATGGATCTGGCACGGTTGAAAACCTCTATGGGTCAAGTTTTGGCTTAATCAGGCACTCCAAGACAAAGTTATGGGTAAAATACAAAAAACGAGTAGGCGACACACTATTCTCTTGTGGCCACCCTACACCAAAACACCATCAAAGGTGGCTGTTTTTACAGTCACAAGCACTAACTTTTGATGCCTATATCTCAATCGATATGGGTTGGATCGCGCTCAAATTTGGTGAGCAAGTTCATCTCATCAAGACTAGCATATTGATATGTGGCACGCCCCGTGACGATGCCCAAGCATGAAGAAAAACTAGATAGAAGTTGCTAATCCATGAAGAAAATTGCAGAGGACTCAGTAGCAGTACACCTCACTTAAGCGTTCAAATCATGGCACTCGCATACCTGATTGACACGAAACCAATTGCACTATGTGTGTAAGGTCCAAGGTTATCTCTGATCCGAACCTCGCATATAATGAACAGTTGGAGGTGTCGAATCTTCTATAAATTTTGACCTTCGGATTTCAAGATTCTGGTAAAAAACTCAAGACGACAAAATCTTCATCCGGACATGAAATCGAGCTGCGCTTGTTGCAACGTGATCGTGACGGCACGCTTAGTGTGATTTAGTGAAGAAATAGAAGAAAAAAAAATTAAAGAACGAGCGTACTATCGATCCAAAATTTTCAAGATTCATCCAAAATTCAAGTCTCATGATCATGACTCACAAACATGATTCATGGCTCGAAATTGGTATCAAATCGATCACCATGTCGAGCCCTACAAGAAAATAATTATCTTTTGATCAAATGGGCACCAGAGCAACCCCGGATCAGTCATGGAAGATCAGGCAAGTTCTCGGGCAACAGCAGGGACTGTTTTGAAATTCCACACATTGTTAGGTAGTGGCAAAACAGTCCTTTTAAACATATGTGAGACATGTGCGAGGAAAAGGGTGGGAGGATGGAGCAAAGTGTTGCTCGAGCTTTTCCACTCCTTCTTGGTAGTTTTCCGGCAGGTGCGTGTGGTTTGTCGATAACTTGGGGGAAATTGCAAAGGTTTTCCAGTAGCAGAAGGGGAGTTCCGACGAGAAACCGAAGGGTCAAGGGAGACGAACCGTCACTGAAGCTGGACGGTTGCGCTTGGAAAGTGTGCAATCGTCGGGGAGGCAAACAGTTTCCATTCACACGTGTGAGACATGTGTCAGGCGGCGTAGCAGGATGTGATGAGAGTCATCAGATGGCATAGCAGGGCTCGAGGTTCCACGCGTAGAATCCATGACACGTGTGAGAGATTTGAACACGGTCGACGCTAGATGTTAGTAAAGATAGTCGATGGTAAGTGTTAGTAAACATAGTCGACACTAAGCATTAGCAAACACAGCCGGCACTAAGCCGACGCTAAGCTTTAAGTGCACAACTGACGCTGGGTCTCTTAAAACATAGCCGACGCTAAGCTTGTGAAATCACAGTTGGCGTTTGACCTCTGTAAATGCAATCGGCGCTAGGGTTCTAGGAACTTAGCCGGTGCTAGACCTTCGTAAACGCAATTGGCATGAGGCTTCTCGAAACTCAGTCGATGCTAGGCCTTTGACAATACAGCCGGTTCTTAGCCACTGAAGACCCAGCCGGTGCTTATCCAGTACCTTGAGCTCTTTATAATGGCTGAGTCTTCTTACCAAAGTCCTAACATAAAGAACCTTCCATGGGGAGGAGAGGTCGGTACCTATGAATTTATCTGTGAGGCTCTATCAAGGGGGGAGCTCATTTGGATGACAAAGCCAGTATGCAAGCCTGAGTGGCCTCTTAGTGTCACTTTAATCACTGACCCGGTTCATTTTGAAGTCCGTGAGGACAATGACGGCAACGTCAGTATCGAAGAAGGGGTAGCGCTCCTTTATTGTATGCACATGAACATGTGGTACGGGAAAGGTCTTCGAATACAGGGGGAGCACCAATATTTGAAGGGATACTCTTCCCGGACAGCCAAGGTATTAGTGTCGCACAAAAGTATTCTTGAACTTGCTTCTCTGCTAGCAGCGGTCCAGTGCTCGGGCAGCTACTATGATCGACGCTCCAATATTGTCAAGGTATTGCTGGAGACATAGAGCCATGTTAGCAATACCTAGCTTCTTGGGCATGGCGAAGCATGAATCTCTTTACTAGATCTTCATTTTATTGGGGGCCTTCTGATGATCGGGGTGATGTATGACCAGTTCGTGCCCCAAAACTTGGTCATCTTTGGTGGTGCTAGCTTGGGGAGAGAAGAGCCATTTGCTGGTCTCCAAAAGGTTTCTGAGATCTACTAATTGCTCCATGCACAGTCTAGCAACGACGGGGTAACCTTCACCAAATGGGTGAAATTCTTTTGTAAGGACTATCCCAAAGGCCGACGGGGTTCTCCGAGAGGGAAAGGGAAGGTAGTTGTGAAGGGGATGCCTCCCCTGTATCAATTCGAGATCAATGATGACTGTGTCTTCTTGGCAGCATATTTGGCCTTATTTTTATGCAACGTGCTCCCTGGAGGGGCGGATGACATTCATTCAAGCACCTTATATGTGGCCTGCAACATAAGAACAGGGCATGAGTATGCCCTTGCTCAACCAGTTTTGTGCAACATTTACCATGGATTGGGGGCCATCTCCCGTGGAAGGCTTACAAAGGTGAGGAGGAAGGGAATGACATTGTTGGAGGAGAGGCCTTTCCTGGGGATTTTAAGACTTCATTCCCCATCCATTACGTATAAGGGTGGCTAGCGGCCTATTGAGCCAGGGTACGGGGAGCAAACTGTGGCCCTTCTTGATAAGGTTTACTGATCAAAAGGCTATCTTCCGTAACCCCAAAGGAAGCTCGAAGCTTGTTTAGGAATGACTTCTTAAACATGAGGAGGGTCCCATTTCCGGTTGGGAGCTTCACCGATCGTGCCTTCATTGATGAATTGGGGAAGGAGCTAGACAACACTACAACAATCGTTAGGGATCTCATGTTCATCCTGAGCATTAGAGGAGGAGTTCTACCTTATCGGACTCCGCACAGTGCCAGATTAGAAGGATATTTCCCCCATTGCTTCGCTTGTCAGCATGGGCTTGATCAAAGCTGCCCCTTCTCCGTGTTTTTTGAAAAGCGACGAGGTAAGGTGAACATGGGCAAAACAGAAGTGCTTGGGACTCTCCGCGAGTGCTGATTGCCAGAACACATACGGACCGTCTGGTCCACATGTCTAAAAATTGTAGAGATCAGCAGGTATGTGTTACCTCACTGCGACAGGAGGGTTTGAATGACTGAGGCTTATGCAAACTAATGGGGAATTACCAGCAAAGGATATTAGGACACTGATCACCCCTGGAAAGGGGAGAACGATAACTGACGTCAGGATACTCGACAGAGGAGACAGGTGGATACTCCTGCTCTTGGCGAGGTTTTTGTCTTGGAATATCCCTCTAACTAGCGAGCTTTAGGGATTCCGAGCGAGATAGAGGCCGATGACACCTCGCCAGAATTTCTTGCGATGAAGATGAGAACCGGGAGCATTTTTGATAATCTTAGTTCCGTCTTCAAGTGGAATGAGGGCCGAAAGGTCCCAGGTTATGAGGGGAGTCCCATTCAAGACTTGAACGCACTGATTAAGAGTGGTCCTCATAGGAGGCTGACTGGAGGCCCTTCTCAAGGAGGGAATTCTGAAGCGGCTATTCCTGCTTCGACGGGGGGAAAGAAAAGGAAATGATCTACTCCTACAGGGACTCGTGCATCGCCTCAAGTTAGTGGGCGTACTCAGAGGCGTAGGGGTGCTAAAATTCATGTGATCTCTAAACCAGGAGGTAGATCTTCCTCCTCTGATCATTTAGCAACTCCCTCAATGTCACCTTCTGCACTTTCTCCACCATCTTATGTTTCTTCTGAATATTTTTCTTCCTCTTCAAAGATTGAAGCAAACGACTTCGTCCCTTCTGAGCCCATTGTTATTGCTTATGACTGGGCAATGACTCCAAATCTTGGGGAGGCGTCTTTAAGTCCAAGTGTAGCTCCTGAGTCAGAGTCGGCTGCGATGGAGACTGACGAGGCTGAAGGCCCTAAAGCAAATGCTCTAGGGAGGGAATCTGATGCTGATGTGGCCTCTATGATTCAGGGGTTTAGTGCCTCAACTGAGGTAGGGATGACGGTTCAAGAAGAAGGGCTCATGTTTCATGATGCTCATGAGCGTTAAGAGGCTGATGCCCCCAAGAGCACAGATCGTGAAGGTGAAGGAGTTGAGCTTTTCGTGGTCGAGGTTTTGGTTGTTGAGGGTGCAGACCAGATGGAAGAAGCCATGGTTGGGGCTCAATTGGTGATTGGCCAAGGCCAAAGGGAGGAGGCAGTTCCTGAACTTACCAATGCAGACGTGGCAGAGGGTGAGAAGCAAGGGGAATGGGCTTCCTCGGAACCTGTTGAGACAGAAGTGGAGGCCCCATAAGCGAGGGTTAAGGCAATGAGACTGGTGTTGAAGAATCCAGGTAGGTTGAGGTTGGGGTGGCCTCTGGGTCCGAGGTGCAAGAAGCTCTGGACTTGGCCATCGTTTTAGAGGATCCAGTGGCTCAGATGGCTATCACTTCTACAAGCCTGGTCCTTGAAGTCGGAGTCTCTTCAACAGGAAAAATCCCAGGGGCATCATCCAGGCCCATTTTTAGCGGGGTTTCTGGTATGATTGCAGGCATGCTTCGTGCAGGCCTATCCGCTTCTAAGGGAGCTGCCTTTCAATGAGCTAGACAAGGCTTTGGCCAAGCTTAGGGAATTTTCTATCGCAACTATTGTGGTTGGCAGTGCACCATAAGTCCTTTCCCATTTTGATGCAGTGCTAAATGAGGTGGACAGCTGGCGATTGAGAATACTGCATCATGAAGCGAAGACCAGTAGGTTAGCCTCCTTAGAGGAGTCCATCTTGCATCATCACAAGGAGATAAATTCATGAAATGAGAAGAAGGCCACTATCACTGGCCGTCAGCAGGATCTCAAGAGGGAGGCGCAAGGTAGCTATAAGAGGATGATCAAAATAAGGGAAGAGATGAGAATATTAAGGTAGGAATTCGCTGATCTTGAGACATAGATGATTCAGAGGAGGGCTATGAAGGCCCCTTTGGTTGTGGATTTATCTGAACTCACTTACACCATTGAGTCAGAAACTGTGGCGATGGAGGAGGAGACTCAAATGGTGGCCGAATTGAAGGAGCGTGTCCAGGGCACCAAGACTTCTCCTGAGGCATGCAATGCAGTGATCAATAAGATAATTGATCATTTTTAAAATGTCTTTTCTTTTGTCAGCACTTGTAAAAATTTTGTACTCATGAATAAGATGCTTCTTTTTCTTTTCTAGCTGACTTTGCTGCATGATTGCACTCTCCTCTTACTTTTCTCCACCACACGTGATTTTTTTGAACACCTTCCGACATATTTATTGTCTCAAGGGGCTAATACCCTAGGCCTTGTTTTGTCCCATGACGGGCTGCCGTGGCTTAGATAGGTTCGAAATGAGGAGTCATTGCGTTTTCTCCTCTTAATGTTTGTTTGGCCAAGGGCTCATAGTTCATTTTCTTTATCATTTGATGAGCCTGCTCACTATAGATAGTCTAGTCAAGAGGGGATTTTGCCCCCATTAGTGGTGCATTGACTTCAAACCCATCATAGCTTTTGGTCTCAGGCATAAACTCCTTGAGATGTTTTGAAGCAATATGCATAACCTCCAATTGGCTCGGGAGATTGCAAACTTCACTTGTTAAGTTTGCTAGGGGATCCTGCTCTTGAGGGGAAGAAGATTGACCTTTCTCAAACTGCTTTCCTCCCGCTAGACCAGGGAAGAGTATAACTGGTCACTAGTCTGAGAAGCATCCTCTATGCTTATAGCAATTGGAGTTTGAAAAATCTTTCACGGCGGTTGGCATGCCACTTTTGCTTTCAAGAGTGAAATGTGGATATGTAGAACTTTTTGATGGTCTGACATATAGGTGATCTTTGGAGCTGGGAATTCTATCCCCATGACTTGCCCAATATCAGGAATGACTTCTGGTTCATCTTCTGACCAAGATGGCCCAGAACTGGGGGTAGAGGGCGATGACTCCTCTTTACGTGAAGATGGAGTTTCTTCTGGGATGATTGTGGGGATACTAGAATGAATAGGGGTTAAAGGCTGAGTTTTTCCTTGCCTTTCTTCCTCTTTGAACATTCTTACCAATTTCTCCCCATGTCTTCAACATTCATGAGATGAAAATTGCATCTTTGTTGTAGACTTGTGATCCCCCTCATTCAGCTTCTAAGGCGACACTAGATCTGTGAAATAATATTTGACAACAACATAGTGAGGTTTGCCTATAGGGAATGATCTTTTGTTAGCATAGACCTTATACTATCTCCCATTTCGACTATACTTGAAGCACTGATGCAATGTTGATGGAACCACCCCCTGGTCATGGAGCCATGGCCGATCGAAGAGAATGTTATAGGAAGTGTCGGTGTCGATTACATGAAACTGGGCATAATCATTCAGCTCACCGATCGTAAAACGAAGGCAAACCGTGCCAGCTGGCTTCTCTCCTGACTGGTTGAATCCTTGAACTGTGACGTGGGTCGGATCTTCGGACCCTAACCCTAATCAAGTAAGGATCCTCCTTGGAATAAGGTTGACAGCCGACCCTCCATTTAACATAATTCGGTTGATGGGGCATACATGTAATTCGCTAGTGACAAAGAGAGGGTGATTATGAAACTTTTCTTCCAGCAGCAGATCGTCCTCTGAAAAGGTGATTGGCATACATCCTTTTAAAATTGTCGGGTCCACTTCAATAGGTTCTATTTCATTCTCACACACCTCTGGGTTAGAGAGATCCTGAACCAAAGCCATCCGGTAATCCTTTTAGAGTTGAGGGTGTCGTAGATACTGAGGAGAGTTGGAAGCTTCTGTAGATGCCCTATCACATCATATTTCACCTTTTCTTGGTGAAGGCTTTGTGCGTCTAGTCCTGCCACTGATTTGGGTGGTATGTTGGGTTGAGGAGCAGGTTTGGGTGGAAGAGGTTTATTTTGTTCCTCTGACTGACTCGATTGCACAATAGGCTTGGATGGGGTGATGGATGTTTGAGGTTTTGGAAGCGATTGAGTCAGAGGTATCACATGGAATTGGAGAATAGGTGGATTGTTTGAGGTATTGGGATTTGGAAGGAGTCTGGGGAGTTGGAGGATATGCAGATTGGTATTTGGATTAGGGTGTAGTGGCGAACTAGGAAACTTCAAGGTTCCTGACTTCTGTGGTGGAGGTTGCATCGTCTCCCCCAATCTGAGGCTCATTTGCCCCGTGCTGGGTGATATTCCTGAGATTTGCACCATATGACAAGCCTCTTGAGAATAAAAGCTCTGTCCCCTTGATTCTCTCAATCTCTGCTCAAAGTCGGGCTCAGGGGGCTACTGGGGTTCTTTGACTTTGTCTTTTTGTGCTTCTTTGAAGAAGATGGCTCTGCTTTGGCTTTAGTTGCCAAGGCATCAGAAACTATTAAGAATCTGGCTTTCTGGGCTTCTTCAATTGCTTCCGTTGCATCTTGCTTATGTTGATTCCTTTAAATTCTATGTCAAGAGCTTCGAAGTCTGGATATTTTAAGGTTGTACCTGCAGGAGACATAGAAGAGGAAGGATGAGAACCAGAAGAAGAAGAAGGAGAAGCGTCAGAAAGTGGGAGACTTTTAAGGTCATTCCCCTCATTCGACCAATCTGGGCAGCTTTTTATGCCATCTCCAGAGTTGGACATGTGCAGGGGGTCTTTTAGGTCTTTACCTTGCTTAGACCGTTGGAGAGTGCTTTTAACGTTGTCGCCCTCATTGGACGTATTCTGAGGAGAAGATGACTTGGGGACGTCTTCTTGATGGGATGGAGAAGGAAGAAGGATCGTGTCAGGGATAAAGTCCAGTAAAGTTGGCAGTGCGGGAAGAGGCCAGAGAAATTCCTGCTCAATTGGAGGTTGAGCCGTCTTGTTTCTCCAACGAGCAGCTCTTGGTGTCCGCCTCCTTCTGATTTTCTGAGGTGGTGTTTGATTCGTCTCCCTAGGCTTGTGTACAACCCTAGCATGGCAAACTGCTATTCGTCTTAAGGACTTGAGTCTACTTCTCCCATGGTGGACTATTAATGGCTGGAAAGTCGAGGGTTCAGCAGAGTCTGAATCATTATTAGGAAGGTCTTGTGTCGGGAGATCCTCTTGCACCGGTGGAGCAGTGGTTTGGGGATCACTTACTGCAACATAATAAAACTCCTGGCATTCGCGCATTTTTTTTACGAATATATCATGGAAACTGGTGCATTCCCACAAGTAGTGGCCCCATACTTGGGGATACAGGCAACGGTCCTCAGTCCCTTGAGCAAGGCGTCAGGGTTGCCTTGCTTGTTTCAGTGTGATTAGACCTTCTTGAAGCATTATAACAGAGACGGTGTGAAGGATACTAGGGCCTTTGTCTTCCTCTTGGACAGTTACTGCATGGGAGGCTTATTTGCCCCGAATGCCTTATTTAAGTCCTCAAGCATTATCTGACCCTTCTGAATCAGGGCCTCAATGATATCTTTTAGCGTGAAGCAATCATCTGTAGGATGATTGATCCTTCGATGATAAGCACAATAATTTACCTAAGTATCGAGTCCAGCTTGGTCAGGGAACTTGACTTCTGGAAGCTCGATCATATTCTGCTCCAATAATAACCAGAACAGTGCTGAGACCCATTCCTTCTCAAAGGGGTAGTCCTTGTCCCTATGCCTTGCGAAATAATCATCCCGATTAAGATTCGCCGGCTGGGGTACTTGGTTGTACGATTGTTGTTGCTTGCCTATCTGAGGAGTTGTCTTTACTATACTCACCCCTTTGGATAGGTCCAAAGTTTAGGAGGAAGCCTTCTTTGGGTCAGTGACCATGACAGCTACACTGATCACTCCTTTTTGTTGGTTGCCCCAGGTGTTAGTTTGAGAGCTGCCATTGCCTTGGTTGTTCCCCGAGCTTGCAGATGGTTGTCGTGACCCGCCGTGGTGGCGTGATAGACTTTCTCTGCAGACTGATCTAGAAATCAGCTCTGACATGGAAGTCGGATTAGAGGCCTCGACGTGTAGAGAAATTTTAAGCCGCATGTTCCACACGTAAGTTTGGACTGCTTCCTTCTCAGGCATGGGATTGGGATGTCGAGCAGCTAAATTTCTCCATCTTGATATGAACTGGTCCATGGGCTCATCAAGGTCTTGAGTCAGGGTGAGAAGCTCAATGGTTTGAACCTCTCTCTCGACCTCATAGAAATGCTGGTGGAATAACTTCTCCATTTCCTCCCAAGTATGCACTGAGTTTGAGGGAAGTCGAGCATACCACTAAAAAGCTAGGTCGTCAAGGGTTTCAACAAATTGACGGAGGAGTCTCCCATCAGCCGTTGTTTTATTGGAAGTGGGCGATATGTTGATTCAAGGACGTGGTTCTGTTGAATAGAGGAAACTTCCCTTTCTTGTAATATGAGGGAAACGGGACCTGGTCCATGTATGAAGGGTACGACATTTGATAAGGCGCTGCACCCTACATCCCTGGAATTTGTCTGTTCTTTAAGCTATGGGCTACTATAGCATCAATGTTTGCTTGTGAGACGGGGTGAGGGACAAAATTGTCCTATGAGGTAGAGGGAAGGGGCTGCCTAGGAGGTGCAATATCTGAGTGGTGGGAATGGACCTCATGGTTAGCTGATGGTCATGTGGCGTCTATACGACCAATCTTCTCCATCATTGCGCGCACCATATCTTTAAACTTGTTCATGCTATCTTCCTACAAGTCAGGTTCGTCTATAACCATCACGCTGACTGTTTCTCTAGGGAGGTCAGTCTTAGTTGCAGTTGAGGGCTTGCGAACTTGACGGGTCGCACACTGCAGATCGGTCAGCAAGGGGCCAGCATGCTCTGATTGAACTCGAATTTTGTATGCCCATCGTGTGAGGACCGATTCTCGACAGTCTTGGGACCATGGCTGCTGAAGGGCTGGGTCGTCTTCTACGACGCTAACCACAGTGCAGGGCTTATGGAACTTTTCTTTAGGATTTGTCATTTGAAGAGGGTAGAAGGGGTTCAGGTGAAGAGGGTCATCAGAGCTGGTTACCCCGACCGCCTTGGTCACTTGCTTGGTGAGAATTCGCAGACCCCTATGACGTTTAGATTTGATTGATTGATGGACCTTGCACCAGAACTATGATCAGGCCTGCGGCTGGTAAGCTCTTCTTGCACAAGTAAAGTAAAGTAATAGAATGAAGGATATGGATGTGGTTTAGTTAAAATGAACTTGAACTTCCGAATTCGTGCTTCTAAGTCCCATGTATGGTTGAGGGTGGTAAATGATCTTGATAATGATGAAAATGTGTGGAGTAGCTCACTTGTAAAACTATCTTAACATGTACAAGGCTTTGAATCAAGAGTTGTTTTGGTTTGTGAAATGTTAAGTGTCCTTCAAAGCATGTTAAACTTGAGAATGAGAATTTCCAGAACTGTGACTATTCTTGCATCGACTTTTTCAGTGAGCCAATAGTATTAAAATGGCACCAAACTGATTTTGAATGAAAGATATGCTCGTCTATCTCAATTTTTATTTTTGCACCATGTTAAAATTTCGTATGGGTTAAGGGATATACCCCAAAATGTAGGGGTATGTCACTGTCCACAGTTGCTGGGATTTCCAGCAACTGTCACTTATTTTGCACCTCCCTTTTGACCTATCAAACAATATCCAAATGCCTTAAAACTACTGAAATTTGAAAGATCTATGAATGAGCTTAAATTTACATGACAAACTCATTTTGAAATTCCCCGTAGATTGAGAGTTATGCCCCGAAATGTGAGGGTATATCACTGTTCACAGTTGCAGGAAATTCCAGCAACTGTCACTGACTTTATGTCGGGATTTTGACCTATCAAATGTCGTCCAAACACATTCAAACCACTGCCATGTTAAACGTGTAAGACTAAATTTTCATGTTTGAACCATCTAGAAATTCTCCCTAGATTGGGAGTTACGCCTCCGAGAAGAGGGGTACGTCACTGTTAGTCGTCATAGAAAATTTAGTTAGGTGCACGTTGTGTGATCTTTTGCGGGACTACTCATTGATCAACTCAAGTGGCAAAGTGTTATTCTTGATAATTGATAAGCGTGAGTGTCATGTGATAGTTTTCATGTGATGAATGCTGCATGTTAAGTACCATAGTGTTATGTGAATAATGTTATGTGACCATGTGATAAGTGATAACTGATAAGTACAAATGCCATGTGATAGCTCTACGGTAAATATTACATGATAAATGCCATAGTGCTAATGCGATAAAGTGTTATGAATGCTAATTGATAAATGTAAGTGTTATGTGATTGCCCTCTTATGATGGATGTTTCATGCTAAGTGGCATAGTGTACATGATAGCTGTATATTTCTGAACAAGACCCAGACCTTACATAATGAGATTGGAATTATCTATCATGAGGCACTGACTAAGTATGGGTAAATTTAATTCTTGAACATGTTACGATACTGTGATGATGACCACTATGCAAAGGGGAGACCCATCGGTAGTGGGCACTATTATGTTACGTTATGATAACTGTGATACTGGCCACTATGCGATGGGATACTCATCGGTAGTGGGTACTGTTATGCTGAGAAAAGTGATGTCGACAATATTCCCTAACTCACTGAATGATAGGAGGGAGTTAGGTGAAAGTGAAATGGGAGGGTCTCACCCCCCAAAATTCATATGATAAGATTAGTGAGTGATGCCTTGCAAGGTAAGTGCCTATCGAAACCCCAAAGCGCACTGGGGACCGTGTGAGTGAGTACGAGGAGATTACAGAGTGGGTCAACCACTTGTCATTGTTCTCCCTTCAGAGGGATGGTAGAAGTCCTAAACAATGGGATTGGCTTGGTCTGATGAATATGGCTTCTATTTTAGGAGTAGGTGAACTAAGGAGTGAGTGAATAATGCTGGAATTGTTCATGTGAATGATAATGATTGTATTGGTTGAATAATAATTATGATATTTTGATATGAAACCTGTGATAGATGCATTGATGTGATTTATGATTTATATGACATTTGCATTATGATTGCTTATAATTGAAAGAATTGTTTATGACACATGGATAGACTCAATACCGATGCATAGCACCTAGATCTACTTATTGGGATTTATAGCGCATCCCATTGTATCTCCCCTCCTTTTAGATGCGACAGGTAAAGGGCTAGAAGCACGTAGTTCACGGTTAGGAGTCGATGCCACACCCCTGTTAAGAAGAAATCTTGACCTTGTAAGTGGTTGGGCTTCTTAGCCCTGATTTTTATTTATTTTGGGAATATGTAATATTGGGCAAAGATGGCCCAAACTCAAGTGTAATATTTTGGAAGAAATTCTATATAGTGCATTTTCAATTGTGTATGAAATTACCCAATTTTTAATGTTCATTTGCACTTTCGAGTTATGGTTTTAGTTATTCTCCATGGTTCGCTTTGATTACATATATTAAAGCTTTAAGTTAACTCTAACCTGAGTGACATGCACTACCTTGGAATCACGGACCCATGCTCGGTCACCCTTCGGCATTAACGGAAGGACGGTCGGGGGGACCGGGGTCGTGACAATGTCCATTGTGATCTGATCAGAGAATTTGTTTATTCGGAGGTCGGGAGCGGAAGCGGCCTTTGCACTTTGCCATGCCACCATATGGTGGTTTAGTGGTGCGCGAAGGAATGTTTCAAATGGTCGGTTGTTCAAGGATGGGATGACATAGTAATTGGTCATCCCGCTGCTGCTGATGTTCACCGAGGAAACATCAGTCGCTTCTCCAACTATTCCTTGAATGGCTTCTTCGAGTTTGCTGAGCGATTAAATAGTGTTTTGCCCTACAACAGAGATGCTATATTCGTGGCGATTTTGCATTAAAAACTGCAACGGAGATGCTATGTCTGTGGCGATTGCTTGTGTTTTTATGCGTGAAAAAAACCTGCAACACACATACTATGTCCTTGGCGGTCTTTTAATCCATAGAGTTTGAATTTCGGACGGCGTCGAGCCCAAAGGCGAAAATATTATTCATTTTCGCCCATAGGAATTGCGTAGTGTGTGTGTGTGTGTATGTGTGTGTGTATGTGTGTGTGTAGGTCGGTAGGGAGGACGAAGGCACGACGG
>NW_006499810.1:3620410-3674895 GCF_000471905.2 Amborella trichopoda
ATCATTATCCAAAGTTCATCGTACGGTCACAATTGTTCGATAGTGTTTAAATTTTATTTTTTTCTAAAAATTAAAATTATCTAAAATTTGGATAGTGTGTTCATAAAAAATAGGAGAATCTAATAAAAATATAAAACAAATAATTTGAAAAATATAAATTAACCAAAATACCCCTGAAAATTTATGGGGGTATTTTGGTCAATTTATATTTTATGAGATATTTATTTCATATTTTTATTAGGTAAAATTCACTAATATTTACACACAATCCAAATTTCAGATCATTCTGATTTATAGAAAAAAAATGAAATTAGGCATCCAAATTAGGTATTGGGAATACTTTTCCATATATATATATATATATATTTATATAGCAAAGGATGGGATTAGCCCGCTCGCGCATATGCTTCAGCTACACACAATGGTCAGGATGAAAAGTCTATAAATGAACAGTCAGTGTGGTGCTAGGAAAGGTCAGCATTTTTTATGGAAAGAGGTGGCTTTGTTAATGGGGCGCTGACACTGTAGTGCATGAGTACCGACAGACAATTTTAAAAAAGCACAATTCAAATATATCAATAATATAATTGCAAATCAAAATAATGTAAAAGTATGCAGTTGTACCTATCACAAATGAACGACAAACAGTTCCTTTTGTCATAACCACTACCATTGCAGATTGCACATTTTTTTTTTTCGTCTTTGGCTTCCATCCTTCAGAAAGAGCTTTCATTCTTTTAGTGGCCGGTCATCCCTTTGTCCGTACTCGTGCAGGTTCAAAAACATTGCGGCAGTGGTTACTTCCACTTGGTGTATTACTACTGTTTATGATGAAAATCAGACAGATCTTCCAATGAAGATCTTTTGGATTTTGACACCTTAAACTGATAAAAATGATGTGGTAGAAAAAGTAGGACAAATCAAATTCAGATATGAGGACAAATCAAATTCAGATATCCGGGCTGGATGGCTCGGGACCCTCGAGCTTTTGAGGGCTCGCCAGTATCAGAATCAGTGTCCTCTTTGCCTCTCTTTTTCAGAAGTTGACCAGAACATCTCTGGTTTAAAAGGGTTGTTTTTCCCTAGAGATTACTGAAAATGGTCATTTTTGGACCTATTGTTTGAACGTATTTTCAGCACCTTGGTCCCTGATAGGAAGCAAGTCAATAAAGCCTACAAAACAATGAAAATTCCCGATAGTGTCAGAATGGCCCCAAAATTGGTCAAGATCTTCATCAGTACTTCAAAATACCACCTACCAAGCTTTATCGTGATCAGACATGTCTAAGGCAATGAACACAAAGAAACAATTTTAGCGAAATTGGTCTCTAGCACCTTGCAATGGACCCTGTAACTAGAGCCATCCCTTTGGTACATCAAACAGCTGTGGGACCACCGCCATTAGTTCTGACATGGTCGAAAACCGCTGCACACTATTCCTATGTGGCCTCACTCGATCAAAACAAGACAAGGTGGCTGTTTTGAAAGTCACGGGCAGTCACTTTTAGGGCTTATAACTCACTCATTCCAAGTTGGATCGCTCCCAAATTTGGTGAGCATGTTCGTCTCATCAAGATGAGCAATTCGATATGTGGTACGTCCCGTGATGACGCCCGAGCAGAGAGAAAAACTAAATGAAAGTCACTAATCAGTGAAGGAAGTAGCAAAAAATTCAACAGCAGCACGCCTCGTTCGAGCAGCCACATCACGATGCTTCCATACCCGATCGGAACTAAACTAATTGTATTATGTGCATGAGGTTCGAGGCTATCTCTGATCCGAACCTCGCGTACGATAAACGGTTGGATTTCACACATGAAGAAGTCAAAATTTCTTTAAATTCTGGTTGTTGGATTTCAAGGTTTTGGTAAAAAACTCACGAAGACAAAATCTTCATCCGGACACGAAATCAAGCTACGTTTGTTGAAACATGGTTATGATGACATACTCAATGTGATTCAATGAAGCAATCACCAAGAAATATCAAGGAACGAGCACACAATCGATCCGAAGTTTTCAAGATTCATCCAAAATTCAAGTCTCATGATCATGGCTCAAAAACATGATTCATAGCTCGAAGTTGGTATCAAAATGATCGTAATGCCGAGCCCTATAAGAAAACAATAATGTTTTGATCAAACGGGCATAAAACAACCCCGGGTCAGCAATAGAAGATCACGCAAGTTCTTGGGCAGCAGCAGGGACTGTTATGAAATTCCACACATTGTTAGGCAGGGGCAAAACAGTCCTTTTGTACCAATTTTTAGAATTTCTTTAAATTCAATTAAATTATAATTATCTTCAATTCTAGCTAGTTTTTTGGCATACACCCATGTTTTAGCCCAACTCTATATAAACATGCAAAGCTAAATTGTAAAGACCCTTCAATTCATTTCTCATTGATTCAATAAAATTTCCATTCTTACTGAAGTCCTTGAGTACGTCTTGGAGAGAGAGAGAAGAGAGAAGAAAATGGCTGGTACCCTTTGAGCAGGTAACTTTCTCTCTCCTCCCCTCTTTCTCGTCTCTATCTCTTTCTCTTCTTTATCTCTTTCTCTCTCCTCCCCTCTTTCTCATCTTTATCTCTTTCTCTCTCTCCTTCTCTTCTGTTGCAGTCAGTGAAGCCTAGCACCAGTTGGATTTCTCTCTCTCCTTCTCTTCTGAAGCCAGTAGGAGAACCTTGCGTCGGTTGGATTTCTCTCTCTATTCTTCTGTTGCAGTCGGCGAAGCCTAACACCGATTGGATTTTTCTCTCTCTTTCTCTTCTGTTGCAATCGACGAAGCCTAGCACCAGTTGGATTTCTCTCTCCTTCTCTTCTGTTGCAGTCGACGAAGCCTAACGTTAGCTGGATTTCTCTCTCTCCTCTTCTATTGAAATCGATGAAGCCTATCACCGGTTGGATTTCTCTCTCTCCTTTTCTGTCACAGTCCGTGAAGCCTAACGTTGGCTCGATCTCTTTCTCTCTCTCTCTTGCTTCTCTTCTATCAAAACCGGTGCAAGCCTAGCATCGACTGGGTCTCTCCTTTTATCTTCTCTTAATAGTCAGCGAAGCCTAGCACCAACTGTGTTTTCTCTCTCTTCTCTTGACAGTCGACGAAGCCTAGCATCGACTGCATTTTCTCTCTCTTCTTTTGGCACAGCCGACAACGCCTAGCGCTGACTGCATTTTCTCTATTTTCTTCTGATACAGTTGGTGAAGCCTAGCACCGACTGCATTTTCTCTCTCTTCTTCAGGCACAGTCGATGAAGCCTAGTGTCGATTGTGTCTCCTCTCTCCTCTTCTCTATACAACATAGTGGGTGAAGCCTAGCACCAACTGTATTTTCTCTCTCTTCCTTCTAACACAGCCAGTAATGCCTAATATCGACTGCACCTTCCTTCCCCCTCTCTCTTTTATTCTCCCTCCTTTCATACTCTTCTCTTCCTTTCTTCTCCCTCCCTCCTTCTATTCCCTTCTTCTCTTACTTCATTTATTATTCTTTCCTCATAACCATCATTCTGTTACTCTTTCATTTGACTAAGAGGGATTGAGGTTAACCTCTCATGGTAGTCCAGTTGTCTAGCCGTAATGTTGTTGTACCAGAATTATTTCGCCTGCTTTATTGCCACGACAGACTAACCATCATGCCTAACTAGTTGGTATTGGTAATGATGTCTAGCAGTAATTCTGTAAGCCGGTCTTTGTTACCGAGCCCATTTTACTACCACATTAGGCCAATTATTCATCAGCTCAGTCACCATTATGATCCTCCCGCTCAGTCGAATTCTTCTCTCCCTCGTCTTTCTTCTCTTATTTTTCTTTTTGAATGCACATGCTTGTGTACGTTCATCAAAGAGGAGAAGGGTGAGGTCTGACCCACCTGTCTTATAACCTTTGCCATATGTGTGTGATTATAGAAAACAAGAAGATTACAAGCCAAGGGAGGTGATTTCGAACCAGTTTTATTATTGGGGGCTTTTTTCGTGATCTAAGAGGGCGTCCACGTGAGCCAGCCCGAGTAAGTCCCGAACCCACCTTAAATTCCTCTCTCACCGGTTGGTAACACTTGCCCTCGTTCTCGACTGAGGTTCCTAAGAGAGTGATCTAAAAAACGTCCCGGGTCTTCCCTCGAAATCCGAGACGCATGTCGCCCTATCCTCAAAAGGATCCGGAGGGTGAGATCGAGGCACCTAACCACCTATCCTTTCATGGCTTTTTGGTTTCTTAAGCTTAGGGTTAGGGTTTTAGGGTTTTTCTTTGTCTGAGCAAAGGGGCTAGGGTTTCAATCTTCTTCTCCTCCTCAGAAAAAGTCTCCACAACAGCCACAAATTTTTCATTTTTATAGATTGGGAATCAACTCAAAGGGACAAATTTCCATCACCAACCAATTTCCAACCTTGAACTGCCTTTCTGGGGTCCCAGGTCAGGGCGACATTAGGTGTGTTGCCCAGCCAAAATTAGTCAAATTTAGGAAATTTGACCTAAAACAGTTGGGTGGACCTTTGGCATGCAAAAACTGCCATTTTGGCGCTGTCAGAGATGGGCGACACACAATATGCTGCCCAAGTCAAGATTTCTCGAAACCCGAAATTTCCAGTGCAAGGTAGATGTTGGGGCTGTCAAGTTGTTGCCTACCAAAAATCGTCGAATTTGTGTCTGTCTAGGCTGGGCGACACAAGGAGTGTAGCCCAGACCAGATTTGCCCAAAATGGGAAATTTCTGATCAGCACTGATCTTTGGGTTGCCCTGCCAAAAAATGAAGATTTCAGGTCAAACACGATTGGGCGACACATAGTGTGTCGCCCGGGTGACATTGGGTGTGTCCCCCAAGCCAAACTGACCAAAATTGGAACTTTTCAGTTCAAGTGTATAGTTTAGGCGTCTCAGAGAAAATTTGGGTAAAATTAGTTATTTTTCTATTTTGGTGATTTTTTTTGGTAAAACAGGGCATCTGCAGGATTTTGGGTCAAAACAGGGTATCTGCAGGATTCTTGGTCGGTAGAATGGTTCTGGGTCATAGGGTACACTGTGTGGACTATAGATTTGAGTTTATTAGGATAATGCGGTCCTAAGGGTTCAGGAAACATAGAATTTGCCAGATTTGAAATGGGGTGTCTACAGTTGCCCCTCTTTGGCACTCCCTGTTCTTCGAGGAACATGTGTGTGGCAAAGAAGTAGACATTTTGGCTTCCCTGTCCTTTGAGGGGCAGGTGAATGTCAAAGATAATGCAGACATTTTAATTTTCTTCCTAACGTCACGTGGTCAGAGGGCGCACCATCTAATCTCTCCAAGTCATTGCGCTCACCAAGCTCACCCACCTAGGGCATTTTCCTTCTAGAGTTTTCGGCGTGAGATGTCGATGAGTTACACAAGCTTGAAACTCGAGTTGGATTTCTGGCCATGCTACTTAACTTCAAGGGGTTCACAGTTTGAAATTTTTTTTAACCCTGGCATCTTCTTTGATTTCTTTAGGGTTTCCTAAGGCTTTCTATAACAAAAGGCTTTCTATAGGAAGAGACTTGTCTGGCCGATTCCAAAGAGAGAGACGAGGTGCGGCAACACGATAATCATCATATACGGGTGTCCAAGATCCTTCGTATTTTAAAGTCTTTTTTAGAAATTTTGGAAACTGGGGAGAATTTTAAAATAGAACCCAGAGCTTGGACAAGTCACTATTTTAACAAAGAAATTAAAGTTTTTGAAAGCACGAGACATATAGTGAAAATTTTAAAAAGAGAAAGATAATTCGAAAAACAAGGTTGGTTAGCAGTTTTAACTCTTACAACCATAGAGCCTTCTAAGCAATTTAGCGTCATGCAACGATGGACCATACACCCGACCCTTTTACGTCATACGGGGAGAGACGGAATACACCCGACCCTTTTACGTCATACGGGGCTAGACGGAGTACACCTGACCTTTTAAGTCATCTGGGGTTAGATGTTACCTGCCTCGGCTCTTTTACGTTGCATGAGTTTGACGTTGAACTGGATACACCCAACCTTTTATGTCATACGTGGCTAGACGGAATACACCTGGCCCTTTTACATCTTACGGGGCTAGTCGGAATACACCCGACCTTTTACATAATACGGGGCTAGATGTTACCTACATCGGCTCTTTTACGTCACATGAGTTTGACGTTTTTCCTATCTCGGCTCTTTTACGTTGCACGAGTTTGACGTTTTTTGAATGTGAATTTGGTTGGCAGTTTAGGCTCGTGCCACCGAGGAGTGTTTTCTTTTTTATTTTTTTATTTGTTAAAAATTGGCTGGCAGTTTAGGCTCATGCCACCGAAGAGCGTTTGAAAACTAAAAATGTTTGAAAATAGTAAAAAAAACGCATGATAAAACCGAACTTGATCCCTAGAAGACTCCAAAATTGAGCTGGAGCAATTTGGCAAAAACCTTTTTGGGTGACACTAGTGGTATCGCCTGGGCGGCATTGGTGATGTCACCCTTACAGGCTGGGTGACACTAGGCGTGCCTCCAATGGAATTTTTATTTTTATTTTTTTATTATGTGTTTTGGCTGGGTGACACCAAGTGTGTCGCCCATAAATATTTTTTTTTATTATTAAGTATTCGCTGGGCGACACTAGGTGTGTCGCCCATAGAATTTTTTTTGTTTACTAAGTTCTCTGCTGGGCGACACTAGGTGTACATCCCATAGAAATTTTTTTTTTTTATTATTTTTTATTGTGTGTTTTGGCTGGGCGACACCAGGTTTGTCACCCATAATTGTTTTTTTTATTATGAAGTGTTTTGTTGGGCAACACAAGGTGTGTTGCCCATAGAATTTTTTTTTTCTTTTTTTTGTGTTCTGTTGTGCGACACCTGGTGTGTCGCCCATAGAAATTTTCTTTTCTTTTGTGTTTTTTTGGAAAATAAGTTGATCTTGTAATCATTCACATTTTTAGTATTTTTTTTTTTTTTTGAAGTCCATTAGGACGGTAAAAATTTCGATCTCGAGACCAGAGTTGATTGCGTAAATGCATGTAATAAGCCCATTTTCAATGGATGAATAAAGTCGGAATTTTGAGATACCCAGAATTTTCTTTTCTATTCTGCTTGATGTTATGTGATCATGGAATCCTCTTTCTTAATTTTCTCCTTGTCGATGCCCCTGTTGGGAGGTCTTTTTCAGCTTGCCCCTATTATGGGGAGTTTGAAATTTTTTTTTTTTTTCGTTGCCTCTGTTGGGGGGTCTTTATTCAACTTGTACGTGTGCAATTGATTCGTCGAAGTAGAGTGGGACACTTTCTTTGCACACACTTTTCGAACTGAATTTTTATAAACTCAATCGCCCTAGTTGTAGGATTGTTGTCCCAAAATTTCGGTTATCGGACTGTCATACGCACGGGGATGAGCTTGCCTAATTTTTCCTTAGGGGATCTAGCTGAGAGAGAGAATTCTCCCAAACTAGCCAATGTCATCATCGGTGAGGTTCACCCATCTCCGATATGTAGTAGTTGACAGTTATACTTATACAACCAAGGAGTGCCTGACTAGTTTCAGGCCTTCATAACAGGCATAGGAAGTTGGCTTCGAGAACAAGGCCAAATCGACTAACAGTTTAACCTCTTGTAGTGATGAAGGAAGTCCCCTAAAAGGGTTTTGGAAATAGATGGTTTTAACGATCAAATTGAAAAGGCATTTTAAAAAATGGACATGCCTTACAGTTTTGCCACCTATGGCTCCTTTGGTGGTCATTTTCTTTACTATGTTTTACCCGAAGATGATGAAAGGATTTCCTTGTGGGATCGTGAGAACTCAAAAGTCTCGAAGTTGTCCTTTTACCATTGGAGCTTTCATCGTTTGCTTCATAGGTCTATGAAGATTTCTCTAGATTCTTGTTGGGCTTCCATCTTGAAGAAGTCTCAACGTTCTTCTAGGGTTCGTCAAAGTCACTTCATTTTCCATTCATGTTACCCTCCCACATCTTTTTGAGTTGGCTATGTTGGGAACCTGCAAGGTTTAGGACGAGTCTTCGTACTCAGGGTTGCATTTGCAGTATTGTTGGAACTTGCAAGTACTTGTTTATACTTGAGGGTTTTGCTTGTGCAATACTGTTGTAACTCGCAGGTACTTGTTTGTACTTGAGGTCTTGAATAAGAGATTTTTTTATTCTTTTCTCTTTACCTGTGACGCCTTTTCAGGTTTTCACCATGCTTTTGAGCCCGTTAAGGGTAGTATTCTCTATGACACATCGCATTCATGGGGTTGTGAGTTCGTACCCCTCCTAATTTTTTATCTTGTAAGAATTTCCTGCGAGCACTTGGGTAACCACGAATGGCCCCTCCCAATTAGGTTTGAACTTGCCTAAAGGGTGTGGAGTTGTAGGAGTGTGGAAGATTTTCTTTAGTACCATGTCCCCTTCTCTGAATTTTGGAGGAACAAATTTTCTTTGGTATGCCCTCTCAATTCTACATTGGTAAGCAACAATATTTTGTGTTGCTCGCAGTCGTCTTTCATCCAAAGTAACGAGGGCAGCGATTCGTACTTCGATGTTTTGTTCTTCATCTGAAGTTTTGTGAATAAGCACTCGGAGTGGCGGTATCTCAACTTCAATAGGTAGCACTGCTTCCGTACCATCCACTAATGAGTATGGGGTCATGCTAGTAGGAGTCTTCTCAGTTGTTCGGTAGGCCCAGAGTGCGTCATTTAGCTTTTTGTGCCAATCTCTGCCAGCTTATATTATTCTTTCTATAACCCTGAGGAGTCCTTTGTTCGTGGCCTCTACTTGCCCATTTTCTTGAGGTTAGTAAGGTGTGGAGAATTTTTGCGTTATCTTGACCTTTTTGCATACCTTAGTGACCTTTTCATTTTTTAAGTTGGATCCATTGTCAATAATGATTGACTCGAGAAAACCAAATCTGAATACAATGTTGTTCTTTATGAAACGAGCAACATATTGTCCCTCAATTTTGACAAATGATGGGGGCTTCCACCCATTTTTTGAAGTACTATGTAGCCGTTAATATAAAATGGTGGCTGTTTGAGGCTTTTGGTGAGGTCATTCTAATGATAACAAGACCCCACATGGCAAAGGGCCATACGGGCGGTGTTGCATTGGGTGGTACGACTGGTGCATGGATGAAGTCTCCATAAAGTTGACATTTAAGACACCTCTTAACGAACTTCCAACAATCTTCAGCCATAGTGGTCCAGTAATAGCCTTGGCGCCTGATTTTTTGAGCTATCCCCAAAATGACCTTCTTCATTGAGTAACTCTGTCAGTACTTAGTCAATTTCTAACTGATCGAGACATTGTAGAATGATGTTATCAAAGGACTTCTTGAACAGGAGATCACCTCTTACTAAGAATCCAATAAAAAACCTTTGAAGGGCTTCTTTACCCTTTTTAGTGGCTCCTTTGGGGTATAAACTATCTTTCAGCAGGGACAGAATATAATGGAACTATGGTTTTTCCTTAACTAGCGCATCTAAAGCCACAAAAGACATTTCCCCATTGTTCTCATTTTCTTCCCCATTGTTCTCATTTTCTTACTCTATTTCTTTTTCGATCCTTGGTGAGTAAGGGTCATGTTTGTTCCTGATGTAGAGTGACAACATGGTGATTTATGAAGGAATATCAACCATTGAAGCAAGGGTCACAAGGGTGTCGACGAACAGATTATTTCCCCTAGTTACGTGTTGAAAGGTGATTTTCTTAAAATAAGGGATCATCTTTTCCAGCTTTTTTGATAGGGTTTGAGCTTTTCTTTTTTCACCTTCCAAATCCCTGAAACTTGGTTTATGACGAGTAAGGAGTCACCAATCACTGGTATTTGCTGGATTTTCATTCCCATAGCGTTCTCGAGCCCGGCTATCAAGGCTTCATATTCAGCAATGTTATTGGTACATGAGAAATTCAATCTGATGGCTGTTGGCATTAAAATATTCTCGGGTGAGCATAATATGATATCTACACTTGACCCATATTCATTCCTTGCACGGTCGAAGTATAGTTCCCAAATTGAGTCCTTAATTGTGAAGAGTTTCTCATCAGGGAGATCCATGTTGATGGGAGTGTTATTCTGCAGTGCGTGTTCAGCCAAGTGGTTAGAAATGACTTGTCCTTTGCTCGATTTTTGAGTGACATATTCGATCTCGAACTCGCTAAAAAACATTCTCCACTTCGCTAAACATCCGTTAAGGACTGGTCTTTCCAATAGGTACTTGAGTGGGTCAATTTTTGAGATGAAATTGACCGTATGAGATAAGACATAGTGTCTTAACTTCTGCATGGTCCACACAAGCATCAAGCAATGCTTCTCCACATCCGTGTATCTTGTCTCGTAATCCATGGTCATCGTATTATCTTAACATTGCTCGCATGGTCTTGTCTTTCACAGATATGTATAGGACTAGGGGTTTGTCTGGTCTAGGAGGACTAAGGATGGGAGTGCTTCAACACATTTTTCAGCACCTTGGGTCCCCGATGTGGAATAAAAGTGAAGCCGGTCAATAAAGCCTTGACATTCAATGGATTTCCCGATAGTTTCAGAATTGCCCCAGCACGGGTCAGAATTTTCCTAAGCACTCCAAAAGGCCACTTGCCAAGTTTCATCGTAATTCGACATACCTAAGGTAGCGCGGACAAAGAAACAATTTCGAAAAGGTTAGCCTCTAGCACCCTGAAATGGATCCCGTAACTAGGACTCTATTTTTAGTGTGTTAAACCTATGGGACCACCGCCATTGGATTTGGCACGGTCGAAAACCTCTAAAGGTCAATTTTCAGCTTAAACAGACGCTCCACGATAAAGTTATGGGTGAAACATTAAAAAGGGATAGGCCGCATTCTATTCCCGTGTAGCCTCTCTACACCAATCTCCATTAAAGGAGACTGGTGAGCATAATCATGATAGCAATTTTGAAGACTTGTACATCACTCATAATGAGTCGGATCGCACTCATATTTTGTGAGTGTGTTTGTCTTGTTAAGACGAGCGTTTTGATATGTGGCACGACTCATGATGATGCCCGAGCAGGGAGAAAAACTAGAGAGAAGTTGGCGATTCGTGAAGACAATTGTTAAATATTCAGCAGCAGCATGCCTCGCTCGAGCAGCCATATCACGGCGCTCGCGTAGCCGATCGATACGAAACCAATTACATTATGTACGTAAGGTCCGAGACTATGCCCGGTCCAATACCGTGTATAATGAACAGTTGGATTTGGCACATGAAGGCATCATAGTTGTTGTAGGGTCCAGCCGTCAGATTTTCAGATTCCGACAAAAAACTCAAGACAACGAAATCTTTGTTCGGACATGAAATCGAGCTGCGTTTGTTGCAACGTGATCGTGACAGCATGTTCGGTGCAATTCAGCAAATAAATCAAGAAACATATTAAGAAAAAAGCACACTATCGATCAAAAGTTTTCAAGATCTATACAAATTTCACGTCACATGATCATGGCCTAAAAATTGGATCCATGACTCGAAAATGGTATCAAATCGATCGTCATGCCGAGCTCGATAAGAAACCAATCATCTTTCGACTAAACAGATGCCGAAGCAACCTCGAATCATTTATGGAAGATCACGTATGTTCTAGGGCAACAATAAGGATTGTTTTGGAATTTCATGTATTGTTGGGCAGGGGCAAAATAGCTCTTCTACACTCATTTTTAGATTTTATTTTAATTTAATTAAATTGTAATTATCATCAACTAGGCTAGATTTTAGGCACCCACTCATGTTTGGGCCCAATTATATAAATACATGCTAAACCTAATTGTTAAGGGACCTCTCATTTTTCAATCTCATGAATAAAATTTGGGAGTTTTCACATTGAAATTGTGGGCATGTCTTTGAGCGAGAAAGAGGAGAGAGAAGAAAAATTCTAGTACCTTTTAATGAAGGTAACTTTCTCTCTCCTCTCATCGCTCTATTTCTCTCTCCCTCTTCTCTTCTTTATTTCTCTCTCTTCATTTCATCTCTCTTTCTCTCTCTTTTTCATGTCTTTCTCTTTCTCTCTCCTCTTCTCATCTTTCTCTTTCTCTCTCCTCCTTTCATCTATCTCTTTCTATCCCCTCCTTTCATTTCTCTCTTTCTCTCTCCTCTTCTTATCTATCTCTTTCTCTCTCCTCTTCTTATCTTTCTCTTTCTCCCTCTCCTATCATCTATCTCTTTCTCTCTCCTCCTCTCTTCTCTTTCTTTCTCTCATCTCTCGTCTATCTATTTCTCTTTTCTCTCTCTTTCTTGATCTTCTTTATTCACTTTCTTCTCTCTCTTTTATCTTTCCTCTCTTTCCTCGCTTTTCTAATCTCTCTCTTCCTCTTTTCTCTCGATTCTTTCTCTCTCTTCTCCATTCATGCATGGCGAAGCCTATCGACGGGTATGATGTCTTCCTACTCCTGAGACATAAACAGTGAGTCGAGCCTTAACACCGGACCTCTATCAAAATTCCCCTGTCTCCCTCAAATGTCATGGACGGGGGAACCTCCTCGCCGTCCATGTTTTCTCTCTCTTGTGTCCTTTTCTATGTCATGGATGGTAGAACCTCATCGCCATCCATGTTTTCTTTTTCTTCCCTTTCCTATGTCATAGACGGTGGAACCTCAATGCCATCCATGTTTTCTCTTTCTTCTTACTCTTATGTCATGGACGGCAGAACCTCACCGCCATCCATGTTTTCTCTCTCTTCTTACTCTTATGTCATGGACGGTGGAAGCTCATCGTCGTGCATATTTTCTCTCTCTTCTTACTCCTCTGTCATGGACGATGGAAGGTCGTCGCCATCCATGTTTTCTTCTATTCTCTCTCTCTCTTATGTCATGGACGGTGGAAGCACATCACTATCCATATTTTTTTTATTCTCTCTCCTCTGTCATAGACGGTGGAAGCTCATCGCCATCCATGTTTTCTTCTATTCTCTCGCTCCTTTATCATGGATGGTGGAAGCTCATCGCTGTCCATGTTTTTTTCTATTCTCTCTCATCTATCATGGATGGAGGAAGCTCGTCGTTGTCCATGTTTTCTTCAATTTTCTCTCCTATGTCATGGACGGTGGAAGCTCATCGTTGTCCATGTTTTCTTCTATTCTCTCTCTCCTCTGTCATGGATGGTGGAAGCTCATCGCTGTCCATGTTTTCTTCTATTTTCTCCCTCGTCTGTCATGGACCGCGGAAACTCATCGCCATCCATGTTTTCTTCTATTTTCTCCCTCCTTTGTCTTGGATGACAGAAGCTCATCGTCGTCCATATTTTCTTCCCTTTGTCCCCCTTCTGTCATGGATGGCAGAACCTCATTGCTGTCCATGTTTCTCTTTTCTCCCCTCTCTTTCTTCTTCCTCCTTTCTTTCCTCTCCTTCTCTCTTATATTCCTTTTTGATTTTCTCTTCCCCCTGTCTTTCTTCTGTCTCTTCTTTCTTCGTCCTCTCTTGTTTGGACAAGGGAGACTAAGTCAAGCACTGCCTTGGTAGTGTCGTCATCTAGCAGTATTGCCTTTATGCTGGTCTTAGTTACCGTGCTCATCTTACTGCCACGATAGGCTAGCCATCGTGCCAAGATGGTTGGTGATCGTTCTATCATCTAGTAGTATTGTCGTTGTGCCGGTCTGAGTTATCATGCCCATCTTGCTACCACACCGAGTCAATCACTTGCTGGTCTTGCTATTGTGTTAGTCTAGCCACTTGGTCAAATTCTTATCTTCTCCATTGCTTTGTTCTATCTCTTTCTTCTCCTTTCATCTATCCTCTTACTCTTTTCTTCTGCTTTTGAATGTGCATGTCTATGTGCATTCGCCCAAAGACAAAGTGGGGTCCCTTAGCCCACTCGTCTTGTAAATTAACCATGTGTGTGTGGCTGTAGAAACAGGAGAGTATAGGCCAAGGGAGATGATTCTACACCAGTTGTAGGACTGGGGGGCTTTTCGTCGTGCTCTAAGAGGGCGCCCATGCGAGTGCGCTCGAGTGAGTCATGGACCTAGGTGAGGTGTGTCCCGCCTCACATTAAAATTCCTCTCTCATCGGTTGGTATACCTAGCCTTGTTTCCTAACAAAGTTCCCAAGAAAGCGATCTCAAGTCTCGGGTTCCCTTGAAATACAAGACACGTGTCACCAAGTCATCTCGACCAGGAGGGCAAGATCGATGCACCTAACTAGCTTGGCGACTCCACTGGGAACACACTACCCCTTTGTCGAATCGTCCTTGTTTGGCTAGTCTCTCCTTTTTTTTATGCATTACACACATATGGCTATTGGATTTCTTAACCCATTTATTCGAATCGGGGATTTTCTCATCCCCGCATTGGCGAGCATCCCCCAGGAACAAGTTCCTCGAACTTCATTCCCAACTTTCCTTCTGAGCAAAGACCTAGTGTTTAGCTCCTAAGTCTTAACCTGGATAGGTGTGATAAGGGACTTAAAAGTCCTTAACTCCCATCTTCTAGCTCTAGTGGAACCTCTACCAAAGCACTCTGCATTGGTGGAACACACGCCACCACTCACATCATGCACCCTGTCGTTGGCAAGTCACTTGTCGGTCGTATTGCCGAGGTACGGCGGAAGGTTGCCTAGTCCCTTTCTGCAAAAGGCAAGGAAGTTGTCATTGCTTCTGTGGTTCGTCGCAAAGCTACCTCCCACATTCATGCACCACTACAAGTTTCTATGTTTAGAGGCTCGACACATCGAGATAGAGACCCTGGGGCCTCCACTTCTCGCACACATCGTCAGGCTCATGGGTCATCCACTCGAGCCTCATCGTGAGGCAACCCTTATGTTACCTCGAGTCAGCGTCCAGGATCAGGCCTCCTAAAGCCAGGTCATGTACACGTTATACATGTGCATCCCACCACTCGAGGCAACACCATCACTGCGTCAACCCAAGCACATGGAAGACGCCTCGTCCTCCTACTTAGCACACACTAGCGCACCATGTAAGGGGCAAGCTTCCACCTGTTCTCTTACATACTCTTGCTTGCAGTTCTTGGCCTCTTAAGACCATACCACTTGTTCGAGCCCGAGCTCACCCCAAGGTCACTCGTGATCCTTCTTCGAGGGGTACACATGCGCCACCTTCACAGACCGCCCCTCACTCCCGACTCAGGCTCCATCATGAGTTGACCCTTCTCTTGCCTACCCCTCCTCTTTGGGGCAAGCACCTCCAGCCCTGGTACTAGAAGATCTTCCCCAAGAGTACCATCTTGAACCAGTTATGCCATCTCGATCAGCCACTGGAGCCCATAAGAGAGCTCGAGGCAAAGACCTGATGGAATATCATTTCCTTCATCCTCCCTGGCCCAGGATGACGCCAATACCTTGTCCACACTCATTGTTTCACCTGATGGAAACGACTCTTTCTTGTGCAAGAAGGGCCGACCAGCCGCAGTCCCGATCGCAGTTTTAGCATGAGGTCCATCAAAGCCTCAAAGAGGAATGCGATAGGGGTCTGCAAATCATGACTAAGGAAGGAACCAAGACAGTCGGGGCACTCAGCTCTGATGACCCTCTTCATCATACCCCTTTTACCCTCTTCAGTTGACAAAGCCTGAAGAAGAAGTCTATGAATCCTGCACTGTGGTCAGTGTAGTAGAAGATGACCCAAACACTCAGCATCCACGGTCCCAAGACCGTTCAGAGCCGGTCCTCATGCAATCGGCATACAAGACTCCAGTCCAGTGGGGCATGCTGAGCCCTTGCTGACCAATCTGCCGCGTGTGACTCGCCAAGCTCGGAAGCCTTCAACCACTAAGGCTGATCGCCTTGAGGAAATGGTTAGCATTATGGTTGTGATTGACCCTAATGACAACCAGGAAGAAGACATGGATAGGTTAGAGCAGATGGTGCAAGCAAATGATGGATAAGATTGATCACATGGAAAGCACGCGGTCCTCAGTCAATGTATCCCCTCATGAGGCCAACTCCCATCACTCGAATAATGCACTTCCAAGGCAGCCTCTCCCTCCTGCCTCATAGGACAATTCCATCGCGCACCCCGTCTCACAGGCAGACATTGACGTTATGGCAATCCATAGCTTAAAGAGCAGACAGATCTCGGGTATGCAACGCTTTACCAAAATTCGTACCCCTCTTACATTGATCAGGTTTCGTTTCCCTTAGATTACAAGAAAGGGAATTTTCCCCTGTTCGATGATACATCCTCCCCACACTAGCATATCGCCCATTTCCAAATGGCATGTCGAGAGATAGCGGCTGATGGGAGACTCCTTCTCCATCAGTTTGTTGAAACCCTTGATGGCCCGGCTTTTCAATGGTATGCTCGACTTCCCCCAAACTTAGTACATATTTGGGAGGAAATGGAGAAACTGTTTCACCAACGCTTCTATGAAGTCGAGAGAGAGGTCCAAACCATTGAGCTTCTCACTTTGACTCAAGAACCCGATGAACCCGTTGATCAATTCATAGCAAGATGGAGAGATTTGGCTGCTCGCCATCCTAATCCTATGCTTGAGAAGGAAGCAGTTCAAACCTGTGTGCGAAATATGCGACCTGAGATAGCTCTACATGTTGAGGCCTCCAATTTGACCTCCACGTCAGAGCTGATCTCTAAGTCGGCCTGGATAGAAAGCTTGCCACAACACCACAGCGGGTCACGACAACAGTCTGTAAGTTCAGGAAACAATCTGGGCAATGCTAGTTCTCAGACCAATGCCTGGGTCAATCAACAAAAAGGGGTAATCAGAGCAATTGTCACTGTTAGTGATCCAAAGAAGGTTGCCTCCCAAACTTTGGACCTCTCCAAAGGGGTAAACACAACAAAAACTCCCCAGGCAGGCAACCAACAACAATCATACAATCGGGTACCCCCACCTGCGAACCTTAATCGAGATGATTACTGGACCAGGTAAGAATAAAGTATACCCCTTTGCAAAGGAATGGATCCCTGCACTACTTCGATTATTACTTGAACAGAACATGATCGAGCGGCTAGAGACTAAGTTCCCTGATCAAGCCGGACTAGATACCTATGCGAATCACTGTGATTTTCATTGGAGGGTAAACCATCCCACAGAGGAATGCTACACGTTAAAAGACATCATTAAAGCCCTGATCCAGAAGGGTCTGATAAAACTTGAAGAGCTAAAGAAAGCATTCGGGGCAGCAGAAACCTCCCATGCAGTGACAGTCAAAGAGGAGGATGTAGCACTCGATCTCCTTCGTGCCTTGTTCATTATGATGCTTTAAGAAGGCCTCATCACACCAAAACCGGCAAGGCAGCCCCAACGCCTTGCTCAGGGAACTGAGAACCATTGGTGCCCGTACCATCAGATATGGGGCCACGACCTAAGTGAATGCTCCAATTTCCATGATATAATTGTGAAGAAATTACAGGGATGCCAAGAGCCTTGTAACGTTCTAGTAAGAGATCCCCAAGTCACTGCTCCACCGGTATGAGAGGGCCTTCTGACACAAGACCCGGGTAATGATGATTAAGATCTTACTGAACCCTCAACTTCCCAGCCATGGATAGTCTACCAAGGGCGGAGCAGACTCAAGTCCCTAAGGCGAGAAGCAGTTCGTCAATCTAGAACTATTCATAAACCTAGCGAGACGAATCAAGCACTTCCAATGAAAATCGGGAAGAGACGGGCACCAAGGGCTGCTCGTCAGAGAAACAAGACTGCTCAACCACTAGTTCAGCAAGAATTCTCATACCTCTTCCCCCATTGCGACAGGACTTCATCCCTGGTGTAATCATCCTCTCTTCCTCATCCCATCAAGAGGATGTCCCCGAGCCATCTTCTGCTTAGAGTACGTCCAATGAGGGTGACAACGTTAAAAGTACTCCCCAACGGTCTAAGCAGGGGAAAGACCTAAAAGACTCCCTGCATACGTCCAACTCTGGTGATGACGTAAAAAGCTGCCCCAATCGGTCTGATGATGGGAATGACCTTAAAGTCCCTCACCTACTAACTTCTCTTCTTCTTCTCCATCTTCTTCTCCATCTTCTTCTTCTTCCCTCTCCTCTTCTATGTCTCATGCAGGTACAATCATAAGATGTCCAGACTTCGATGCTCTTGACAGAGAACTTGAAGGAATCAATATAAATAGGACACAACGGACACGATTGAAAAAGACGCTAGCCCAGACAATTGGATTCTTAACAGTTGCTGACGCCTTGGCTGTTCGAGCTAAGTCAGAGCCATCTTCTTCCACAAAGAAGTGTAAGAAGTCAAAACCGAAGAAACCCCAGTGGCGTCCTGAGCCCGACTTTGACCAGAAGCTGAGAGAGTCAAGAGGACAGAGCTTCTATTCTCAGGATGTCTGTCACATGGTGAAAATATCAGAAGCATCACCCAGCACGAGGCAAATGAGCTTGAGATCAGAGAAAAAGCTGCAACCTCCACCTCATAAGCCAGACATCTTGAAGTTTCTTGGTACACCACTTCTCCCTCACCCGAATACTTCAAACATTCCACCCATCCTCCAGCTCCCTGAGCTCCATCCTCGCCCAAATACCCCGTTCCTCCAATTCCCTGGGATGTCTCTGATCCCATATACCCAACCTACCACATTACCTAGACCCATGGTGGATATAGGGGAACATCGGGAAGGTCCTCATGAGACATTGATTGTCTGTACCATAGCTGAGTCGCGGCCGTCACAGGAACCTCAGAATGAATCCTCTCGGCCGGATACATAGCCTTTGCTCGAGGTTGACCCTTTTGTTGGCAAGCAAGATGAGGATACAAGAACCATATTCCATAGCAAAGCCTGACTAGAAGAAGAAATGTCAAAAGTGTGGGTATCTTCGTTAGAGGTTAACGAGAAGTCCGCTGAGGCCAATGATGAAGAGTTGCTAGTAGCCCCAGAAGAATGAGAAGAAGGTGATCAAGCCAGTGCTGATGACCTCAAGGAGATAAACCTAGGAGATGAAGTCGACCCCAGACCCACTTTCATCTCAACAAATATGTCGTCAGAAGAGAAAGAGAATTTTACTGCCTTCTTGTAAGCAAACCGAGACGTCTTTGCCTGGCATTATCACAAGATGTAGATCCTCTAGTCGCAATCCACCATCTGGGCATTGATTAATCTGTCAAACCTGTCAAGCAGAAATCAAGGAGGTTCAGGCTTGACCTCGAAATGCAGATAGATGCTGAAGTAACCAATCTCAGGCAAGCGGGTTTCATTCGTGAAGTCAAATACCTAAAGTGGGTGGCAAATGTTGTTTCAGTCAAGAAGCAGAATGTCCAAATTAGGGTTTGTATTGACTTCCGCGACCTAAATACCACTTGCCCGAAGGATGATTTCCTATTGCCGTTTACGGAGATGCTCATTAATTCTAAAGCTCATTGCCAGATCTTCTCCTTCATGGATGGATACTCCAGATATAATCAAATACGGATGGCACCGGAAGATAAGGAAGCCACCACGTTCTTGACTTCAAAAGGGGTCTTCTGCTACAAAATGATGCCTTTTGGACTGAAGAATGCTGGTGCCACATATCAGAGAGTAATGACGACCATCTTCAAAGACATGATGCACAAAGAGGTGGAATGTTATGTGGATGACTTGGTGGTGAAATCCGAAGAGAAAGACGCTTATATGAGAGACCTTGAAAAGGTGTTCAAACGGTTGCGCCTTAATAAGCTAAAAAAGAATCCACTGAAATGCAATTTTGGGGTATGCTCAGGAAAGTTCTTGGGGTTCATTGTTAAAAATCGAGGGTTGGAAATTGAGCCAGTCAAGATCAAGGCGATCTAAGAAATACTGTGACCAACAACATTGCAAGAGCTGCGTTCCCTCCAAGGATAGTTGGCTTATATCCGTAGGTTCATCTCAAACCTCTCAGATCGTTGTTAGCCTTTTACGCACCTATTGAAGAAGGATACCCCATTCATCTGGGATGAAGCATGTCAGGCAGCCCTTGATGACATCAAGCAATATTTACTCAATCCTCGAGTGCTCTCTACACCGGTGCTGGGAAAATCTCTCATCCTGTATGTGACTACCCTGGACAAGTCACTTGGGGCGTTAGTGGCACAAAACAACGATGAAGGGAAAGAGATTGCGTTATATTATCTCAGCTGCATGATGCAAGGGGTCGAGAAGAAATTACCCCCTATAGAGAAGATGTACCTAGCCCTAATCTTTGCAGTACAAAAGCTCCACCACTACTTGCTCGGTCATGAAGTGAAACTTATATCAAAAGCAGATCCTGTTAAATTTCTCATGACACTCCCATGCTTGTCGGGACATTTTGCTAAGTGGGCGTTATTGCTGATGGAATTTGACATCACATATGTCCCATAAAATCCCACCAAGGGCCAAGCTTTAGCTGATTTTCTCACAGCACATCCTGTATTGGCAGAATTGCATCTATCAAGTGACCTCCCTGATGAAGAAGTATTCTGTACAGAACTTGCTCATGCATGAGAGATGTACTTCAATGGAGCCTTCCAATCTTATCGAGGAGGCATCAGAGTGGTATTCATGACTCCGAAAGGAGGAGTACTGCCTCTTTCTTTCTCTCTCACTGAAGCCAGTTCCCATAACGAGGCAGAATATCAGGCCCTTGTAATTGGGTTGGAGATAGCCTTCGATCTAGAATTAGAGCAGCTCAAGATCTATGGCAACTTTGAGTTGGCCATCCTGCAGCTTAAGGGGATCTATGACATGAGAAAAGACACTCTCAAGCCTTTTCACGATACTGCAAAATCATATATGGATTAGTTTGATGATGTATCCTTGAGTAACATCCCCTAGAGGTTAAATTCACAGGCCAATGTGCTCGCAAACCTCGGGGCTACAATTTAATTATCCTCACTAGAGCCCACGACTGTCTGGGTGGCAAAGTGGAGACACATTGAATTGAGAGCGGAGGTAGATGTGGACGATGAGAGAAATATTTTCCCCGAGTGCCCACCTTATCCATTTAGAGCACTTTTATCAGTCAAAGAAGTTATTAAGACTGAACGTGAAATGGTATGGAGGCAACGAGCCAAGGTTAAAAAATGGGAGCCGGAGTTCTTTGACCCAATATGCGTGCAAGTCAAGTAGATAGAAGATTGGAGAGGGCCCATCATTAATTTTGTAAAACATGATAGACTCCCTGAAGATCGTGCCGAGCACAACAGTGTGTGTCGAATATCTATCAAGTACACTTTCCTTGAAGGAGATGCTCTCTTAAAACGGTCTTTTGATGGTATTCTTCTTAGATGTGTGGACGCGCAAGAAGCAAATAAGGTGCTGGAAGAAGTACACTCGGGCATCTGTGGATTGCATCAGTCTGGTCCAAAACTCTATGAACGAATACACTCTATGCCAAGAAGTGTCAAGTGTGCCAAATACACTTGAGCCTTGTTCATCAGCCTCGAGAGCCCTTACACCCTACAGTGGCATCATGGCCCTTCTCACAATGGGGTATAGAAATTGTAGGGCCTATTGACTATCCTTCAGCAATGGGTCATGTCTTTATTCTAGCTGCAACATATTATTTCTCCAAGTGGGATGAGCGATTCCCCTTAGGCAAGTTCCTAGGGCCACAGTGGCTAACTTCGTGTGACATCATATCATATACTGGTTTGGAGTGCCTAACCAGATTATATCTTACAACGGCCCTCAGTTAAGAAGTCATCACATTGATTGCTTAGCTAACCAGTTTGATTTCGAGTAGAAGTACTCAACTATGTACCACCTTGGAGCCAACGGATTAGCTGAGGCTTTCAATAAGACCCTGTGCAATGTTTTAAGGAAGTCCGTATCGAAAACGAAGAAGAACTGTCATGAGAAGCTTCCTGAAGCCTTATGGGCCTATTGCACTATCATGCGAAATGCCACCGATTCCACTCCTTTTTCCCTAGTCTATGGGGGTGAAGTAGTTTTACCCCTTGAAATTCAAATCCCTTCACTGCATGTCGCTATACATCATGGACTAACTGAAGATGAGAGAGTCAAACTTTGGTATCAAGAATTGGATGCACTTGATGAAAAGAGGTTAGAAGCTCAGCAGAACCTCGAACTCAACTAAGGGAGAGTGAAGAGGGCCTTTGACAAGTCAGTCAAAGTCCACTCATTCCCCTGTGGGGATCTAGTTCTAGCCATCAAGAGGCCGATTGTCATGCATGGGCGGCACAAAGGGAAGTGGGAAGGTCCCTTTATAGTCAAGAAGGTCTCGCTAAATGGACCTTACACACTAACACATCCTGATGGAAAGGAGGCAATGCCCCCTATCAATAGGCAATACCTAAAGAAATACTACCCATGATGCATACAATGCCAATAAGAAGAGTTAAGAAAGATAAAAAGAAGAAGAAGTAAGACAATTCAAACAAAGTTAACTCTTTTATTGCATTAGACGGAGTTACAAGACAAAAAGCCCATTATTAGAGAGGTTACAAATCTATCATTCATTATTGCTCTCGCATCAGAAGAAAGGAGGGTAGCTGCGTCGAAAAGTTTCTCTTGCATCTGAGGAAAAGAAAGCAGTTGACCCCCAACAGTACTCTTGTATTTGAGGATAAGAGGACAGTTACAGGCCAAAAATTTTCTCTTGCATCAGAAGAAAGGAGAGTAGCTGCCCTAGCATTGCTCTTGCATATGAGGAAAAGATGACGGTTACATGCCTGAAAGTTGCTCCCGCATCAAGAGGGTAGAAGGGTTTTAGATTGAGTTTATCAGACATACAAAGCAGACCCTTTTGGCAAGGAACTGACCTATGATAGAGAGCACGCCCTCTTCACCATGAGCACCTTTCCACATAACAACATGGAGTTCATTGTTGTGCTGAAGGACTTAGCTTCCAACAGGCTTCCTAAGCCCGATCTTACCATTGGACACCACCCTTTTCCTTCTCGAGTCATCGCCATGCGTGATCATCACCGCGCATGACTTAGCGTCGTGTGCAACAATCAACTCATTGCTGAGCATGACGACAGCCAGGCACAACTTATTGTCATTCATCAAAGGATCTAGCAAACAGCAACCGTCGTGCACGACTAACACCGGATGCATTGTGTTCCTAGCCATGTGCGACTAAGGAACTGACTAGCACCGCACGAGACTAGCGCCGGTTATGTCTTCAAAAGACTAATGCCAGTTGTGTTTCTAAAAGCCTAGTGCCGACTGCATTTCCTAAAGGCTAATGCTGACTATGTTTCTAAGGCCCAACGGAAGCCACATTTCCCAAAGGCTGACGTTGGGTGTGTCACTAAGGACTAACGCCACCTGTGTTTGACAAAAAGGGCTAACATCAGCTGTGTTCTCTATCGCCGCACGTGTTTGCTCACAATGCTTTAGACGGTATGTTTTAGCTTTTCAAGACCCCTCTACTGTTCACCTTATGGTGACATTTCGTCTCCCCACAACTGTTTACCTCCCGATGAACTTTCATCTCCCCATGACTGTTCACCTCCCGATGGCCCCCAGACAACCGTTTACTCCCCTATGACTTTCTGGCTACCCACCTGGAAATCACTTCACTTGCCAGAAACCCACTGTTCAAGCTTCCCCTCTCCTTCTTGATGGCAGAAAGTTATCGAAATATCCCCGGAGGCGAGAGAAAGACCACCGGTAGTACTTTGCTACAACCTACACCCCTTTTTCGCCTTCCCTGTCACTCCAAAAATACATTCGGAGTTGCTCGCTACCCTCATCACAGACTCCTGCAACCTCACAAATGCTCTTGCGTTCCCTCCGGTGCTCTTTCTTCTCAGCCGGAACCTTCTCCTGCTTGCCAGAAAACTCCTGCAAACCTCACTCGAGTGCTCGCGTGCTTGCCAGAATTCTTGTCGGGAGCTCTCTCACTCTCACTGCTAAATGCCTTAGCTGTTTTACCAAAGGTAAAACGGTAAAAATGGGGTTTACCTCGTTATATAGGTGATGTTCGTTCAAAGTGCCCCTAACAAATCAGGAATTCTAGGCACGTCCCTGAAGACTAAACGACAATGGGACGGACCGGGTCGGGCTCAGACCTGAGGGAGGCTTACTGTCACTCATGAAGCCTCATGCATCAGAGACCAGGACTTGGTCAAGCTTAGGCTCGAGGCCCGAACACAGGTCACCATCGCCTGTGTAATCTATTCTTAGCGCCGGCTGTGTTCTCAAAAGCCCAGCGCCAGTTGTGTTCTTAAAAGCTAGTGCTGACTGCCTAGTGTCGGTTGTGTTCTCAAGTCTACCGTCGTGTGTGTTGCCACTACGCACGCTAGTGCTGTGTGTATTATGCTCCCCGTGATAGCGTCGTACATGTCAATGCTATTACCATTCAAGTCCACCGCCATGTGTGTTATTCTCCCCATGATAGCTCCACACATGTTCTAGCACCGCGCATGATAAAACCTGATCACCATTGTGCTTGTTCTACCACTATCCTTAATGGAGTTTCACCCAGGCCGTGACCTGTCAACCCCAGTGGAGTTGCACCCAGGCTATGACTTGTCATCCCCAGTGGAGTTGCACCTAGGACATTGCACCCAGGTCTTGATATGTCATCTCTAATTGAGTAGGCCACTATCCCTTATCCTCGGTAGGACTCACAACCGTACTGTAGCCCATAATCCCCAGTGGAGTTAGGGTCATTCTTACTTCTTCAACCCCTAGTGGGTTTGTTTCACACCAAGTCCTTATTTCTTTACTATCTTATCCCTAGGAAGTCAGATTACCTTCCATAAGCCTATCCTCCATAGAGCCTCACTTTTTACCCCCTGGGAATCACACTCAACGTAAGCTAGTGGATCACCAATCTCCACTTTCCATCCATATATTATCCATCTTTCATAGATAGCATCGTGTCATCTCCCCAAAAGTGATTCAAACCACCAACATCCTCACATCATGGCCTCAACAGACTGCCATTCATCACCACCATGGTCCAGTTGTATGACCTTAAACTGCAGTGCACATCTTGGGCTCATGACGTTAAAAGACTTCGCATAGGTCCCGAAGGCATGACCCTGAACACGCCTTCAAAAAAAAAAAGAATAATGGGCATGGTGTATACCTGGACAACGGAAAGCCATGAGTAAAAATAACGGACGGGTTCGTAAAATAAAAAAAACTGGGCACCGTGAGTAAAAATGGAAGAATAAGGGTGGACATGGCCGTAAGGTCATGAGTAAAAGAGTCCCAAATAAAAAGAAGTTGGTGAAAACCGTCTCTATGACGCTGCTTCCCAAGTCTAAGTGAAAATCCGTAAAGGACGCTTGGACCAATAAATAGGTTGATGCAACGTTTGTCTCTATAGGTGGCTCCAGCCCACATTCAAAGAGAAAAATCCCTGGTGTCACAATACTAAGACCAAAAAATACGAGCTTCAAGGAAAGATTATGATAGCTTGAGTCCATTTGTAAAAAGGACTCGAAGGATAGAAGACTCGCTAAGAATGTAAGACAAGTCTCATGAAGAAGAGCACTATTCTTACGGAGTCACTAACGCACTCAAAGATGCTGAAGATGCCCCAAGAAAGCCAAGTCAGTCAGACCTTGGAACTGTTATCCAGCAATAGGATTAAGCCCTCAGGGGACGCCTCGGACAAAGAAGAGACGTATCCTGATTGTTGAAACTGCTAGCATCAAGTAGGGGTTATACCTAAAGCCGGTCACCTTGATAAATTGAGGTACCCAACAGATGACCCTTCAGCAGACCATTCAGAACAAACAACAAAATAAACAAACCCACACTAAAAGGGAAAAATACCCTTCAGCATGGCACTCGACTACCAGACGGGCCTGATTCTGACCAACGAGGTTCATACAAAATCCTCAGCTGTCAGAATCACAAATAGTCCACACGAGGGTGAGGACTTTGATAGGATCCCTCAAACAAAAGTCTCTTCCCCCCCTTAAGTCTCCATGGATGGACCTGTACATTGCATCCAAACGTCTGAGCATCCTAGTTACAGCATTGCGTGGATCTACTAGGCGTTCACGTGGTCCTGTGGCTAGGAAGAAGAAAGTAATAAAGTCGAAGGAAATTTTCTAAATGTTGTCCTTCTAGCATCTCTCGAAGCACAACATTCTGCGGGGCAAGCTGTTTGAACACATTTTTCAGCACCTTGGGTCCCCGATGCGGAATAAAAGAGAAGCCGGTCAATAAAGCCTTGACATACATGGAATTCTTGAAATTCTCATAATTTCCTCAGAACGAGCCAAAATCTTCCTAAGTACTCCAAAAGGCCACATGCTAAGTTCTGTTGCAATCCGACATGTTTAAGGCAATGCAGACAAAGAAACAATTTCAAAACAATCAGCCTCTAACACCCTGAAATGGATCCCGTAACAAGATTTTTAATTGTGTTAAATAGCTATGGGATTACCGCTATTGGATCCGGCACGGTCGAAAACCCTTAGAGGTCAACTTTCGTCTGAAATGGACATTCTACGGCAAAGTTATGAGTGAAACATTAAAAAGGGGTAGGAATACCGTGCGGCCTCCCTGCACTAATCTTCATTAAATAAGACTGGTGTGTACAGTCATGAGCAGCAACTTTGAAGACTCGTATCTCGTTCATTAGGAGTCAGATCGTGCTCGATTTTTTTGAGTGTGTTTATCTTGTCAAGACGAGCGTTTGATATGTGGCACGGCTCATGGCGATACCCGAGTAGGAAAAAAAACTAGAGATAAGTTGGTGATTCGTGAAGACCATTGCAGAAAATTCAGCAGCAGCACGCCTCGCTTGAGCGACCATATCACGACGCTCAAGTGCTCGATCGACGTGAAACTAATTACATTACGTACGTAAGGGCCGAGGCTACGCCTGGCCAAACCCCATGTATGATGAATGGTTGGATTTGACTCGCGAAGGCATCAAAAGTGCTGCAGATTTCGGCCATCAATTTTTTAGATTCTGATTAAAAACCCAAGACCACGAAATATTTGTTCGGACACAAAATCGAGCTGTGTTTGCTGTAACGTGATCGTGATGGCATGCTCAGTATAATTCAATGAAGAAATCAAATATACACATCAAGAAACAAGCACACTATCGATAAAAAGGTTTCAAGATCTATACAAATTTTGAGTTCATGATCGTGGCCTAAAAACGCGATCCATGGCTCGAAGTTGGTATCAAATCGATCGCCATGCCGAGCCCGTCAAAAAAACAATCATCTTTCAACCAAACGAATGTCGGAGCAACCTCGAATCATCCACGGAAGATCACGCATGTTCTAGGGCAGCAACAGAGACTGTTTTTGAATTCATGTATTGTTGGGCAGTGGCAAAACAATCTTTTTGCACCCATTTTTAGATTTTATTTTAATTTAATTAAATTGTAACTATCATCAATTAGGTTAGATTTTGGGCATCCACCTACGTTTCCCAATTCTATAAATACATGTTAAACCTAATTGTCAAGGGACCCCTAATTTTTTAATCTCATGAATAAAATTAGGGAGTTTTCACATTGAAATTGTGGGCACGTCTTAGAGAGAGAGAGGAGAGAGAAGAAAAAGTTTGGTACCCTTTAATGAAGGTAATTTTCTCTCTCCTTCTCTCATGTCTCTCTTTATCTCTCTTTTTTCTCTTCTCTCTCTTTCTCTCTCCTCCTTTCATCTCTCTCTTTCTCTCTCCTCTTCTTATCTATCTCTTTCTCTCTCCTCCTCTCATCTATCTCTTTCTCTCTCCTCCTTTCATCTCTCTTTCTCTCTCCTCTTCTTATCGATCTCTTTCTCTCCTCTTCTCATCTTTCTCTTTCTCTCTCCTCTCATCTATCTCTTTCTCTTTCTCTCTCCTCTCATCTATCTCTTTCTCTTTCCTCCCTCTTTCTTAATCTTCTTTATTCACTTTCCTTCTCTCTCCTATATCTTTCCTCTCGTTCCTCACTTTACTAATCTCTCTCTTCCTTCTTTCTCCATGTTCTTTCTCTCTTTTCTTCATTCATTCATGGTGAAGCCTATCGTTGAGTAGGATGTCTTCCTACTCTTGGGACATAAATAGTGAGTCGGGCCTTAACTCAAGTGGCGGGCCGGGCCTCTGTCAAAATTCCCCTATCTCCCTCCTATGTCATGAACGACAGAATCTAATCGTCGTCCATGTTTTTTCTCTCTTATTTCCTCGTCTATATCATTAACAGCGAAACCTCATCGCCGTTCATGTTTTCTCTATCTTATTTCCTCTCCTATGTCATGAACGATGGAACCTCATCGTCATTCATGTTTTCTCTTCTTCCCTTTCTTATGTCATGAACGGTGGAACCTCATCGCCGTCCATATTTTCTCTCTCTTCTTACTCCTATGTCATGGATGGTGAAACCTCATTATCGTCTATATTTTATCTCTCTTCTTACTCCTATGCCATGGATGGCAGAATCTCATCGTTGTCCATGTTTTCTCTCTCTTCTTGCTCCTATGTCATAGACAGCGGCAGCTCATCACTGTCCGTATTTTCTCTCTCTTCTTACTCCTCTGTTATGGACAGTAGAAGCTCATCACCATTCAAGTTTTCTTCTATTCTCTCTCTTATCATGGACAACGAAAGCTCATTGTCGTCCATGTTTTCTTCTATTCTCTCTCCTATGTCATGAATGGAGGAAGCTCATCATCGTCCATGTTTTCTTCTATTTTCTCTCTCGTCTGTCATGGATGGTGGAACCTCATCATTGTCCATGTTTTCTTCTATTCTTTCTCTCCACTGTCATGGATGGCGGAAGCTCATCATCATCGATGTTTTCTTTTATTCTCTCTCCTCTGTCATGGACTGTAGAAGCTCATCGCTGCCCATGTTTTCTTCTATTCTCTCTCCTCTGTCATGGACAGTGGAATCTCATCGTTGTCCATGCTTTCTTCTATTCTCTATCTCCTCTGTCATGGACGGCAGAAGCTCATCGTTGTCCATGTTTTCTTCTATTTTCTCCCTCCTCTGTCATGGATGGTGGAAGCTCATCGTCGTCCATATTTTCTTCTATTTTCTCCCTCCTCTGTTATGGACGGCAAAAGCTCATCGCCGTCCATGTTTTCTTCCCTTTCTCCCCCTTCTGTCATGGACTGTGAAATCTCATCGCCATCTATGTTTCTCTTTTCTTTTCTCTCGTATTTCCCTCTCTTTTTATTTCTTTATTCTCTTTCTTCCTTCTCTCTTTTCTCACCTCTTTCTTCTTCCTCTTTTTCCTATCCTTTCTTCTCTCCACTATTCCTTTCTAATTTTCTCTTCCCCCTCTCTTTCTTCTCTCTCTTCTTTCTTCCTCGTCTCTAGTTTGATCAAGGGAGGCTAAGTCAAGCACTGCCATGGTAGTCTCATCATCCAGCAGTATTGCTAGTGTGTCGGTCTTAGTTACCGTGCCCTTCTTGCTGCTATGATAGGCTAGCCCTCGTGCTAGGCTGGTCAGTTATCATTCTATCGTTTAGTAGTATTGCCGTTGTGCCAATCTGAGTTACCGTGCCCATCTTGCTACCACTCTGGGTCAATCACTTGCTGGTCTAGCTACTGTATTATTCTAGCCACTTGGTCAAATTCCTATCTTCCCCATTCCTCTATTTATCTCTTTCTTCTCCTTTCATCTATTTTCTTACTCTTTTCTTCTTCTTTTGAATGTGTATGCCTATGTGCATTTGGGGCCCCTTGGCCCACTTGTATTGTAAATTAACTATGTGTGTGTGATTACAAAAACAAGAGAGTATAGGCCAAGGGAGGCGATTCCAAACCAGTGTTAGGACTGAGGGGCTTTCCATCGTGATCTAAGAAGGTGCTCGCATGAGTCAGCCCGAGTGAGTCATAGACCCAGGTGAGGTGTGTCTGGCCTCACATTAAAATTCCTCTCTCATCGATTGATATACTTGCCCTTATTTCCTAACAAGATTCTCGAGAGAGCGATCTCAAGTCCAGGGTTCTCCTGAAATCCGAGACACGTGCCACCAGGTCATCCCGATTGGGAGGACGAGATCGAGGCACTTAACTAGGGAGTTTTGGTGAGGTACTCCTTGATTTGATCGAATGCTTCTTGGCATTCATTATCCCATATGAATGGGGTATCCTTCTTAAGGAGCGTATTGAACGGTGCGCACTTGTCCACCAGTTGTGAAATAAAACGCTTTATGGCTTATATGCGACCTTGAAGCCCACATATTTCTCTGATGTTTCGGGGAGGGGCATTTCAGTGATGGCTCGTATTTTGAACGGGTCCACCTCAATTGCCCTTTGGCTTACTATAAAGCTTAGTAATTTAACGGATTCAACTCCAAAGGAAAATTTCTGTGAATTGAGTTTGAGTCGATGTTTTCGAACTCTTTTGAAAATGGTTCTCAGATTGATGAGGAGATCAAACCTGGCCTTTGACTTGACCAGGATGTCATCGACATAGTCTTCCATGATGGTGTACATTAAGTTGTTGAAGATGCTAGTCATTGCCCTTTGATAAGTTGCCCCTGCATTTTTACGGCCAAAGGGCATGACACAGTAGCAGTAGGTTCCCCATTGCGTTGTGAACGATGTTTTGGTCAGATCTTCTTCTGCCATGACGATTTTGTTGTAACCGAAAAGCCATCCATGAATGACAACATCGCGTGCCCCACAATGTTGTTGACCAAGGCATCTATATTTGGTAATGGGTGTTGGAAGATATTTTTCATCATCATGGGGCCCCCGCTCAATAAAAGCCTAGCAAAACAGTGAAAATTCCAACAGTCTCAGTATAGCCCCGAAACTGGCTAAGATCTTCATGATATCTCAAAAGTCTGCTACCAAGTTTCGTCACATTCCAACGTGTCTAAGGTAGTACAGACTAAGAAACAGATCTGACAAAATTGGCCTCTAGCACCCTGAAACGGCCCCTATAACTAGAGATACTTTTTTGGTGTCTCAAATTGTTAAAGGACCATCACCATTGGATCCGGTATGGTTGAAAATGCCCAGGGGTCTAATTTCAGCTCGAACAGACACTCCAGGAAAACGTTATAGGTAAAAGAGTGAAACAGAAGGAGACACAACTATTCTCGTGCGGCCACCCTACAACTCTATACCATTGAAGGGACAGTCACAAATAGGGACTTTCGACCCTCATATCTCACCCGTCTTAAGTCGGATCGTGCTCAAATTTGGTGAGCATGTTCATCGTATCAAGACGAGCGATTTGATATGTGGCATGACATGTGATCAAACCCGAGCACGAAGAAAAGCTTGAGAGAAGTTGTGGATCCATGAAGAAAGTACAGGAAATTCAGCAACATCGTGCCTTGCTCGAGCGAACAAATCACGCCTCTCGTGAGACCGATCAATATGAGACCAATTCCATCGCATGCGTAAGGTCTCAGGCCGTCTTTGACCCAAACCCCATACATGATGAACGATCAGATTCCGCAAACGAAGCCGATGAAGCCACTGCAAATTTCGTGGTCGAAAGTCTAGGTTTCGGGAAAAATTCCAAATTTGCAAAATCTTCATTCGGGCACGGAATTGAGCTGCTTTTGTTGCCCCGCGATCGTAACAGCATGCTCAGTGTGATCTAGCGAAGAAATCATCGCAAAACGTCAAGGAACGAGCACACTATCGATCCGAAGTTTCAAGATCCATTCAAATTTCAAGTCACATGCTCGTGCACTAAAAACATGATCCATGACTCGAAGTTGGTATCAAACCGATCACTATGTCGAGTCCTACATGAAAACAACAATCTATTGATCAACTGGGCATCAGAAAAACCCCGGATCTTCCATGAAAAATCATGCACGTTTTAAAGAAACACAGGGACTGTTATGAAATTCCACAATTGTTAATAAGGGGCAAATCTATCATTTTACACCTACTTTCTAATTTCTTTTAAATCATTTTAATCTTAATTTTCAGCAATTAGGGTTACTTTTCATCATCCACCCATGTTTGGGGCAAATTCTATATATACGGACCATCATTGTACGCACAAAAAAAAAAGACAGACTCAATCTCTCACAAAAGAGAGTTTTTACTAAATACAGTTTCTCTTTCTTACCATTGTTGGGTCACGCTTGGAGAGAGAAAGCAAGGTGAGAGAAACTTTTGATTGATAGCCCTAGGCTTGAGGTCGATTGTCTCTCTCTTTCTTTTCTTTTCTTTTCTCTCTTGTTTTTCTTCTTTCTCTTCCTCTCTTTCTTCTTCCTCTTCTCTGTCTGAGTTCCTCACAGTGGCCATGTGCGATAGTGGCAGTGTCATGCATTCCTCTCCCGTGGTCTCACAGGTCGCGCATGGTGATGGCAATGCCATGTGCGAGTCTTCGTCTCATTCTGTTCGTCTGCCTGTCTCTCTTAATGAGGCCTACAGACTATGCTGCTGATCGCCACCCGTAGACGTAGCTTAGACGTCTCAATGAAGAGGCCATACGGTGAAACTTGTTGCCGCCCTCAGGGTCTTTCCCTGTTGCGCGCCTATGCAGACGACGATAACTATCACTGCCCATTAGAGGCCTCAGTAACACCTATCACCGTCTGTGAGCTTCCTTCGAGAACTTGGTGCCCATCGCCGTCTGCGAGCTTCCTCCACACTTTTGGTGCTCATCGCCATCCTTCTTGCATCCCACGCTTGTCGTCGTGCACCTCATGAGCATTCTCACCGTGTGCTTCGCAAATGGCTATCGTCGCGCGCTCCATGAGAGGCTATTGCCGCAGGCATAGGGGCGTGTTACCTTCTTATATTGCCAACGGCAATGTCTAGCGATGTCCGTAGTCCTCTACTCACCCTCTAGCCGTGAGTAGTAGTGTCTAGCGCCGTTCCAGGGCCATGACACTACTACTCCACGTTCATGTTTGACAACTCCTAGCGCCGTCGGGACCCTATCCCCTCTGTCGTCTCGCTCTCTTTCTTTTCACTCTCTTTCCTTCTCTTCGCTCTTTTCTCTTCTCACTTGACTGAGGTGGACTTAACCTAGCATCGCCACATCGGTCTCAATTTCGGGTAGTATTGCCACCGTACTGATCCTGAGTACCATGCATGTCTTGCTACCACTCCGATTCGGTCACTGTCTGGTTATCAAGCTCGTCTCGTCCCTTCATTAAGTTTTTTTCTTTTCTCGAGCTTTGCTCCAAACTTCAACTTCATCACTCTAACCCCGCACATTCTTAACCACAAGGATGTGCAATGCCCTAAGACGAGGGTGAGTCTCTTCGACCCACTTGTCTTGCAAATTAACTATAGTAGTATTGTACAGAAAGCCAAGGAGATTACACGTCAAGGGAGGTGATTTCGATCCAGCTAAAACACCTGGGGGGCTTTCCGATGTGATCTAAAAGGGCACCCACGCGAGCCAGCCTGAGTAAGTCCTGAACCCATCTTAAATTTCCCTCTCATCGGTTGGAATACCTGCCCTAGCCCTTGAGCAAGGCTCCAAGAGAGCGATCTCAAATCCTTGGTTCACTAGAAACTTGATATATGTGCTGTCAGATCATCTAAATCCGGAGGGCGAGATCGAGGCACCTAACCCGCTTGGCGACTCCACTGGGGACTTACTATGCCTTAGTCGGTTCGCTCTTATTTGACCAGTATCCTGGTTTACTTTCTGCATTTCTTTCTATGGCACCTGGGTTGTTCAACCCACTCATCTGAGTGGGGATTTTCTCATCCCCGCACTCGTGACTGTCCCAGTGAAGCGAACTGCTCAAGCTTCCTTCCCTACTCTCCTTCTGAGTCAGGACTCACAGTCCGGCTCCCAGGTTCTTGCCTGGGTTAGCGTGAGAGGGGACTTAAAAAGTCCTTGACTCCCCGCTTCCTCGCCCTGGTGGACCCTCCACCAAGGCCCCTTGCATCGGTGGCACGTTTTCCACCACACATAGCATACCGGCAAGTCTCTTTCCAGTTATATTGTTGAGGCATGCCGGAAGGTTGCCCCCATCACTATTGCGAGAGGCAAGAAAATTGTTGTCGCTCCTGAGGTTCGCCGCAAAGGCAACCCCCTATACTCTTTCACCTCTCCGAACCTCTAAACTTAGAGGCTCGGCACACCAAGGTGGAGACCCTGCAGCCTCCACCTCTTACCCAAAGGCTCCTGGTCCATCCACTCAAGCCAAACCTAGAGGCAACCCCCACATTGCCTTGAGCTCGCATCAAGGGCTAGGCCCTCTTGGGTTGAACTCTGCGTGCGCTATGCATTCGCTTTCCATAGCTCAGGGCAATGTTAGTTCTATTCCACCTCGAGCACATGAAGGTTGACCGCTTCCAGGTCACACGGCCCCACTCTGTGAGAGACGAGCTTTTGCCTCGCCCCTCACAAATACAAGCTCTGGGTCTTGACCTCCCAAGGTGGAACCAATTGACTAAGCTTGAGTTGAGCCCCAAGTCACATGGATGGCTAACCCTAAAGTTGCACACGCACCACCCTTGCAGGTCCCCTCCTGACCCCAACTCAAATGGAGTCATGAAACAACTCCTTCCCCTACTGTTCTTCCGACACTAGGCAAGCACCTCGAGCCCCGGTATTCAAAGGTCTTCCCAAAGAGTACCATCTTAAGCCAGCCTCAGGTCAGCCATGCACATGGGCCCTACAAAGGAACTCAAGGCAACGGCTTGAAGTCAAACAAAGGCCTCTTATCCTTTATGTGACCGCCCTTGATGAGTCACTCGGGGCACTCCTGGCGCAGAGCAATGATGGAGGGAACGAGACAACGCTTTATTATCTCAGCCACAGAATGCAAGGGGCCGAGAAGAACTACCCTCTCATCGAAAAGATGTGTCTAGCCTTGATCTTTGCAGTACAGAAGCTCCGCCATTACTTGCTCGGTCACGAGGTCAAGTTAATCTCCAAGGCGGACCCGGTCAAGTTCCTGCTTGTCTGGACGTTTGGCCAAGTGGGCATTATTGCTGATGGAGTTCGACATCACGTATGTATCACAGAAGGCAGTCAAAGGTCAAGCCCTAGCAAACTTCCTTGCGACTCACCCAATTCCTTCAGAATCTCCCTGTCAGGTCATCTCCCGGCTGAAGAAGTTTAATGTGCGGCGCTAACTCACCCGTGGGAGATGTACTTTGACGGAGCGTTGAAGTCTAATGGAGGGGGTGCCAGAGTTGTGTTCCTGACTCACAATGGTGGAATGATTCCTCTATCCTTCTCACTTACAGAGGCATTCTCTCATAATGAAGCTGAGTATCAAGCCCTCATAATCGGACTGGAGATCGCCCAGGAGCTAGATCTGGAATAGCTAAACATCCTCGACGACTCTAAGCTAGTCATCCGACAACTTAAGGGGATTTATGATGTAAGGAAGGATACTCTCAAGCCTAATAATGACACGATCAAATCTTACATGACCTAGTTTGATGATTTCTCCCTGAGTCATATCCTTAGAAGGCTAAACTCGCAGGCTAATGCACTCTCAACGCTCAACGCCACCATTTAATTGTCTTCGTCAGGGCCCACTCTAGTCTGGGTAACCGAATGGAGACACATTGACTTGAGAGCCGAAGTTGACGCAGATAATGAGAGGGAAGTCTTCCCTAAATGCCACAATATCCATTTGGGGCAGTCCTCGCAGCTAAGGATGTCATTGAGGCAGAGCAGAAAATGTCCCAAGGAAAAGAATCCAAGGTCAAGGAGCAGGAGCGTGAATTCTTCGACCCGATGTTTGTGGAGGTTGAGTAAGTAGAAGACTAAAGGGAGCCTATCATGGACTTCATAAAGAATGAGAGGCTACATTAGGATCGGGCGGAACGCAACATATGACGGATGTGTACCGAGTGTGTCCTCTTTCGTCGGTCATTTGACAGAATTTTCTTCAGATGCACCGATACACAAGAGGCAAGCCAAGTGCTCGAAGAAGTGCACTAGGGTTTTTACGGGTTGCATCAGTCCAGCCCTAAGCTCTACGAGCACATACATAGACTCAGCTATTACTGACCTTCTATGGTGACTGAGGTCCAAAACTATGCTAAGAGATGTCAGGTTCACTCAAGCCTCATTCATCAACCCCAGCAGCCTCTCCATTCTATAGTGACATCATGGCCCTTTTTTCAGTGGGGCATGGATATTGTGGGACCTATGGACCCTCCTTCTGCCTTGGGTCATGCCTTCATTCTAACAGTGACAGACTACTTTTCCAAGTGGGTTGAAGCGATCCCTCTCAAGCAAGTTCTAGGGACCATTGTCACCAACTTTGTGTGACACCACATCATCTACCAATTCGGGGTTTCAGACCGAATAATCTCTGATAATGGCCCTCAGTTCATAAGCCATCATGTTGATCGCCTAGCCAACCAATTCGGCTTCAAGTGGAAATACTCGACTATGTACTACAAACTCCACTCCTTATTCCCTGGTCTATGGAGGTGAGGCGGTCTTACCCCTCGCGGTCCAAATACCCTCACTCCGTGTCGCTATACATCAAGGACTGACTGAAGATGAGAGGAACAAGCTCCGTTACCAAGAGTTGGACGCCCTTGATGAAAAGAGATTAGAGGCCTAGCAGAACCTAGAGCTCAATCAAGGAATAATGAAGAGAGCCTTTGACAAGCCTGTTAAGGTTCGCTCATTCGCTCATGGGGATCTAGTCTTAGCAGTCAAGAGACCGATTGTCATGCATGAGCGGCGCAAAGGAAAATTCGAGTCCAAGTGGGAAGGTCCGTTCATAGTAAAAAAGGTCACACCAAACGGGGTTTATGTACTGGCAAACTCGGATGGAGAGGAGGCAATGCCCCCTATCAACGGACGATACCTGAAGAAGTATTATCCTTGATGTATCCCTAAATGCAGTGTGCACAGTAAAAAAAGAAGGAAATGAAAAAGAAGAACATTAAGCCAGTTCAAAAGAAGTTCATTTCTTTCATTGCATTAAAAAGAGTTACAAGTTACAATCAAAAGCCCATTACTAAGGAAGTTACAAAGCTCTTGCATTTAAAGATAAGAGGACAGTTACATGCCAGAAAGAAATGCTCTCCTCATGAAGAAGAAGCAAACCCACTGAAGAAATGCTCTCCTCATGAAGATGAAGAAAATCCACTTGGAGAAGTTAGCTTCAGTGCCACCAAAGAGGATGGTTACAAGCCAAAGAAGAAGCTAACCATTTTCGAGTCAGCTTCAATTTATCTGACTAGGCAACCACGACGAAAAAACATGGACTTCCGTTGTGCTGGAGGACCTAGCTCCCAACAGACCGCAGCGATACATGCTTCTCATTTTTCCATCACTCTTGATCCCTGCGAGACATCGCCGTCCATGAGCATCGCCGCACGTGACTCAAGACCATGCGCAACACGATGCTACGTTCTACCATCACCACGGGCAAGCTAACGCCGGATGAGCCTATTGTCGCGATGAGCATGCTCCCGAAAGTTGTTATCGCCGACCGTGGCTTAGGGGCGCACGAAGGTGGCGCTGCATGTGACTTAATGTCGCACATGCCCTCGTTGTACCTCGCTTCCCACTGTCCCCAATTCCCAGGGGACATTAACCCTCGTGTTTCTTTGGTTTCCCCAGCTATCTCCCTACGGCGACAGTCAGCCTTCTAACGTTCACCTCCCTCGCAATCCTTCGCGTTTCACCGAAAATACTTCTCCGACCATCAGAATTCCTTGCCAGGCCTTGTTCTTTCACCTACCGCCGTAGCGTCTCCCCGTTAGAAACACTTCTCTATCTGATGGGAATCCCTATCTAAGTTAATTCTTTCCCCTTTTCTGACAAATGGGAATACCGCAAAAATAGGTGGATATTCCCCAAAACTCCCTGTGACCCTACGGATCACCCTTCTCCCTATTATCCCACTTCAGTAAGCTCACCACAAACTCACCAGAATTCCGCTGAGTTCTTGGTGAGTCCACTGCTCCTTCCTCTCCTCCTCTAATAACTGGAGGACTGACAGAGCCCTTTGAACTCTTTCTAACCTTCCCTTCAACCACAGAAGTACCAGAGGAGCATCCAAATGCCGGCAGGGAACCTCTGTGAACCTGGCTAAGGCCCCAACATTGTTCCATGCTCGGAGAGCCTCGACACTCTCCAAAGATGTTCGCAAGCACCTCGCGAAGGCCCACAACCCTTCGGTAAAATCGTAAAGATGGGTTTTTCCCCCTTTTATACTCAGCAGTACCACAAACTGACCTCGACAAAAATGAAATGATGCTTCAGTCCCCAGTTCCTAACGGCAATAAGGCCAGGCCAGGGAGGGTCAAGCCCGAGAACCAAAGGGTTATCGCCTCTCGCTTCACCTAAAAACTATCATCGCACACTTCATCAGGGGGCTATCGCCGCGTGCTTCGTCAGGGAGCTATCATCGCATGCCTCGTCGAGACTATCATCGTGCACCTATTCAAAAAGTCTCACCGCACGCCTCGTTAAGGGCTACTGCCGCGCGCTTCACCAAGGGACCTAACATCATGTGCACATCATCTAGGCCTAATGCCACATGCACCATCCAACACTTAGTGCCACGCGCATGCCATGGCACCCCATATGGACCTTCGTCCTGCATCATCAGGAAGTTCATTCCCTGCACCATATTCTCACTCCTCAAGGAGTCCAATCTTAGATGACGGATCTGTTCCCCATGGAGATGCATTCCCTCACCACGTCATGGTCCAGATGCATGACCCTAAACTGCATGGTTCAAACTATATGACCTTAAACTGTAACGGAGGTCTAGTTGCATGACCTTAAACAGCTAAGTCCTAGTCACACGACTCAAAACTGTATGACCAAAAACTATAGAGAGGGTCCTACCCACACGACTTTAAAATTGCATTGCGATGGTCTGAGCTACAAGACCCTAAAACTATAACGCACGGCATGACAAATGACACACGCATAACTTTAAATCAAGAGATGGACCACCTCTTCGCTAGGGTGAATTTCATCAACATCTATGTTGGAGTTAAATGTCTGCAAAAGGTCTTACCTACCCCTTTAATCCCCAATGAGTCCGTTTCGCACCGACATCCTAGTGAGAGTCACACCCTATTGCAATCCACTATCCCCAGGGAGTTAGGTCCATGCTTATCTTCTCAACCCCCAGCAGGGTCACGCTTGCACTCCGGATTGTCATCCCCAGTGGAGTTCCATGAAGCCCCATCATTATCCCCGTAGAGTCACACTATCCCTCCTAATCCCCGGTGAAGATTCGCTTTTGCTAGCCACTCTTTCTAGGGCCACCATTATCGTCTAAAAGCTCTCTGCTTGTGAATAGCCCTAACTATTTTATCCCCAGGGAGCCAGACTGCTAATCACAAACCTACCCGCATATAGCTTCATCTACGTGGCAACCCATGTCATGGTCCATGCTGCATGACCTTAAACTGCACAGCCATGGTCCAAACTATATGACCTTAAATTGTAGCGGAGGTCTAGTTGCACAACCTTAAACTGTAGGGTCCTAGTTGCATGACTTTAAACTGCATAACTATGGTCCATGCGCATTACCTTAAACTGCAAAGCCATGGTCCAAACTCTATGATCTTAAGCTGTAGCGGAGGTCTAGCTGCATGACCTTAAACTGCATGGTGACTTTAAACTGCATAACCATGGTCCATGGTGCATGACCTTAAACTGCACAGCTATGGTCGAAACTATATGACCTCAAACTATAACGAAGGTCTAGTTGCACAACCTTAAACTGCATGGTCCTAGTTGCATGACTTTAAAACTGCATAACCGTGATCCATGTTGCATGACCTTAAACTGCATAGCCATGGTCCAAAGTATATGACATTAAACAGTAGCAGAGGTCTAGTTGCACGACCTTAAACTGCATAGTTCTAGTTGCATGACTTTAAACTGCATAACCACGGTCCAAGTTATAAGACCTTAAACCATAGTGCACGTCCTGACCAAATGATGTTAAACTGCTTTGCCTAGGTCCAACAGGCATGACCTTAATGATGCCCCCATATACGCACACACCCCCTTTTATGCTCATCTTCATGCACGTCCTCCCTAACCGACCCGTTCGTGTGCGCACACCGCCTTCATTACCTCTCCAGTGAGACCACACACGTGCACACCCTCTGTTACATGCACCTTCGTGCATGTCTTCCCTAACCGACCCTTTCATGTGCACGCACCACCTTCATTACCTTTCCAGTGAGTCCATTTATCATTACCGTCTTTCACCATTCCCCAGCAAGTCTTACCCATGCTCACAAAATGGTGAGTCATCTCGCCAACCATACTTGCCATCAACTAGTGGGTCACCATTACTCACCCCCCATCCATTCATCATCAACTCTTCACAAGCAACCTCATGTGATCTCCTCAAAATGAGTCAAAGCCATGACCATACTCACTCATCATTACTACGGTCCAGCTGTATGACCCTAAACTATAGTGCACGTCCTTGCCACATGACATTAAAAGGCTTCGCACAGGTCTTAAAGGCACGACCTTAAAACACACCTTACATGGCGTACACCTATACAAGGGAACACCATGAGTAAAAATGACAGACAGGCATGGTCATGAAACCATGAGTAAAAGAGTTCCGTGGAAAATAAAACCTGGGCACGGTGAAAACCCCAAAAGGGCATCATGGGAAAAAACAGATAAAAAGGGTGGATATGACCGCAAGGTCATGGGTAAATGAGCCCAAAAATAATAGAAGTTGGCAAAAACCGTCCTTACATCGCCACTTCCCCTGTTCAAGTGAAAACCCACAAAAGGGCGCTTGGACCGATGACACAAGTTGACGCGTAACCGATGCCTCAACCGACACTCAATTCCCAAAAAATCACAATCCTAATGATGTCTATTTAAAATTCTCAAATGTCAAACATCAACCAACACTAAATGGCTCATCAAGGAGGGAGAGCCACATAAGATCTCCCACATTTCGACATCAACAACAACAAGAGTCCTTGAGGGTGAGGACGATGACCAAAAGATCCCTCAGGAAAGCTAAAGACCATCACGAAGGTAAGAAACTGATGAAGCTAGGGTCAAACCTATCGCAGGCTTCAAGGTATTCCTCGTCAAATCCCCCATCCTACATGGGACCAGACTTTCGGGATAGGTCAGAAGCCCCCGACTAGACCCCGCTAGACAGGACCTACAGGATACCCTGAGCATCAAAAGAAAACCTGGTGTAGTAGTGAACAATTCCAACCAAAACTATCTTAGCACTTGGCCTCAATGTGGGCCTGATTCTGTCCGAGGAGGTCCTTACAAAGGCCTCATGCTTCAGAATCACAAATAGTCCCTAGAGGGTGAGGGCTTAGACAAGATCCCTGAGGCCTGATTATGTCCAAGGAGGTCCCTACAAAGGTCTCATGCTTCAGAAACACAAATAGTCCCTTAAGGGTAATGACTTCGACAAGATCCCTCAGGCTTGATTCTTTTCGAGGAGGTCCCTACAAAGGCCTCATGCTTCAAAATAAAAAATAGTCTCTTGAGGGTGAAGACTTTGACAAGATCCCTCAAACCTCCCGAATAATTGCACTTCTCAATTCTATCGAAGCACAACATTCGGCGGGGCATGCTGTTGGAAGATATTTTTCATCATCATGTGGCCCCCGCTCAATAAAAGCCTAGAAAAACAGTGGAAATTTCAACAGGGACTGGCTAAGATCTTCATGAGGCTCTTAAAAGTCTCTTGTCAAGTTTTGTCGCAATTCGACATGTCTAAGGCAATACATACTAAGAAACAGATCCGACAAAATTGGCCCCTAGCACCCAGAAACGGCCCTTATAACTAGAGGTACATTTTTGGCATCTCAAATTACTATGGGACTATCACCATTTGATCTGGTATGGTTGAAAACATCTAAGGGTCAAATTTCAGCTCGAACGGACACTCAAAGAAAATGTTATAGGCAAAAGAGTGAAACAAAAGGAGTCGCACGCTATTCCGTGCGGCCACCCTGCAACTCCACGTCATTGAAGGGACAGTCACGAACAATGACTTTCGACACTCATATCTCACCCGTCTCAGGTCGGATCGAGCTCAAATTTGGTGAACATGTTCGTCATATCAAGATAAGCGACTCGATAGGTGACACCCCCCATTACGATACCCAAGTGCACAGAAAATTTAGAGAGAAGTTGTTGATCTGTGAAGAAAGTGCAAAAAATTCAACAACATCATGCCTCGTTCAAGAGGTCAAATCACGCCGCTCACGACCCCGATCAACGTGAGACCAAATCCATCACATGCGTAAGGTCTCAGGCAATCTCTGACCCAAACCCCGTACATGATGAATGGTCGGATTCCACACACGAAGCTGATGAAACCCCTACAAATTTTGTCGCTAGAATTCTAGATTACGACCAAAATTCTAGAGTTGCAAAATCTTTGTTCGGGCATGGAATCGAGATGCATTTGTTGCCCCATGATGGTAACGGCATGCTCAGTGTGGTCTAGTGAAGAAATCATTGAAAAATGTCAAGGAACGAGAACACTATCGATCCGAAGTTTCAAGATCCATTCAAATTTCAAGTCACATGATTGTGCACTAAAAACACGATCCATGGCTCGAAGTTGGTATCAAAGCGATTGCCATGCTGAGCCCTATAAGAAAAAAATCATCTTTTGATCAACTGGGCATTAGAACGACCCCAGATCATCCATGAAAAATCAAGCACGTTCTAGGGCAACACAGGGACAATTATGGAAATCCACAAATTGCTAGAAGGGGCAAATCTATCATTTTGTACCTTATTTTCTAATTTATTTACTATCATTTTAATCTTAATTTTCAGCAATTAGGGTTACTTTTGATCATCCACCCACGTTTGGGGAAAATTCTATATATACGTACCATCATTGTATGCACAAAAAAAGAAGACAGACTCAATCCCTCACAAAAGACAGAGCTTTTACTTAATACAGTTTCTCTTTCTTACCACTGCTGGGTCACATTTGGAGAGAGAGAGCAAGGCGAGAGAAACTTTTGATCGGTACCCCTAAGCATGAGGTAGATCTTCTCTCTCTTCCTTTTATTTTCTTCTCTCTCTTCGTCTTCTTCTTTCTCTTCCTCTCTTTCTTCTTCCTCTTCTCCGTCAGACTTCCTCGTGGAGGCCATGTGTGACTGTGGCAGTGTTGTGCATGCCCCTCCCATAGTCTCATAGGTTGCGCATGGTGATGGCAGTGTCATACGCGAACCTTCTTCCCCTTTTGTTCATCTATCTCTCTCTCCCAGTGAGGCCTACAGACGGCGCTGCTCTTCGTCGTCTACAGATGTAGCTTTGACATCTCAGTGAAGAGCCCAAACGGTAAAACTCGTTGCTGCCCGTGGGGGTCTTTCCCTGTTGCGTGCCTATCGTGGATGGCGATACCTATCGTCGCCCACTTGAGGCCTCGGTACTCATCGCCGTCCTTCTTGCATCATACGCCTGTCGTCGTGCACCTCATGAAAGCTATCGCTACGCGCTCCATGAGAGGCTATTGCCGCCCTCTCAGGGGCATGTTACCATCTTATGTTGTCAATGGCGATGTCTAGCGCCATCCGTAGTCCTCTACTCACCCTCTAGCAATGAGCAGTAGTGTCTAGCGTCGTTCCAGGGCCATGACACTATTACTCTACTGTCATGGGTAGCAACACTTAGCGCCGTCAGGACCCTATCCCCTCCGTCGTCTCTCTCTCTTTCTTTTCACTCTCTTTCCTTCTCTTCACTCTTTTCTCTCCTCACTTGATTGAGGTGGACTTAACCTAGCATTGCCACATCGGTCTCAGTTTCAAGTAGTATTGCCGCCGTGCTGGTCTTGAGTACCACACCCGTCTTGCTACCGCTCCGAGTCGGTCACTACCTAGCCTCGTCCCTTCATCAAGTCTTCTTCTTTTTTTGACCTTTGCTCGAAACTTCACTACATCACTCTAACCCGACACATTCTTAGCCACAAGGATGTGCAATGCCCTAAGACAATGGTGGGTCTCTTTGACCCACTTGTCTTGCAAATTAACCATAGTAGTATTATACAGAAAAACAAGGAGATTACAGGTCAAGGGAGGCAATTTCGAACTAGTTAAAGCAGCTTGGGGGCTTTACAACGTGATCTAAGATGGTGCCCACGTGAGCCTGCCCGAGTAAGTCCCGAACCCACCTTAAATTCCTCTCTCATCGGTTGGTATATCTGGCCTTGCTTTTGAGAAAGGTTCTAAGAGAGCGATCTCAAATCCTGGGTTCACTGAAAACCTGAGATATGTGTCGTCAGATCATCTAAATCCTAAAGGCGAGATCGAGGCACGTAACCAATGAGAAATTATCTTTGGGACATGCCTTATCGAGGTCTCTATAGTCGACACACACTCGGATCTTCTCGTCTTTCTTGGGTACGACCACATTGTTGGCCAACCACTATGAGTAATCGACAGGGGTAACGAATTTTTCCTTGAGCAGTTTATAGATTTCTTCTTTGATTTTGAGCTCAAGGTGGGTCTTTTAAAGTTAGAGTTTCTGCCTTACAAGTTTGCCCCTTTGTTGAATATTAGGTGATGTTGCACCAATGTGGGATCTAACCCTGGCATATCATTATATTATCAGGCAAAGACATCGCGCTATTCCTTGAGAAAGGAAATCATATTTTCTCGCTTCTCAGGAGATAGGGAGGTTCCAATCTTAGTTAACCTCGGGTCCTTCTCAGTTCCTACGTTTAGGTCGATCGCCTCTTTTATGATAGTCGTTGGGTCACCATCGAACCTCTTCTTGAATTGCTCAACATGAGAAGTGAGTTCCTCAGATTGAGGGATTTCTTCAGACTCTTGGCTCTCTTGATCTTTGTCTTGGTCATCCAATTCGTCGTCTTGGGTTTATGCACCGTTACTGGGCTATTTTAAGTGTTCGTCATTTTTTAAAATTCGTTTTCAATACTAATTTTATCATGTTTTGAATTTTCGGCAGATTTTGAAGTATCACAAGAGGTGTCCCTTATGGGACTCGATAGATATGTTGGGGACTGGACGAGCAGGGTGGTTAGGTGGCCAGCCTGTGCCTATCCGTTTTTTGGCATCGGGACTTAAAGGTACCGCTGGTATGCTTCCAATGATTCTTGAGATACGTGAATGATTGACCAATTTTTTCCTTGGGTTTGAATAGGCAGATGAGCATGCTTGGCTGTGTTAGAGCTAATTGTGTATACTTCCAAATCCAGGTCAGCATAAAGGTCTTCAATTCCCAGATTTTGTGTGTGGAAGAAGAATTATCAACCTTTGGGGAATCAAGGATCACCTTTGGCCATTTTGAAGGATGGGCATCGAGAGGATCGAGGCTTTGAATTCCTCCGGATACAAAGTTTGGATGGCTTGAAGGCCTCATCCAGCTTTGAAATAAGGTGAGAGTACACCCGAGTCCCCTTCGATCCCCATTTTTAGTTTTGGCTTAAGGTGATTCAGAAATTGCCTCAGTTACGCCTTGCCCTTCACTCCTCAAGCCTTGGCCTGGTTGGAAGCCTTGGGAGAAGAGCATTTGGCAAGCTTCAAGGAACCCGAAACTGTATTGATGTTGACATTGGAAAATGTCATCAATCGAGGTGGAAGTTTGCAAGATTTGGGGAACAGGGTCACCGGCTTCTAGACGTAAGGTGGCACAATCAGCTTGATCGAAGGAAGTGAGTGGGATTTCTCTAAGCTCGACCCTTACAACTAGCTGTCAGTTACCTATATTAGGATTAAGAAAACAATGGGGTTCAACACATACCTTCGCGACACCATTTTTATTCAAAAATTTGAGGCATTGATGGAGTGTAGAGGCGATCACGAGGTTTTCTTGTAGCCATGGTATTCCTAGCAGCATGTTGAATGAAGGTTTTATGTCCAAGACATAAAACTTTATCACTAAGATGATAGGGCCGATCTTGAGTGTGAGAGGCAGTATGCCTTCAGCTTGTCTCTTGGTCCCATCGTATGCTGCGATAGTTAGTTGACATGGCTCAAAGTCATCCGGGCTTTTGCCTATCTGCTTCACTATTTTCAAAGGGCATATATTTAAGGATGCCCCATTATCGACAAGCACTCTCTGTATCTCATATCCTTGCATGAAATTGGTGATGTGCAGAGGTTGGACATGAAAGCGGTTGAAGCTGACTAGGATGTCTTCGTCGATGAATACTATTGGTGTTGGTGCCATCAGTTGGTCGATCATTCCGCACAACTCATCTGGCTATGTGTTGCTTGGGATGTGTGTCTTAGCGAGGACCTTTTCGATCTGGGCACTTTGTGCTAGTGAATCAGCAAGCAGCTCCAAGATGGAGATTTGAGCCTGAATCTTTGAATTTCTTTATTCTGTTCGTGATCTGCGACCCTTGCTGATTGTCTGGCTTTTGAGGTGTTTCCCATTCTTTCATCGAAAGTATCGACAATCAATTGAATGGGTTTAAACACTCGGCCTCTTCGGGTTAGGGAATCAACCTCGCCAACTTGATGTTCGATAGGGTCATCCCTAGCGAGAGTAATGGAAGGTTTCGGGGTGTTGGCCCCTTGTTTAGGAGATGAAACCTTTTCATTGATTCTAATCATATCTAGCGTATCATCTTCTCCATATTTGTCCCATTTGGGAAGGTTATCAAGGTTTGGAGATGAAGGGTTTCCTCTTAGAAGGCTCAAAAGATCTTCCTCGGACTCTTCAAAGTGATGATCACAAGCCAATATGAATTGATTGGGATCATCTTCTTCGTCTCCACTCTCAATCATGTGAATGATGACGTTCTATTTTAAGTTGTCTTGAGCTCCCAAATTTTCGGTCGTTGTGACCATATTTTTGGGGAGAGGATTTGTGAAGATACCCATTTTTTGATTAGGCTCTTTGACAGGTTGATTTCTAGGTGCGACAGTGATGTCCCCCCTATTTATTAACCCTTGAATCACTCGTCTCAAATACAAGCAGTTTTGAGAATCATGAGTATGGTTTTGATGCCATTTGCACTACTTACTCTTATCCGTGACTTAAAATGGTGGTTCAGATGGTGGCGGGAGATAAACCATATTTCTAACCAGGAGTAATTCCAACACTTTTTCTAATGGGTCTTTGAGAGGGGTGAAATTATCCTTTCGCCTTTGATTATTATTTTGAGCGTTGGCTCTAAGTTGACCCCTTCGATTTTGGTTCCGATTGTTGTGCTCAGTGGCTGAACCTTGAGTCGGTCCTTTAACGACAATCTCATTAACTTGACCAGAAGCATTCCCCTTCTTATTATTTTTGTTCTTATTTTGGAGAGTTGTTATCGGTTTATTGTCGGGCCTGGTACTGAGGGTATTCCTTTGGCCCTTTCATCTTGCGCCACCCGCTCAATCATGGAGTCGAAAAGGTGGGGGATAAGACCTTGGCTGAAGAAGGTCTTGTATTTGGGAACAACGTTTTCTAAGGCTATGCAAATTTTGGCTGGGTCTGTAAGTGGACATTCTATGACCCGCATCGTCGCCTCGCGAAATCATCTGATGAAATCCTTGAAGGATTGTCCTGGGTTTTGTTTCGTTGCACTGAGCTTGCCCAGGGAGAGAGGTCTTGGTGTCGACCCGCGATAGTGAGAGACGAATAAGTTGAGCATCTCGTCTAGAGTGTGCGGTTGAACCCCTTTACTATTCATGATACTCAGACGAAGCCCAGTCGAACCCCTTTATTATTAATGATTTTTCAGGCGGAGCCTACCTTTCGGACCACACAGATTGCAGGATTAGGAGTGGACCCTTGGGACTCTACCTCTAATTGGAGACCTGGGCGTTGGATAATGGATTGACCTGAGTTATATCGATAATCCCAAGGGATCATGACATACTGGCTTCTAGGTTTTAGCAGGTTAGGCTTAGAGTCGATTGTAGAGCAATCATCATAGAAGTGACTGACATGGTGATTGCTTTTGGTGGGGTTCTCGAATCTGGACTTAAGTAGGATCTAGACTCGATGACTTAGGGTAGACCTAGCTTGACCCTAGGGGCAAAACCTTAACTGAGACCAAGGCTAAGACTAGACTGGAATCTAGACTTGCTAGACTCAATGGGTTTTGGTTTAGACCTTGAATTACGGTGAGCCTGGTCTAGCTCTAAAGGCAACTCGAAGCTTAGACCTATGCTATAACCTAGACTAAGATCTAGACTAGATAGATACAAGTCTCGGCTCGGACCAAGAGTGGGTCTAGGTTTAGATCTAGGTGTGAGCCTAGTTCGGACCTAGACTGAGCTGGGTACAAGCCTAGGCTTGGACGAAGAGAGTTTTGAAGATCAGACCAGGTGTGGACCCAAACTGGATCAAGGTTGAGATATACACCAGCCCTAGTCTCAGACCAAGAAGGGAGCCTAGGTTCGGACTAAGGGGAAACCTGGTTCGGACCTGGGCTAAGTTGGGTATAAGCTTGAACTTGGACCTAGAAAATTTTGATGATCAGACCAGTTATGGACCTGTATTGAATCAAAGATGAGCTAGGAACGAGCCTTCAGCTCGGACCGAGAGGAGCCTAAGTTCGGACCAAGGCGAAACTTGGTTCGGACCTAAGCAAAGCTGGGCACAAGCCTAAGCTTAGACTCAGAGAATTTTGATGATCAGACCAGGTATGGACTCAGATTGGATCAAAGATGAGTAGCCTTCAGCTCAGACCGAGAGGGGGTCTAAGTTTGAAACAAAGCGAAACCCAGTTTGGACCTGTGCTAAGCTGGGTACAAGCCTGGAGTTGGACCTAGAGGGTTCAACTCGAATGAAAAGCTGGTCGGAACGGATATCTAAGGTTAACCAACAGAAATAAGCAAGCACATCACACGAAAACTTTTGACCTAGATTATAGATAGGCTTGGCTTGAGAGTGTGTTCCTAACTATTGAAATGCGGTTAGGCTGATATAGGTCCCCACATAGGTCGTGGCCTCCGAATATAGGATTTTCACCAGGTCCTACTATACGTGGAGTTACTTTAAGGCAAAGGATTACGAAGGGGCCCTCACAGTTAAAGTTACACGAATTCTAACCGCCTTGACTCTCAAAGCTAGGCTCCCCTCACACCGTTAACGTGGATTTTGGGGGTTTTCGAAATATTTTTTTTTTGGTTTCTCGGGCATTCCCGGTCCGGTGTGTGCTGGAGTGTGTAAAGAAGCACACAATAAAAAATAATTGTGAAGCACACAATGCAACGAAGAAATAAAGCGAGTGCTTGGCACTAGTCGTGCCTAGTGATGTGCACTTCGAGGTGAAGCTCGCTTGAAGCACGGTATAGATGGAGGGGTAAGCAACCCTTAAGAAGGTACAGTCAAAACATTGAGACTAAGCATAGTCCCTGCTAAGTAGAGCGCGACCCAAGTCGAGGGTGCAAGCAACCCTCAATTTATATATATATATATATATATATATATATTGAAATTATTTTTTTTATCTTTTTAACTTTGATGAAACACAGTTAAACTAAGCATGGTGAATGAAGTAAAATCATGATCTCAATCAGAATTGACAAACTAAAATAAAATAAAAAAGAGAAGAAAAGAACAGACCTATCTGAAGCAAAATATATTTTTCTTTTATTAAATTTTTTTTTATTTTATGCCCAAAATTGGTGAACAGGAAGCCAATAGCCTCTAGAAGAGGCCTGTGGGGTCCCAAGAAATTTTTGGGACCACTGCAACTGGGCGACACGTATGGTGTCGCCCTAGCAGCACTACTAGTGTCACCCTTGCAGACTGAGCGACACTAGAAAAAAAAGTATTTCTTTTTTTAATTTTTTTAATTTTTATTTTTTAACTTTGATGAAATAAGGTAACCATAAAATTTCAGAAGCAGGGAAAATAATATTTCTGATGAGATAAATTAAAATAAAGTAAAGTAGAAAAGTGTAGATAGAACCGATCTGTATTAAGAAAACTATTTTTTTTGTATTTTTAAAAATTTTATTTTGATCTAAAATTTTTTGAACAGTGACAAGAGAGTACTTGGAACAGGACTACAAAGTCTCAAAAAGTTCTGAGACTTTTGGATTTGGGCAATAGGGTTGGCGTGTCTCCCTGGATTTAGGCGGCACTGGTGGTGTCGCCAGGGTGACACTGCTGGTGTCGCCCAGGACAGACAGGGTTTCGCAGTGCTGAAACCCTGGGTCCTAGTAACAACTGATTTTTTGGACTTTTTTGTTACGAAAAACAATAAAAACAGTAAATAAACTCGTGTTTCAGAGCTCGGATCACGCTCGAAATGCCCCATGATGGGTGCCAAATTGTTTACGATGAAAGTCAGACATATCTTCCAATGAATATCTCTCAGATTTTTACACCTTAAACTGATGAAAATTATGTGGTAGAGAAAGTGGGACAAATCGAATTCAAATATGAGGCTGGATCTGTCGAGAAACGAGCAGATCCGCCCTCAGATCTATGGCTGAACTAGCATGATCCAAAACATTAAAAAACAAATTCAAACAGAAAACTAACCAAAAGTAATCAAAATAAAATCAAAACTATAAGAAGAAGAAGAAATAAAGGGTAAGAGAACAACACCAAACCGGGCCGGATGGACCCCCAAGCCTTCGAGGGCTCGCCCCTATCAGAACCAGCATCCTCTTTGTCTCTCTTTTTCAGAAGTTGACCAGAAGATCTCTGATTAAAAAGGGTTGTTGTGCCCTAGAGATGACTGAAAATGGTCAGGGTTTTTGGACTTATCCTTTCATGACTTTTTGGTTTCTCAAGCTTAGGGTTAGGGTTTTAGGGTTTTTCTTTCTCTGAGCAAAGGGGCCAGGGTTTTAATCTTCTTCTCCTCAGAAGAAGAAGTCTCCACAAAGAGCCACGAATTTTCATTTTTATAGATTGGCAATCAAGTCAAAGGGAAAACTTTCCATCACCAGCCAATTGCCAACCCCGGATTGCCTTTTTGGGGTCCTGGGTCTGGGCGATACTAGGTGTGTCGCCAGACCAAAATTGGTCAAATTCAAGAAATTTGACCTAAAACAGTTGGGGGGATGAGAAAACTGTCGTTTTCAAGCTATCAGAGTTGGGCGACACACTGTGTGTAGCCCAAGTCAAGACAGCTCAAAACCAGAAATTTCCAGTGCAGGGCAGATGATGAGGCTGTCAAGATGTTGCTTGCAAAAAATCATCCAATTTGGGTCTGTCTAGGTTGGGTGACTCAATGTGTGTCGCCTAGACCAGATCTTCCCAAAATGGTAGATTCCTACTCAGCACTGATCTCATGGTTGTCCTGTAAAAAAATGACGATTTCAGATCAAACTGCGTTGGGCGATGCTAGGTGTGTCGCCCAGTCTGGTGGGCAGCACAAAGCATGTCACCCAATCTGGGTTGGGCGACTCTGGGTGTGTTGTCCAAGCTAAAACTAATTGAAATTAGAACTTTTTAGTTCATGTGTGTAGTTCTGACTGTTGTAAAGCTCTCAGAGAAACTTTGGGCCAAAAAAAGTTATTTTACTATTTTTGGTGATTTGTTTGGTAAAACAGAGCGTCTACCGGATTCTGGGTCAAAACAAGATATTTGCAAGATTATAGGCAGGCAGAATGGTTCTGGGTCACAAGGTAGGCTGTGTGGACTATATATTTGGATTTACTAGGATAATGTGATCCTAAGGGTTCAAGAAACCACAGAATTTGCAAGATTTAAAATGGGGTGTCTACAACTACAACTCACAGAATTGTCATCTTCATTAACATGGCTCATGGCATTATTATGTAGACACCTCTTACACACAAACTTTTCATCAAACTAACAAATTCCATTTTGTATTATGGAAATTACAAACTCATGGCCCTCTACACTTTGTAAAGCACGCTTGGCAAGGGATCGACTTGCCTGCATAGCCTCATTATATCTAGTGGAGCGTGGTAGTTCAGATGTTACTTGAATTTGTTCCCCAATGTCATCAAGAAAAACTCCCTTCTTTACATCCTTGGTCCAATGCCTCATTATATATTGTGGAGGGATTTCAAACACATCTTTCACCATAAAAATCTTCAGTACATGCCTGCAAAGAAGGCCCATCCTCTCAAAGAAGAGACAATTGCAAGAAACAGAATTGTGATGGCAGTTGAATTTCACTACGTAGGGTCTACATCCAGTTCTCGGGACTGCCACCTTGGAGGTAGCAACTTGTCCATTATCTTCAATTGTCTCCCTTTTAAAATTAAAGCAATTAGCCACCTCTTCCCCAAATATCTTTAAAATCTTTTGCATATAGAGTTTTTATGCATGTGACTCAATGAAAGTGGTTGTTCGCAAGATTGGAGTAGTTTGAATATCTTTCAAGTCATTTTCCCTCTCTTTATGCACCTTCTTATCTAAGACTTTTGCAACAACTTCTAATAATGTACGCAAGCTTGTTGTGGGTGTCCAGAACATTTTGAAGTGTGTATTCATCCCTTTACTCCTTTGAGTAAAGGTCATTCTCGCAGTGAACGTGCCAGCCAAGTATACATCAACCCATTGCATACGACAACCATAAAGCCTGCTGAGCCATTCATTGTCTTCCAGCTTATAATTCTCAATCATTTATTTCCATCTTGATTCAAATTCTTCAATTGTTGGGGTAGCCACATACCTCCGAAAGGTATCTGAATAAGAAGGATGTTACACCAGACATGACACATTTCTTTGATCTTCGCAAATATGTGCCACTCAAAATAATGATACGTACTTTGGTAAAGAACTTGTCTCACAGCATATGAAATTGTAGAATCTTGATTAGTGAGAATAACACTTGGTTATCGTTCACCCATGGCTTCCAACCAGTTTTCAAATACCCATATAAATGATTATATTTTCTCGTCAAATATGAGTTCAAATCCAAAGAAAGTTGTATTGAAATGGTGATTTACGCCAAGTATAGGTGCAAAGGGCATACCAAACGTATTTATCTTATATATGGTATCAAAGGTAACCACTTCAACAAAACACTGGTAGGAAACTCTAGATATAGAACCTACCCATAAGATACTATGAATGTGATCCTCATCATCTAATCTCAATCTATAAAAAAATATGGGTTCGGTTTGTTCTTTTTATAGAGCCATTGTAAAATTAAATTGTCATCTTCTCCTCTAAGTTTTTTTTTAGAGCTTGCTATTTCAGTTTGGATGTCCTTTTGTGTATAAGGGACTTTGTCGATCCCTCCAGCCTGCTCTATGAATATGTCATGGATATGTTTAGGCTTAACCATTGTCGAGCTCATTGAATGTATCAATGACTTTGTAGCACTCGATAATGATCGATGTGTGCAAATTAGACGAGCTGTTTTTGGATTAACTAGATCGTGATTATGATCTTTAACGATGCTAGTCACTTGCCACTCGCCGTCTTCTTGACTACTTATGCACATCCTAACCTTGCACCCACACCTTAACTCAGGATAAACCTTTCCACTTTTATTTGGTTTTTCTTGTTTAAACCATTCCTTCGAGCAAACATAAACCCTATCGATATGTTTACCTTTCTTGTTATGAATACTCCCCCTGCGAATACCAAAACATTTGGTCAATGCATAAGACTTAAAGAACTCATATGCATCATCATCCGATCAAAACATCATTCCTACACATGGTTCTTCTATTTCTTAGCCTATGTTTGGTGAGCCACAACCACCATCCGGGATTTCATTAATGCTGCCTACATTTAGGCATGTATTAGATGTCATACCGACTGATCAGTTTTTTGACTTACCTAACGTGAAACTGCAAACTATAAAAATACATGTATTCAAACTTTCATCTCAAGAACACCAATCATATTTTTCTCAACCCACTTTGCCACGTGAAAAAATTGCAACAAATGGATACTACATACTTGTAATATAAACTCAATGTAGTAGGGGAGAAAAAACCCGATGACAAAAAAGCGAAAGTAAGTGATTCATTATATGGCGCATCAGATGCCACATAAAGATATTGGACTTAGACACAACATATGATATATCAAAATGTATAAAAATAAACATAACAGATCTCAAGAAACTTGTAGCCTCTCTTGCTTAGGACATAATTCTTAGTAGATACATAAACCAACTTCCTTAAGCTTAACATCTAATTTATTCAACATCATGAATATCTCTTTCTTTTTGGGTCAACAACCATAGGGACTGAAACCATGTCGGTTTTTGCAACTTATCAAAATGTTTTAAAGCATATTATGTACTCCACTAAATTTTGCATACACATCAATCAAATTATTAGCCACAAAGGCTATGAAATTGTAGGCAAACCTAACCACATGGGCAAGAACCCACTTCCTTTGCCCTAGTGCCCTTATACTTGACCTAGTGCCAAGGATGTTACCTTCCTGAAGCCATTGGATTTGCCAAAGGTAGTTCAAGACATGTGCCTATGTCGAATCACCTCTCTTCTCACTGCTCAGCCTCCCTTCCCCACTATATTCGGGTTAAGCAACAAATCTCTCTCGTCATTTCTATATAGATCCACCCTTTCATCTATTTACTCATACTAACACTCTCTCTCTCTCTCACTTATTCTATCGATTCGCTTATGCCCAAGAAAAATAAAAAGCATCCAACCACAATGAAACAACTATTCCTTCCTGGAGAAAACGGAGTGGGTGAATGTGCGATGAACATAGTCTCTGTTGCTAGTCTAGTGCAGACTGCAGAGGAGAGAAGGTTGAGAAGTAGCATGCATGTTGCTACTACATTGACTTCACTCCAAGAAACTCACAGGAAGCAAAACCACAACTTTCTCTCTCTCTCTCTCTCTCTCTCTCTCTCTCTCTCTCTCTCTCTCTACAACGAGTAGTAGGTAGTACTAACTACTTACTTACGTTAGGTTACGTACGTACTACTATAGTTAGTTTAGTTAGTTAGTAGTAACGTAACGTAACGTACGT
>NW_006499810.1:3677188-3711969 GCF_000471905.2 Amborella trichopoda
ATATATATTTATTGAGAGAGAGAGAGAGAGAGATGGAGGGGGAAGAGAGTAAAGCTACCAAATACTTGGCAACTATAATGAATATTAATATAGGTGGATTCCTAGCCGTCAGGTCTTCATCATGTGGTTCATAATACATATCTATCACTATATGATATTTAATTTTTTTATAAATCAAGTGAAGATGATTTTTTGGGTGTTTATACTTGTCATTGTGGTGTATCATATAAAAGATATAAAAATAATAATTTCAAGAACTTAAAATGACCAAATTACCCCTATCATTTTTCATGGATATTTTTGTCATTTTATATTTTCGACAATATTTTTTTTATATTATTTTCTTGTAGTCCTTATTTTTCAGTAAATATGCCTAAAATTTCATTACGATATAACTTCTAGAACAAGATTAAAATTCAGATAGTGATGTGTTGCTTAAACCACCTAATGAATATCTACTAGATAGGATTCCACCTATGTTACTATTCATTATAATTGCCAAGTGTTTTTTAGTTTTATCCATATATATGTGTGTGTTGGCCCCAAAAGATATATAAGAGCCTCTTATGATGTCCCAAGAGCGTTCCTCAAGGTTTGTCATGATCTGATAAAAATACAAAGAAATAGACAAAGAATCAGTTCGGAGTACATCTCTCAAACATGCACAAGGTGCACCATAGCTAAAACCCTTGTTATTGATCTCTGATGGTCGTCAGACCACCGAAGATGGATCCAAAAGGCTGAGACCAAGTTAACTGCCAGATTTCAACGGACCTTCTAGGTCCTACTTTCCCAAAATGGCAAGGCTTTTTACTATTCATGTGAAACCACCAAGAACTAGTTTCCATTTATAGTAACTGTATTTTTTAAAAAATGGGGCATCCTTGTGAGAGTTGTATTTCCATCGTCCTAAGACGGATTGAGCTCAAATTTCAATATGTCATTTCCATCGTCGAGAGGAACATTTTGACATATGGCATGCCTTGAGGCAATGCCCGAGACGGGAGAAGTTTGCTTGGAAAGTGGATTATACAAAATTTTGTATGTAAGACATCTCCTTGATCTGATGGACGTTTCTTGAAGTCTAGAGATCGGATGTCCCTAAAACTAGAACCATTGCGACCGTGACTCAAAGTGCTTCAATTTGAGGTAAGATTTTCTCGAAGTAAAGTCTGGGAAGATACTGAACCAAGGCTTTAAATAAGGAATAATTTTTCGATTGCTGAAAAACCATATCCTGACTACTTCCAGAATATATTAAGTGATCAAACAGGGTCCAAATAATGTGATTTTTGTTGCAAAAGGATCACAACAATTTCCTCTTTGATTGACGACTAAAACGAAGACCAAAGACATGACAGATCAAGCTATATATAACATTGTAGAATTCAAGTTTATGTGTTTGACCATAATTTTGAAACCATAAGCAAAACCTCATGTCAAGATGCAAATCATATATCAAAACGTCCCTCTCGGGACGGTCTATGTTTTCATGACGATATGTCGCCTGATACATCACCGAATCGCAAGGGAGAAACCCCTAAGCCATGTCGATGGGAAGAGGACCCTTTTTGGGGGCCTATTTGTGATTTTCAAATTTTCCTATGAATAGAATTGGCCATGTTTCACAAAATCCGCAAATCACTTTTAATTCATTTTATTCTATTTTCTAGCAATGAGGTTAGCTTTTAAGTGTACACCTTGGTTTAAGGGGTATCTCTATATAAGTAAATCACTTGTAATTTGTAATGGTTGGACATTTGTTAATCAATTTGAGCCAAAATTGAGTAGAAGGCTTACTGGTCCAACCTAAGAGATGAAAGAGAGAAAACTTGATCCTTTGAGAGAAATACACTTGGACCATACACCCTACTCCTCCAAACCATACACCCTACTCCCTTGGATCATACACACACTACTCCACTAAATCATACACCCTACCCCACTAAACCATACACCCTACTCTATTAAACTGCACACCATAATCCACTAAACTATGTACCCTACCCCACCAAACCATACACCCTACACCACTAGACCATACATCCTACTCCATTCAAACATATATCCTACTCCCTTAAACCATATTAGTCCTACCTCAACCTACCCCTCTCTCAAAGAACCGGGCTCAAACCATTGAGCTCATCAAACTAGGTGTCGGTTTCAATCCACTGGTCTCTCCCATCTAAGGACCCTCTCTCTCTGTCTTTCTCTATTTCTCTCTCCCTCTCTATCCATATTTTATCTTATCTCTCTCTCTCTCTCATTTCATTTTCTTTTTCTCTCTCTCCCTCTCTCTCTCTCCATCTTGTCTCTTTTCTCTCTCTCTCTCTCTCCCTGACACCAACGGCTAGGTTGTCAATCGCTCCCCTCGGGTGGGTTGTCAGTCGCTCCCCTCCCTCCCTTATCTCACTAGTGGTCTCTCTATCTCTATCTCTCTCTCTCTCACTGACAATTAGGCCGTCGGTCTCTCCCCTTTCCTCTCTTCTCTCACCGATGGCTAAGTCATCGATCCCTCTCTCTCCTTCTCCTTTTCTCTCTCTCTATCTCTCTCTTTCTCTTCTCTCTCACTCTCACACTAACGGCTAAGTCGACGGTCTCCCTTCTCTTTCTCTTCTCTCTCACTCTCACACTAGCGGCTAAGCAGATGGTCTCCCTTCTCTTTCTCTTCTTTCTTCTCTGTCCCTTCTCTCTCTTTCTCTTTCTCCTTCTACCTCTGTCTCTGTCTCTCTCTCTCTTACACTCCCTCTCACTCTCACATTGGCATTTAAGCAGTCGGTCTCCCCCTCTCTTCTCTCTCTTTCTCTTCCTTTTTCTTCTCTCTCTTGTCTCTCTTACTCACTCCTCTATTCTATTCTCTTTTCCCCTCTCTCTCTTTTTCTTCTCTCACTCTTTCTCTTCTCTTCCTCCTCTTTCTTTCTTTCTCCTGTTCTATTCTATTTCCCTCTCTCTCTTCTCTCCTCTTCTCTTCCTCTTCTTTCATCTTCTCTCTTCATCACCACTCCTTAAGGAAGCTTGCGCATTGGTTAAGCTTGGGCTAAGCTCCTAACACAGATCAAACCTCTGTCTGGCTTCTGGGGTACCTAAGCCTAGTGCCTACAAGCTTTCTTGAGTGGTCAATATTGCCTCCTAGGGGAGGATACGTCGAAAGTTATTGAGTGGTTACCTCCCTCCTTTCTTGTTCATCTCTTCGCTCCCTCTTCTTCTCTTCTTCCTCATCCTTCTCTTATTTCATTACCACTCCTTAAGGAGGCTTGCGCATTGGTTAAACTTGGGCTTAGCTCCCAACATAGATCACACCTCTGTCTGGCTTCTGGGGTACCTAAGCCTAGTGCCTAAAACCTTTCTTGAGTCATTGGTATCGCCTCCTAAGGGAGGATATGTTGGAAGTTATCGAGTGGTTTCCTCCCTCCTTTCTCCTCCATCTCTTCACTCCCTCTTCTTCTCTTCTTCCTCCTACTCTTATTTCATCACAACTCCTTAAGAAGGCTTGTGCATTGGTTAAGCTTGGGCTTAGCTCCCAACGTGGATAACACCTTTGCCTGGCTACCGAGATACCTGGGTTAGTGCCTAAGACCTTTCTGAAGTTGCCGATATCACCTCCTAAGGGAGGTGACATCGGAAGGCTGTACAAGATTATCGACTCATTCACTCCCTCTTTTCATCTACTTTCTCTCTCTCTCTCTCTCTCTCTCTCTCTCTCTCTCTTTCCTCTTCCTCTTTTGCCCTCTATTTCTTCTTTTCTTCGCCGACTATTCCCTTCTTAGCCACCTCATTCTTTGACTTACCCACTACTCTTTAAGAAGGGTTACACATTGGTTAAGCATGGGCTTAGCTCTCAACGCAGATCACATATTTTCTTGGCTTCCAGGGTTCCTAAGCCTAGTTCCTAGAACCTTTCTTAAGTCGTTGGTATCGTCTCCTAGGGGTAGTGATGACGGAAGTCTCTGTAAGATTATTGAGTTGTTTCCCTAAGCCTAAACCTTCAAGCCTCAAGCTTAAACCCTCAATTCCAAATCTAAACCCTCTCAAACCTCTCCAGACGAACCAAGGGTCATAGACTTTGATCGTTCAAGTGCATGCGCTAAGACAAGTGAGGACGTGAAGAAGCAGGCACCAAACCGAGCTGAAAGGTCGGGGAACTTTCTGCGGGCGCCTCAAGAGCTCTGAGATCTAGGAGGGCACATACGCCGAGGCGTGTCTGACCCCACCATTGTGAAGTAATACTTACCTCACAAAACTTTCTATTGTTGGTTCAAACCGCACACATTGCACCGCCCAACTCTTATCCAAGAGGGCATAGGGGTCAATCTCGTGCGCACAAACCCTGGGGGGCTCAACACATGCTTTTCTCCTCACTTCCAAGAAGAGAGAAAGCACAACAGTCCTAAGAAAGATTTTCCGCACCATTAGGACCGAAAACAGGGACGACCATAAGGATTTAGGCTTATGTCCTTAACCTTCTCATACATGGCTAAATCATACAAAATACTTGAGCTCATATTATTATCAATCAATCACACACACAATTCCCTAGCCATCACACAATCATGAGGTAAAAATCAATAACCAATCCTAATTAGAGGTAATCTTCAACCCTCTCGGTGCCTCTCACATATATATATATATATATATATACACCAACCTCATGACTCTCTCAAGGTTATGCGACTCTTGGTCCCAATACGCCAAGATCCTAGAGGCACATCGCTCTTATCACTCCCTTTGTGATGGAGTCACATCACTCTTATCACTCCCTCTGTGATCAAGAGATACAATAGGTCAGTCTTACAAGGCCTTTAAAAGCTATAACTCCAATAGTTATTTTCTACAACTTAACGATTTGGTTGATTAGATGATATTCCTTTACAAGCATCTGTCGTCAAGGGTCGTAGGAATTATATGAAATTTTTGTCTAATGGCAAGAAATGAAAAGGAGATTATCAATTCCACTTACGAGTAATTGTCATCTAATATTGATGCAAGGCATGGATGAGGGACATTATGTGCTTGATATAGAGATTGTTGGCACGATCATTTTAAGATATTACTTAGTTTGTCACAAGAGACCTATAATAAGAAATCTTAGATGCATAATTGTGAGCCCATGCATACTCTTGTCTATAAGGGTTATAAGCTAGTCTTAATCACTATTTTAAGATGCGAATTCCCTTAGTGGTTTCAAGGCCTTCAAGATCAATTTGGGATCCGGTGGTGAAGAGATTTAACAAGAAATTGGATACTTAGAAATCTAAAACTATTTATATGGGGGGAAGATATACATTGATTAAATCCACTGTGTCCAACCTCCCAGAATATTTCATGTCCTTATTTAAGATGCCAAAAGAAGTCGAAAAGAAACTAGAGAGAATTATGAGAAATTTCTTGTGGGAAGATGACATAAGAAGGAAAAATTTCTTCTTGTGAGTTGGAAAAAAGTTTGTAGACCAATGAAAGCGGAAGGATTGGGTGTTAGGAGCCTGAAACATATGAACTCGACACTTTTAATAAAATGGTGTTGGATGATCCATACATAACCTGAGTCTTTCTGGATGCTTGTTCTGAGAGATAAATATGAAATGGATTTGAACTTTGGTATCATTAAAAGTCCAAGAAAGAAGATAAGTTTGTCCCATGTTTTGAGAGGTATTGACTATGTGAGATCTGTGTATTTACAGTAATTCAAAAAAATAGTGGGGAATGGAGAATCCACTCTCTTTTGGTTTGACAAAATAGTCGGGTCTGATGTTTCATGTGCATGATAGTTTGAATGTGTAGTTCGTTGTACAAATCAATAAGTGTTTTGGCGGTAGTTTTCCATAATCAACTAAGAAACTCATAAGTCTTAAAAAGGGCCAAAAAAGAAGTTCCCCTCAAAAAACAAAGACATACATTTCATATTAGAATTTTTTGTTTAGTCAATCTTTCAAGTCAAGTGCTTAACTTGTTCCCGAAGCGACACTCGAGTTCAATTTGTTTGCGATATAAGACTTTAGGATCTTCAGAAAAGCTGATTCAGATTGCCGATTAGTCCAGTGATGTGGGAGATTTCAGATTTGAGAAATGTCGTAAAGGGTTATAGTAACCTAACCACCAGGCAAAAGAAAGGTGATGACCTGTTGAGATACCTTTTCCCTGAGGTTTTCTTAAAAGCTTTATACCCACTAGCATCTGTCAAGAAGGCTAGTGAGGGAGATTTTTCGGTTAAGTCAACCTACAATCTATTATTTTCTTATCGTTGGAGAGAGTTGGATCCTGGTTTATTCAATATTAAGAAATTGCATGTGCCTCTTAAAGTGCAGCTATGAATAAATTAGCAATTGTTGACAACTTGAGAAAGAGGTGGTTTATTATCACCAATGTATGTATTCTTTGCCAAGACAGTGATGAAACTTCACAGCATCTTTTCCTCTCATACCCTTTTGTTACATATCTTTGGGATTGGGCTCGACAGTGTCTCAATTTGTCATTACCTTTGTCCCGTAATGTCAGAACTCTTCTTGACCAATGGATCACAAAAATATTTCAAAGATGGGTTCTTTGGAGATCTATTTGGGTTAGCCTTTTTTAGAGTGTGTGGAAGGAAAGCAATAGACGAGTTTTTTATAGTATAAGTATAGATCTGTCTACAATAAAATCGAATATTTTGGCAGTTGTAGTTGATTGGTTCCTCGCTCATAAGGTTAATGGTTTTATTCTTAAAGGTCTTATCATTAGCAATCCCTTAGCAGTGGCAACTATGGGTGTTACCACTAACACTCATAGTGATGTTGTTTGGATACCACCACCAGTGAATTCTTTCAAACTTAATTTTGATAGAAGTTCACTTGACAATCCAGGACCAGCTGGCTATGGTGGTCTTATCAGAAATAGTTTGGGTCACATAAGATTTTCTTACTCGGGTCCTTGTGATATCACACCAGCAAATGAGGCGGAAGCACGACGTTTATTAGAAGGTTTGAAATTGCTATGCACTTTGGAAGGGAGCAAGATTATCGAAGGAGACTCGGCAAATGTCATTGCCTGGAGCAAGAGAAAGGCTCATATTCCTTGGAGATTAAGGTCTATTTTTCATTAACTTTGGGATATTTTGTCAACTTCTATGGTAACGGTCCAAGGAGGAGTTCTTGTCAAAAGAGGCGAATGAAGATGTTGATGTTCTTGTCAAAGGAGGAGTCCATATTACGTCTCTATTGGTTACTTCATTTTTGTAATATTGTGTCTTTGCTAAAATATCTTGTATTTTACATTTGAATTAATGATAAGTCATACGTTACCATTCAAAAAATAAAAGATGGATGAAAAAATATTATGTGTACTTAACGTGGACATAAAAGCAGTATTATGTATGGCACGCTTTGTACGTGACCAGATGTGTCGTAGGACTAGTATGTCATTGCTAGAGCAATCTAGGGCTGGCCATTGATAGACTATGAAAAGGAGACTCTGATATCTCCAAGGAACAACATAGCACTCGTAGATCTTTCTGAGAAATGATCTTCAATTGTAAGGATATAGTAAGTTTGATTGGATGCATGACTTAGGTAAATGATGGTCCACATTAGGAGTAGGAGCAATTTTTAGGTGCAACTAGTGAGAGACGTATGAGAAAACTGTCTTGATAGAATCAGAATATTTAGCTTGTTGTCTAGCGTCACAGGAGGACATGTGGCTTAAACGGATCCTACAAAAGCTTAGGGATCATGCGGGTGTTGCTAGGGGTGAGAACAGGTTAGATAAGGGTAGGATTCAACTAGATCTGAATCCAAATAGTATACAACAGATCTGAGTCAGATTTGGGTACAAACCAGATCTTGGATATCCAGATCTAGATCTGGATCTAGATCTGAATAGGATACATCAGATCCAGATCCGAATTATATATATACTATTTTAAAAATATATAAAATAAAAATATACTATTAACCGGGTTCAATCTGGATATGTATTCGAGTCGGATCCAAGTCGGATCCGGATCGGATCCACCTGTCCCCAGATCCGATTCAATTTTCAATTCGGATCTAACTTTTGGATCCAGATCCAAATCTTGGATCCAAATTTTGGGTCCATACCCGAAATTTGGGTTTCAGATTCGGATCGGGTCAATTCTCCCCCCTAGGTGTTGCGATGATCGTGTTTTGTGACAGTAGAAGATAATGAGTATCATGGAATGATGTATCACGTAGAGATTGGGCATCCCCATGTGTAAGATGAGGAATGAGATGGTCCTGACATACATTCCCTCAAGTAGGATGGTAGCAGATCTCATGAGCCTATAGCTTAAAGAGTAGTTTAGGGCTCATGTGAAGAATGTAGGACCTTGGAGTCTGTAAGTGGGTTTCTATATTTGAGTCACTAAGTGGGTTTCTATATATCATTCTTGGTTTCTATATTTGAGTCACTAAGTGGGCTTCGATATTATCATTCATGTTTAATTCTCTCAATACATGGATGTTGTTTTGGATTTGTTTTTACCATTTATTCGAGGGATTTATGGTAATGGGGTTTATTTGATGCATATATACATAATTTGAATGCACATTAAACTTGCATAATAGGACGCATGTTCATTGTGAAATAAATTTGTTCATTGTAGTTTTATGGCAAACCTGTGGGGGTTCTTTTTTAGAGCTTTGGATGTGAGTGCTGCTTTACCAACGGATTGCTTGGGGATTGTTACACAATTGGCATTCCTTATGTTTTCAAAACTAGGGAAGATTATTGGGGGGGCAGTAATGTTGAAAGTTTGGAAGGAACGCAACATAAGAACTTTTGAAGGCACCCTATTACCGGTAGATATAGTGCTGAGTAATATTATCCGTAGTTGTTGGAGTTGGCTCTCTATTACTAAGAGGGAAGGGGAATCTCTGAGGTAGGCGTGCTCCTTAACCTTGCAAATCTGGTTTTCTCCCGTTTTACTAAGCCTAAATCAGTTGGGTGTTGGGATCCACTGGTTCAGGGTTACTTTAAACCTAATTTTTATGGCAGTTCTTTAGGCAACCTGGTGGTACAGGTATAGAAGGCGTGGTTTGGGATTGTTGCCGAATTTAAGATATTCTCTAAATGTGGTGAGATGGTGTAGCAAAGAGCAGCGTATGAAACCCATTTATTTTGGTTATCCCCTTCCTATATTTTGCAACCTAGAGAGAGAAAAAAGGTAGCCTTTCTTTATAGGTACATATTTAGATTTGGAAAAAGTTTATATAAGGTTGTAACCCTAAAATGTAGAATTAAAGAGTGATCATCTCCGCATCTAATATGAAGAAAAAAAAATGATTTTGAGTCCAAGAAATAGTGCATTTTGTAACACATTATCTAGACCATCAATTTTCATATATTTATAGATCTACTAGATTTTAACTATTTTTTAAGTTTAAAATTTTATAATTAGATATAAAAATAGATTTTCAGATAATCCTAACAAGTATTTACACCAAAATTGCAGTTTTATGATAAAATTTGAAAATACGCCTTAATTTGATTGTTTAAGGTTGCAAAGAGAGAGAGAGGAGACCATTTCACTTCTGAATAGAGGAAACCACACCCTTTAGATTTTACCCAAAAAAGAAACCTATTTATTTTGGTTATACCACTTATACGTTTCAAATAGAGAGAGAGGAGACCATTTCACTTCTTAAGAGACAGAGACCCATTTCAAATGGAGAGAGAGGGCCTTTTCAAATGGAGAGAGTCCTGGGTGCCATCATCCAAGTATTTGCTCGAGATTTGGGTACGATCTCTCTCTAAAAACTCTCTTTTATTCTTTAGAAATCCAATTTCTCTTGTTCTCTCTAAAAACTCTATGTAGAAATCTAATCTCTCTCTAAAAACTCTCTGTCGTTCTTTAAAAACTCAATCTTTGTTTATCTTTCTAACAACTCTCTCTCTCTCTTTAGAATCCCAATATCTCTTTTTCTCAATAGAAACTCATTCTCTCTCTCTCTAAAAACTTATTTTCTTTTTCTCTCTCTAAAAACCCAATATCTATCTCTAAAATCTCGATCTTTATTTTCTCTAACACCTATTCCATTTCTAGAAATCCATCTCTCTCTCTCTAAAAACTCATGCTATCTCCTTAGAAACTCAATCTCTCTTTCTCTAAAAACTCATGCTATCTCCTTAGAAACTCAATCTCTCTTTATCTAAAAACTCATGCTATCTCCTTAGAAACTCAATCTCTCTTTCTCTAAAAACTCAATAGGGGGTTTTAAATTATTAAAGAAATAGTTAGCAACTTGTTTTTTCTTACAAGAAAAGTTTTAAGAGGGAAAAAGTTTATAGGTGCATTTGGCATAGGGATGCATCCGTAGGTATAGAGGTAAGGTGCACCTTCAAAGTTTATCATCTATATAATTTTGATGTAAAATGTTCTTAGGATTATCTCAAAATCTATTTTTATGTCTAATTATAAATTTTTAAATTAAAAAATGATTAAAATTAAGTAGATCTATACACATATGAAAATTTTGAAAATGAACGGTGTAGATAATATGTTGTAAAATGCACTATTTCTGACACTTATATAAGGATGCTAACTTATAAGGTAGAACTACGGATGCCCCTCAAAAATCCATCGAAAAAGGTAGTTTTAATGTTGAAAAACCCTTTGATTGATCATCTTTCGAGATGTATGACTATGAAAAATAAAAAGATTTTAAGTCTAGGAAATAGTGCATTTTACAACATATTATCTACACCGTCCATTTTAAAGATTTTCATATGTTTATAGATCTACTTGATTTTAACCATTTTTGAAATTTAAAATTTTATAATTAGATATAAAAATACATTTTGAGATAATCCTCAAAACATTTTACATCAAAATTATATACTACGATAAAATATGATAAAATTTGAAGGTGCACTTTACCTCTACAACTACGGATATACAAACTGCGTCCTTTGAAGAGAATGATTAAAACAAAAAACATGGTCAGGCTTGAGCTGGGGCCGGCCAGGCCTAATGGGGCTTTATGGGCTGGGCCTTATTTGTCAATGGGGGATTTAAATTTTCTAAACAAAAACTAAATGCCTGGCCTGAGTTTGGACGGGCCAGGCCCAATAGGCTTAATGGGTCTTCCTTGGGCTCTGTATAAAGATTCCAGGCCTAAGGGGCAGACCCTGGCTTTTTTGGGCTGGGCATTAATGGGTCTCATCATGGGCCGGGCAATATCGGGCATGGCCAGGCAATGCGGGGCTTCCTGGGCTCCAAGCCCAGGCCTGCCCATTGGCAACCCTTTGATTGGTGCTATGAATCCATAGATCTCAAGGACAAAGAGGGCGGGAGGCCGGTCTGGCTTCATATGTGTTTCAACTTGGAGGCCCAACCCTAAAAGAAATGATGGGGCATTGGTATCAGAGGAACTTATTCAAGTGCAGTCCCTTTTCAAAATCCACCTTACTTCATAAATTTATAAAAAGGAAATTTTAAAACTTAAAATATTTATTTTAAACTTTATTTTGAGCCGTTCCTTATGATTCCATTTTAAGATTTTAATTTATTTTTTCTTTCATATTGGTGATCGTAAGGAGACATTCAAATATAGACATCCTAAAACATTTTAAAAAATCCACGGATATACTAAATGATAGTTTAATTCAAAATTTTGATAAAAAAAGAAGAATATACAATAACATCATTTATTTTTTTATACAAGCCCACAATCTCCCTTTAAATTTCAAAAGCACATTGTAGCTTTCTTTCAAAATGCGCTGAAATCTTCCTTAGACACTCCTAAATTGGTATGACTATAGTCGGAGTCATTGTGACTTTGGTGTATAGAAACAAATGGTATCTTTGATTAATTGGTGTGGCTTGTATAAGAGTGCAACCCTTTTCCAAAATACACGATCACGGGGTACTTCTGATATTTGCCCAATTAACCTCTTAACTAGCATGTATAAGATAATTGTAAAAGTACTGGCAGAGATATTGAAGGGGATCCTCAACAGTAGGACGGATTATTACTGATCGTGTATGGATAACACATGAATGTAGTCAAGAGTTATGAATGGCAGGCTAGGAGCTTTGATTAAGTTAGATATTGAAAAAGCCTATGACAGGGTGGTTTGGGAGGTTTTGTTGGAAGTTATGAACTGTATGGGGTTTGAAGAGAGATGGTGCAGATGGATGGGGGTTTAGAGAGAGATGGTGCAGATGGATGAGGGGTTGTTTGAGTAGCACTTATTTTTCGGTGTTGGTGGAAGGGAGCTCCAAAGGCTTTTCAAAAGTCACTCGTGGATTGTGCTAGGGTGATCCATTATCACCATTTCTTTTTACAATCATGGGTGAAGCCCTTGGTAGGTATATTCATAATGTAGTTTTAAAGGGCATATTTAATGGTTCTTGAGTGACACCGGATGGATATGAAGTATCTCATATGCAGTATGTTGATGACACCCTCTTTGTTTTGTGATGCTAGTGTGGATCGGATAGTTAATATTAGAAGGATGTTGTTTTGTTGTGAAGCTGTGCTTGGTTTTAAAGTCTACTTTGAAAAAATGTCTATTATTGAAGTAGGGTGTGAAGTGGACTTAATCTCATCCCTTGCCTTCCATTTAGGTTGTAAAGTGGAAAAGTTTCCTATGACTTATTTGGGGTTACCAATTTCAGATGGGAGACTTCCAAAATTTGTATGGACCCAGTGCTTCAAAGAGTTAATACTAAATTGGATTTATGGAAAGCTAGACATTTATCCCAAGGTAGACAAACTACCTTGATTAAATCATCGCTTTCTAATTTGCTTGTATACCAAATGTCCTTTCTTATGATGCCCATGTCAGTAATGAAACCGATTGAAAAGCTTATGAGGTGTTTTTTATGGGGATAAGTGGAGTTTGAGAAGAAGTATCACCTAGTCAATTGGGATAGAGTGTGCATACCAATAAGGAAGGGGGGGATTGAGAATTAGGAGGTTAAAATATACAAATTGGTCTTTATGCGCAAAGTAGCGGTGGAGAGCGAGACCCAGCGAAGAATCTTTATGGATCACAATTTTGAAAGAGAAGTATGGTGTGGACCGTTAAAATCAATGGAAAGGGAGAGGTCGGGGAGCGAGATCCCAACCCTTCTTTTGAAAAGGGGTTTTGCAAAATAGAGGACATGGGAAGTTGGTAGGGGTCCACAAGTTTCTTTTTGGTATTATAAGTGGATCGGTGAATGCCCTCTGAAATTCGTGTATCGTTTGGTATTTGATACGTCGATGAACCACATGGATAAGATCAATAATATCTATGATTGAGAAAAGAAGGTTTGGACAATAAGTTGTTGGTATAATAGAGTTAATGATGCATTTATAGAGCAATATTCAACTGTATTACAACAGTTGGAAGGGATAACGTTATTCCACGATGTTAATGATGAGATGGACTTTAACTTTGGATAATCTTAAAAAAAGAGGAAGAAACATTATCATCACCGTATGGATCTTATGGATAATCTTAAAAACAGAGGAAGAAACATCACAAAAGTATGAATCTTATGTAAGGATAGTGATGTGACAAAAGATGCAAGGATAGTGATGTGACGTAAGATCATTTATTCTTTCACTGCTCATATGACATATGGAGTTGGCTTTTGGGTAGGTTTAGATTGGTAGGAGTTGGCTTTTGGGTAGGTTTAGATTGATAGCCTAGATTTTTTTACTTTCATGGGCTGCCAAAAAATGGTGATAAATTGGTGCAATAACATTTCAAGATTTCCATGGAGGCTTAGATCTACATGGCTGGCTCTAAAGGAGATCGAGAATGGTCTACGTTCATTATATAGACATATTTACAGGGAGGCTAATGAAGTGGCTCTAATGGAGATTGGGAATGGTCTATGTTTATCATATAGACATATTTACAGGGAGGCTAATGAAGTGACAGACTCTTATGCCAAGAAAGAAGTAAATTTGTAGTTACTTAAGATTTTGAATGCTCTATTTACTTAATATTGTTGTAATTCTTTACTAATCAATAAAGCTCCATAACATTTGTCAAAAAAAAATTTGATGTGCACCTCCAATTTTTATCATATATATAATTTTAGTGTAAAAACTTCTTTGAACGGCATCAGAATCTCTTTTCATCTTTAATCATAAAATCTTGAACTCCAAAAATAGTTCAAATCAAGTAGATCTATAAACATCTTGAAAATGGATGGTCCAAATAATATGTTAAAAGATACAATCGTTTTAGAACTCATAAACCTTTTTTTCTTTTTCATATTACAATCTCGATATCGAGATGATCAATTAATGAGTTTTCTAATATGAAAACAACTTTTTATGATGGATTTTTGAAGTGCACTTTAATTCAACATTTTAAGGTTAACCTTACATAAAAGTTTTTCATTAACATCTAATTAAAGAAAAATTTTATATAAGGTTAACTTTATTTGTAAAAATAAAACTCCCTTAATTTATACCATTCATTTTATTTATTTGGATGGCGTAGATGGAACATTTATCATGTATTGTACGTATCACAACCTCATTTCTACGCATAAAATTGCAACCTTCTACAAACCGCATCTCCTAAATGAGAGATTAAGTAGGGTCAATATTGTCTTTTGGGAAAGTTCACAAGGAGATACTCGCCATCTCGAAATAATAAGAGGTCCAAGGATTCAAAAATGCGCATCAAACTCTGAAATGAACCGACTCTGAACCGAACCGACGCATGAAGAAGAGACACCAGATGGGAGAGAGAGATTAAGAAATGCTAAAACGCCAAAAAACGCACAAAAACGCAAAACCTACAGAGAGAAACCTGAAAGGGAGACGGCGGTAGCGAATTGGCTCACATGATCATCTGGGAGACTGTGCTCTGCACTGCCCAATTAAAAAGCAGTGCAGACAATATTTTGTTAACCCTTTCCATGTTCAAGTCACTACATCCAAGAAAGCTCATTAATGCCATCCCATTTACAGCGAAGCACTAATCCCTATTTCCTATACCAGTAGAATTTAGAAACTCTAGTAATTAGAAAAAGAAAGAAGGTTAACAAAGATTAGCATAAAAGTCTTGATTCAAGAATCTTGATTATTGTGCTCCTAATTCTGAATTGTTAATGACCCAAATCTCTCTGCATTGATACTAGTAGTACTCCTCCCTCTGGTTTTTATCAATCTTCCCCAACAAATCATCTGCAAAAGAATATAAATTTGGATCAAAATCAGAGAGGTTGTGGCACTGGTAATGGAGCAGAAAACGCCCATGCAAGGTTTAAAGGAACAGAGCATCAAATGCAAGAAACTGGGCAAATCAAGAAAAGCTTCATTAATGGATTCCATAAATCAAATGGAAAATATATATAGAGAGAGAGCAAGAGAGAGAAAATAAAGAAACGAAGGGAGTCATCCGATTCCCTCAATATGATTTAGGAACCCAGTTAGGGGTTTTCAACCCCAAAACAGTCATGAAACCCCATCACATAAAACCCTAAAACCAAAACTCTCCATCAAAGATGGAGAACTCTAAAACAGGGGAAAAACAAGAGAGAGAAAACCCAACCTGATCTGAGCCTCAACCTCAACGATTGCTTGCCCTCTGGCCTACAATCAGGAGGGTCCTCGAAGAGAGAGAAAGAGAGCTGCTTATGAACCACCCCAATATCAAAGACAATAACACCAGAATGGGGGTCTGTAACCTTGATATCCTTAATAGGAAGCCACAGAAAAAGCTCTTCTTGAGAGAAACCTGCAACTCCCGTGAGCTCGCCATAGCTGAGGTTCCCACGAACTACTCGATCATAATAAACCATGCCGTCGAATTTGGCATAACAGGGTTGATCAAGATGAATTTCGAGGCGGCCATCGTCTTCAAGAGAGTAGGATTTTACGTCTTTGGGCAAAAGACCAGCTGGTAAACCATTGCTCTGCAGTAATTCATGGACCGCCCCTCCTTTGACAGGGTTTAGAGAGAGAAAGAAGAGGGAGAGTATGATCAAGAGAGGGAAGGAGGAGTTAGCCATGCGTGAGAGGAAGATGGGAATGGGAGTGAGTGGGGCTTAGGGGGAGGTTTTAGATAGATAGAGAGAGAGAGAGAGAGAAAGAGGGGTTTGTTGATCTTTCCTGCATGCAGGAGAGAGAGAGAGAGAGAGAGAGAGTTGGATTTAATTTTGGGACAGGGTTCACGTCAGGGGAGTTGAAAGCGCATAAGACGGAGGAAATTCCGAGGAATAGATAAAGACGGCGAAGTGCTTAATGATGCTTATCCCCTCGCCCTTCCTTGCACGAGAAAGTCACTATTATTCTTCCAATTTTATTTTTTATTTTTAATTTTTTTTAAGTAGAGTTGGTCATGTGGTAGTACTTCCTATACCCCAGTTAAGATCTTCATTATCAGTTAATGCACTAACGATTTTTAAAACGGATAGGAGCGTCGTCCCTACTGAATTACATAAAAAAAAAAAAGCGGGTTTAGCATGGCCGAATCGAGCTAGGGTTGGCCCTATGCTAACCCTCAACCCAAGCTTAGGCCCTTCTTTTTTAGGGCCCTTTTGTTGGGCTAGGCAAAGCTATTTGGCCTATTGCCAGCCCTATACTTGAATTTACAAAAATAAATAAAAAAAATTTATATAAAGACGTGGTTATATTCAATCAAATTTAACCTCACCTCAAAAAATTTCACTAAAAGAGCCTACCTTGAAAACCTCATCAATGGGGGGGGGGTTCTCCAATATGAAAATGGAGAACCCTCTTATAGATGTTTTCGAAAGTACACCTTACTTCGATGACCAACAAAATGGAAACCTTTTTGTATGTTGGGCCATCAAAGTTCAAACCTTGCTGCCGGTGTTCATTTAAAGATCATCATTTCCTTCGATTGATCCAAGAGGGGCCCCTGAAATTTTAATCATAACAGTGTACTAATAACAAGAGGCCATGTTGGTCGCTTCTTGAAAGGAGCATATAATAATGAGTACCCACCTTTTTTATTTATTCAATAAGTAATCGCATGAATACCGTGTCCTACCTTTCCAGCGGTCTAAACCCTTTTCAAATGGAAATATGGTTTCATGCGGGCTGGACCGCATTTATACATTATTCAGTCTAAAGGTACGAAGCCCTATTTTAAAGATGGATGACTAACCGTATAAATGTTTTTTTAATATAACTATTAAATTTAATTTTTTTAAAAAAATCATATTTATGATCTCCATGTTAAAGATTATATATTCTCTAAAAATTAGGATCGAATTATATTTAAATATATTTATTACCAAGCCTCCATTTCTATAATATGAGGGCTGGTACATAGAAATGGTGTCCTTTTCAAATTGAAAAATGGTTTGAAAGGGCTGCTGCCCTATCAAAACAAGCAAAGGTTCACGTCATAACTCATCTAAAATTGCAATCTAAGCATTAGTAAACCTTTACATCCATCAATCATCTTGGTATAGTTGTGAAAGAAAAAAAGGATTTCAAGCTTTATAAGAAAATAGTGTAGATTGTAACCAATCATCTTGGTAGTTCATTTCGTTTTAAAAATAAGTGTTCATAGATCCATAGGGTTTGTACCATTCTTTTATTTTTAAAATTTACTTTAAGCATTGAAAATTGATTTTAGATCATCATAGAGATTGCATTGCCGAAAGTGACTTCCAGGTGAGAATTTGAGGTAGGGCTTTATTTTGTTTTCATAAACCCTAGGCCTCATAGAAACTTCATCCTTTCAAATTTGCATTGTTTATTTACTTTTCTCTCTCTTCCCCATTCAAAGCACATGCTGACGAAGTGCTTTTATGGCCTCTGTAAGAAACAAAAGATGCGCCATTCTGTTACGCCATATATTCTTTGTTGTACTCTCGCGGACGGCCATGGATTCTGCCTTTTTCATGTTTTGGAAGGATCAAAAGGTTATTGTATAGCCTGCGGTTAGTATAATGTTTTTTATTTTTATTTTTTATTTATTTTTGAATATTCAGACACCTCTGAGTCTTGAAAATCTATTTTACCTAAATTATAAAAATTTAAAGCTTAAAAAATGGTGTATATAGAGTATATCTATCAGTACTTTGAAACTTTAAAAAAAAGATGGTCTAGATAATATTTTACAAGGTGTCTTTACTTGAATATATTGAATTTTACATTTGAATTAAGGAAAAAGTTCATATAAGGTTGCAACCTTATAATGTAGAGCTACGAATGCACCTCAATAATCCATCGAAAAAGGTAGTTTTAATGTTGAAAAACCGTTTGATTGATCATCTTGATATCGAGATGTATGATCATGAAAAATAAAAAGATTTTAAGTCTCAGAAATAGTGCATTTTACAGTATATTATCTACACCGTCCATTTTCAAGATTTTCATATGTTTGTAGATCTACTTGATTTTAACCATTTTTGAAATTTAAAATTTCATAATTAGATATAAAAATAGATTTTGAGATAATCCTAAGAACATTTTACATCAAAATTATATACCATGATAAAATTTGAAAGCGCACCTTACCTCTACAGCTACAGATGCTTCAGTATGCCAACTACACCTTTGAATTAATGATGAGTCATATGTTACCGTTCAAAAAAAAAAGATAATATTTTATAACATGCACTATTTCTAAAACTTAAGGTTTTTTTTTATTTCTTATTTCTAAATAACCATGCATCCCGATATTGAGATGATCAATTGTAGAGTTTTTTTATGCTGAAAAAACCTTTTTGGGTGTATTTTTGAGGTACACCTTATTGCTATAGTATAAGGTAGACACCTTGTGTAAACCTTTTCCTATTATATAAGTTGAAGTCTTTTATGGAGAAGAATTTTGTGAGCCAAGGGACACATGCGTCCCCTAACCATCCAATGTCATGTATGTTTAAGAAAAAAGCAACCAAATAGATGGTGTAAAAATATTAAGGGTTTGGTTTACATGAGGTTGCAACTTTAAACAATTGCACATCCAAACATTTTCATGATATGTAATTTTTGTTGAAAATATGGCCTATCAGGCTTTTTTATCTCGAGATTTTTTTTTTTTCAATAATGTTACAAAAGCCATATTATATAGTATATGTGAAATCTCATGTGGTTGACATGAGGCAATGCTATATACTAGGATCCATTTTGGAGCTTTTATAGGATGTTGCACTGGAGCGAAAACCCAATGTCATTAGACAAAAAACTCAGTGATGTGTTCGGATTTTTTGTAAGAATTGTTTTTCATATATATATTATAGATGTACAAAATTATTTAACTTCTACATATCTTTTATCAAATTGTAGGAATGCTTGGATGACATCCTATTATGTGAGTCATTAGTTGCACTAATTACATGTTTAGCTCATAATATAGGTTAACAGTTTAGTGACAATTTGTTAATCCTAATTGACTACAGTTAAGGGAATTAAGGAATGAGTTATATTTGGATCTCAACTCCTATAGACCATGAATGTGAGAGATACAAAAAGACGGTTCTTTATAAATAGAGGTTAACCCCTCAAGTAAAATGAAGATAGAGAATGATGTAAATTTGGTGAAGGTAATTCATCAAGAGGACTCTCAAGGTAGTCGGTCACTAGATGGCTTGGTCTATAGGTTTTGGTATGGAAGTCCCTCGTGTGATTTAAGGATAAATCTGAATAAGTTGTTTATCGATTTTATTTATTTATTAATTTTCATTATTGGGACTAATAATTTTTGTCTCAAATATTCTTAGGATGGTGCGAAAATCTATTTTTATCATTAGTTATAAAATTTTAACCACTAAGTAGTTCAAATCAAAGCAGATCTACAAATGCATGAAATCTTGAAAATGGACGATCCAAATAATGTATTGCAAGATGTACTATTTTTTCAGGACTTGAAATCTCTTTTTTTCTCTATATATCCATCTCGATATGGAGATGATCAATTAGATGTGTTTCCAACATCAAAATAATATTTTTCAAAGTATTTTAGTGGTGCACCTTAAGTCTACATTTTAAGGTGTCAACCTTATATAAAGTTTTCCAAAAATTAATTGCGAAGCATACATAAGGTGCCTCCTTACATTGTAGAAGTAAGGTACACCTCTAAATATTTCTTAGAGACGTAGTTCTAGAGACGTTATTTTGAAACCTTATTTTTCTTAGAGACGTAGTTCCAGAAACCTTATGATGGCTTGAAAATCTAATTTCATCCCATGTTACAAAATTTAAAACTTCAAAAGTGGTATAGATCTTGTAAATTTATAGCACTTGAAAATATTAGAAATAGATGGTCTAGATAACTTGTTACAAAATGCGTTATATTAGGACTTAAAATTCTTTTCTTCCACCTTACTTCATTAGTAAAAAGTTGACATCTTATATGAACATTTTCTAAAAATTTAAAATACTTTTTGTGATTTTATTTAATGTTGTTTCGTGTATTCAATATCATCGTAACCTTGATCATTTATCTCTTAAAATTTTGAATCTAAAATCCATCTTAAAATATACCGGGACACACATGCACATATGAGTAGGTAGACACAATTAAGTCCCATCCTTCTTTTATGGAATTTGGAAGAGGAACAACTGTCTATTTTAATTATATTTCCCACGGAAAATTGTTTCATGGGTCGAGGGACGTATTTCTACACATACACCCCCTTGGGTACAAAGCATCTATTTTAATATGGATACAAATAGGTGGTCCATCTAAAACAATTGAAATTAATGGTCCAAATTATTTCTTTATAACATTACTATTTTTAGTTTTTATAACCTATTTATTTGTTCATATTCATGATCTCCTTGTTAGAAATTATATGTCATTAAGAATTGGGTCCAAATATCCATCTCAAAAATGGGCTTTCAAGAGGAGACTCATTTCTCGATGAACTCATAGAAACGGTGTCCATGGCCCAATGCATGCATAAACAATTAATTTACCAAAATGATAATACGGGGTGACAACAAGTAAAGATAAGGCTGAAAATGGATGGCCGGGCAGCCCAGCTTGGGAAAAGTAGGACTTGGGCCACAAAATGTGGCCCAAGGGTAGGGCTAGGGCCAACGCCAGTGTGGTTTGGCCTGATCCTACCCTGTGGGGATAAGGGCCATGCCAGGGCCAAGGTTGTGGCCCGGGGTTGGCCCATTGCGATCTTTAGGTAAAGATGTCCTATTATGTGTCGGTCGTTCTCTCTGCAGGGGTGGTAGCGGGTCGGGTACGTGTCCAGCCGGACCCGGACCCGGACCCAAACCTAAAGAAATATTATGGGACCCTAACCCAACTAGACCAGGACATGAGCCCAAAAATATATTGTGGAATCTAAACCTAATAGAACATGATCGGACCTGATTGGAAAATCAAAATATCTAAATCTTTAGATATATTTCAAAAATTTGGATCCAAAAATATAATGGGACCCGGACTAGATCGGGCCCCATTGAACCTGGACCCAGACCCGAATAGTGGTCACTCCAAGATTTGGACCCTGACCGGACCCTCCATGTCTAATTTTTGGAGCCATACCTGGAATTGGGTCGGGTCTACTCGTCGGGTCCGAGTCCATTGCCACGTCTATCTCTCTAGTCCTTTCCAGTTTTGTTTTAAGCAAAATAACTTTCTTTTAGTTTTTACATAAAAGAATAAGTATGAGGTTTTCCCATTGTATGGCTATAGAGAATAGTTATCCTCTCTTAGAATTAGGATTAAATAAGGAGGGTGTATTGCTTGCTCTTGTGGGAGCATATACTGTATGACAACTCCCTCGGATAAAAGAGTAACTCGGGAGGATTTTTCTTTTATCCGAAAATTTTAGAATCTATCTAGGTGTCATATGATGATTAGTTTCAAGAAAAAAAAAAAATCAGACTTTAAATTCTTGAACATCTAAGTCTTGCCATCCAAAAATTACAATTCGTGTTCAATCTTGGGCGTCAAATTTTTTTGAGGCACGTAAAGTCCTATTTAATTTTGTTTTCCTTTCGGGATTTTTTTGGTAGATTCTATAGGCTACACCCTGAAAAAGTTGGGGTCCATAAGATATTTTCTTTGGGTAAGTAGGTCCATAAGATATTCGTAACATGAGTTTTACCTTAATGGAGCAAACACACAGTAACTCCCGTGGAAACAACAAATTTTTTTACTTAAATAAGAATCATGTTGATCCACGATACGAGCATGACAGCTAAGCATAATTGGGAATTGCCATTATTTAATAATAGGGTTGGGATCGTGGTGGTAGCACCACTTGTGCTCCAGCTAAGGTCTAAGTTTTCATTCTCACCTAATGCATTAAAAAACCATTCTCACCTAACACATTAAAAAACCACTAATGATTTCAAAAAATGGGTAGGGCTTGTCATCTCCACTAAATAACTCCCAAAAAAAAACAAAATGTTATTCATTACCTTGAAGGGTATACTGCTGGTGATTTTAATGGAGGTTATAATGGTGAAGATGCTAAAGCTCCTCTTGATACTGGTGTCTTTGATGAGGATGTTGTTGGTTTTCACGTTGGATACAATGTAACAGGTCTTAAACTTCATGGCTGTGATATTGGATCTCCTAGTTCTAGTCATCATGGAGATGGTAATGGTGATGGTTGTCTAAAGGAGGTTGTTATTTGGATCTCCTAGTTCTAGTCATCATGGAGATGGTAATGGTGATGGTTGTCTAAAGGAGGTTGTTCTTTGTCGAGTCTCCGATGGCGGTGATGCTACTGGTTGTAGTGTTGGAGATCATGATTAAGCCATTAAACAAGGCTACCTCATCATTTTGGGCTCGGGGGACGCGTTTGGGCGATTCTCCCTCTTAGATCATTTTGAAAGCCTTCTGGCAGTCCTTGCAGCAAGGTTTGAATTCGACTCCTTCACTTTACTACGCAACACTTGGATCCTCACACTAAAAATAGCCTTCAGGGTATACCTTTTGGGATCTCCTCCTAATAGTAGCTATATGGTAGATTTTGGGGTCTAGTCCAAGGGTTAGAGGGGTTGAGAGTTAAGAGAGAAGAAGCAGTAGAGAAGAGAAAGGAGGAAACTGACCCAGAAATTGGGCAGCCTTCCGGCGTCACCCCTCTTAAGAGGTATTACCGAAGACAAGGAAGATATTGGGCTTGGAAGCCATACGTATCCCGGGCGATTCAAGAGAGTGTGGAGTTCTAGACTGTCGCGAAATCACCTTCAAAGCTGGAGAATGAAGTCTGTAGTTTTAGACTATCGTGAGTGGTTGGGCCTTGATCTCGTCAGGTCAGATGACCATGCAGGGACCTGGATGTGTGGGTCTAGCTCGAGATCGCTCTCTCGGGGACCGCAGTGTGTGAGGTGCACGTGTAGACATGTACCAACTAATGAGAGAGGATTATGGGGTGTGAGGTGGGACCTACCTCACGATAGGTTTGTGACACACTCGGGCATTTACAGGTGCCCTCTTAAATCACGATGGAAATCCCCCCTAGCCTGAGGCTGGTTCGGCTTTAGCTCCCTTGCTTGCACTCTGCGGCTCACGAACACGCACACATAAGATCTTTAGACAAGTGGGTCAAAAGACCCTGACTTGTCGTTATAAGGGTATATATATAAAAGGTGTGGTGTGGGGATGACAAGAGACTATTTGTCAATTGGACGGCCTTCCAATGCCATCTCGACAAACAACCTCACGTGCATAAATAAATAAATAGAGAGGGATATCATGATGATTGATGATGGAGGAGATAAAATAAAAAGTCGAGGAAGTAGAGAGAGGAAAAGAGGGATGAGCTTATAAGAGATGGAAGCAAGAGTGTAAGAAGAGAGAGGGAGAAAAGAGAATGAGAGAGATAAAAGAGAAAGAGAGAAGAAGAGAGAAGGAGAGAGAAAGTGAGGAAGAAAGAGAGGGAGAAAGAAGGGAGAAGTGAGAGAGAAGTAGGGGAGAAAAGGGAAGAAAGGAAGAGAGAATGAGGAAGAGAGGGAGAGAGAACGAGAGAAAGAGAGAGAGATAGAGGGGAGAGGGAGAGAGAATGAGGAATAGAGGGAAGAGAGAGAGCGAGAGAGAATGAAAGGGAGAGAGAGAGAGCGTGAGAGAGAAAGTGAGGGAGGGGGAAAATGAGGAAGAGGGAGAGAGGGTGGGAGAGAAAGAGAGAGAGCGGGAGAGAGAGAAATAGAGAGCGTGAGAGAGAAAAAGAGAAAGAAAGAGAGAGAAAGAGAGACCGAGAGAGAGTGAAATAGAGACAAAGCGAGAGGGAAAGGAAGGGAGAGAGACCGATAGAGGGGAAAGAGGTGAGAGAACACGAGGGGGAGAGGAGGAGGAGCCGGCGGTGTTGTACGTCATTTTTTATGTACCTACACTCTTGACACAAATAAGAAGAGAGCCAGTGACAACCTAGTCTTGCTGGTGCCCAAGATGCTGCCAGACCAAAGGAACACTGTAGAATAAGCCTAACACAAGGAAACCTCGGAGAAAGTGCCATCATGCCACAAAGAGACCTTACAACTACAAACCTATGCTAGGGATGGTTTCATCATTAGCACAAAAGGTTTAAGGGGCATTTTGATCTTTATTCTTAAATTCAAGATTTGATTGTAATTTATTTTCATTGTAATTAGGTTTAGTTTTGAGCATCCACCCCTGTTTTCTATAAATAAACCTAGGGCATTGGTAAAAGGAGTCAAATCATTCAATAATGAAGTAGAGGCATCAAGCTTGTTTTTATTTGTCTTTTTGCTCCTAAACCCTGGATCTAGCCCCAAAGAGAGAGAAAAATTTTCAAGAGAGAGAAACTACCCCTAGCCTTTGCTAATCGCACCGCTCAAAACCCTCTCTCCCTATTCTTTCTTTCTTCTCTCTCCTCACTCGTTATTTGCTCCGAGCAGTAACCTGTGCCAGTGGAGAACGCACGACCGCGTCCCTCTCCCCTCGCATCTCTAACCTAAACGTTGTAATACCTGCAGTAATGTATATCACCCTGCTATCCTACATACGCTTGACCCAATACTCTCAGAGTCAACCTAAGGATTATAACCCTCAGATCATTGCACTAACTTCCTCTCTATACAGTCGAGTTGAGCTGCAAGAGACGCATACACTCTCTCCCTCAATCACTCGAGAAGAGTCTTCCTGAGTCAAAAAATCAAGAGGGTTATAATCCTTCGATTACTCTAATCACCCGGGCGTACAACGTACTCCGATAGAGGGGATCATCATCACCTCTCTCCCTTATCCCCTCTTTCTGTCAGCCAGCCCTCGCTTGAGTAAGCCACTATAAAAGAGTACAACTGCGTCCACATTACAGCTTCTAGCTAGAGAGAACGAAGCAACGAGTTGAAAAGCATGATAAGAGTCTGTGATCAAACCGTGCTGGCACACAGCCAAAGGGCTTCGTAATTGTTTTAACAGGGCAAACTGCCCGGGTGTGTCCCAAACCCCAAAACGACTAGATAAGCACCGAAATGTTCCCTGTCGTAAAATCTCTCTCTCTATTAGTTCCTATCTGCACGTAGGAGAGTACGCGACCAACGCGCACGGACCCTCCACAGTTGTTTGAGAGAAGATTATTCTCGCCAACTGGGCAAAGAAAAATCAAGTCTGACCACCTGACAACTCCACTAGGGACATGCCACCCTATAGTTGGCTTGGTCTATTCTCAGGCAAACATCTCTTCTCTCTCTCTCTAAAACTACAATGGAGTCTTATTACTTCTCTTTTATCCAATTTGGGGATTTCATCATTTCCATATTTGTGACCCCACTCATGGAGAGCAGAATGACCAATCCTGCTTCTTTGCTGACCACCTTAAGTGGCCTGGCTGGCCCTACCATCCTAGTTTAGGCTAGGAAGACTAGGGGAAAAGATGCCCAAACTCCTTCTTCCCCCTTCTCTGACATCAAAGGGAAATCCATTGATGTCACCTGCATGGGTGGCTTTGAAGCCATCTTCTCTCATAAGCACCCTGTTACTGGTGGGATACCTGCCAGTCATGGGCTTAAAAGTGGTCCTCATGCCACTCCTTCTCTTCGCCCGATGGGTCTTGAAAGGGCCATCGTCTCAATGGGTAACCGAAAGGTAATCCCACCTGCGCTTCACAAAGACGTCTCTAGTATCAGCATACCGCCGCACACACCACACTCTGGCAACTCCTACTCCAGTCTGAGGGGTCCCAAAGCCATCGTGCGCACATTCACACACATCACGCCTGATGGTTTAACCATCGTCGTGACGAGACAGGAAAGGCAACACCTTACCTCGGTCTCCTCACTCGCTTCGGGCCTCTTGAGGCTCGAACCCATCACAAATGGTCTTTAGGCCGCACATGCACCACATAATAATTTATCATCTCATGGCAGCCCAAAGGCTGGAACCAAACGAGTATACGACTTTTGAGGCAATCGAAAGTCTTTCAAAAAAATGCACATACATGTCGAAGGCCCTAAGGACTCTCCAACTAAACAGGTGAGTATTTTAAATATCTAACCTTCCCTTCACAAGGGTTTGGGACGCAAACCACCCCAAATGCTCCTGCGGGTCATGCACCCACTTGCAGGACTAGTGACCCTACCAGCGGAAAAGGAAAAGGTGTCAAATGCTCCCCTCACTGTCCCGAAGACATTCAACACGTGGTACTCAATTAAATTCCCTTCGAGCACCATCCTGGCTACTCCTCCCTCTCTATATACGCAAAATAAGCCTCGGGGCAAGGCTCGGAGCAAGATATTCTCAAGAGCGACCAGTCAGTGCCCCCCTTCTCCAAGCAAGCCTATCCCTCCGAAATCAACCACGAGTTCCCTTCTTCCTGAATGTCATTATTTGAACACATTTTTCAACACCTTGAGTCCCCGATGCGGAATAAAAGAGAGGCCGATCAATAAAGCCTCGACATATAGTGGAATTCTTGACAGTCTCAAAAATGTCTCAGAATGGGTCAGAATCTCCTAAGGACTTCAAAAGGCCACTTGCCAAGGTTTTTCACAATCCGACATGTCTAAGGGAGTGTAGTCAAAGAAACAATTCCAGAAAAATCAGCCTCTAGCACCCAGAAACAGACCCCGTAACTAGCACTCCATTTTCTGCTCATCAAACAGTTATGGGGCTACCGCCATTAGATCTGGCATGGTCGAAAATCCTCAGGAGTCAAGTTTTGGCTTAAACGGACAAGTCAGAACAAAGTTATGGGTGAAACATTCGATAGGGGGTAGGTTGCATGCTATTCCCGTGCGGCCTCCCTGCACCAATCTCTATTAAAGGAGTCTGGTTTACACAGTCATGAGCAGCAATTTTGAAGACTCGTATCTCACTCGTCTTGAGTCAGATCGCGCTCAAATTATGTGAGCATGTTCGTCTTGTCAAGAAGAGCGTTTTGATATGTGGCACGACCCGTGACGATACCTGAGCAGGAAGAAAAAATAGAGATAAGTTGGTAATTCGTGAAGATAGTTGCAGAAAATTCAGCAACAACACGCCTCACTCGAGTTGCCATATTATGACGCTCGCATACCCGATTTACACGAAACTAGTTGCATTATGTATGTAAGGTCCGAGGCTAAGTCTGGTCCATACCCCGCGTACAATGGACAATTGGATTTGGCACACGAAGGCATCAAATTTGCTGCAGATTCTAGCCACCGGATTTCCTGATTTCGACCAAAAACCCAAGACGACGAAATCTTCGTCCAGACACAAAATTGGGCTATGTTTGTTGCAACGTGATCTTGATGGCATGCTAAATGCAATTCAAAGAAGAAATCAAAGAAAATGAATAAAGAAACAAGCACACTATCGATCAAAAGGTTCAAGATCTATGCAAATTTCGAGGCGCATGATCGTGGCCTAAAAACGTGATTCATGGCTCGAAGTTGGTATGAATTCGATCGTCATGCCGAGCCAGACAAAAAATCAATCATCTTTCAACCAAACAGACGTTAGAGCAACCTCGAATCATCCATGGAATATCACACAAGTTCCAGGACAACAGTAGGGACTGTTTTAGAATTTCATCTATTGTTGGGCAGGGGCAAAACAATCATTTTGCACCCCTTTTTAGAATTTATTTTAATTCAATTAAATCATAATTATCATCAATTTAGATAGTTTTTGGGCGTACACCCATGTTTGGGCACAATTCTACAAGTACATGCTAAACCTAAATGGCATGGACCCTTGATTTTTCAATCTTATGAATAAAATTTGGGAGTTTTCATGTTGAAATTGTGGCACATCTTGGAGAGAAAGGGAAGAGAGAGAAGAAAAAGTCTGGTATCCTTTGGTGAAGGTAACTTTCTCTCCTCTATCTTTTTTTCTCCTCCCTTCATCTATCTCTTTCTCACTCCTCTCATCTATCTCTTTCTTTTTCCTCTCTCTTTCCTGATCTTCTTTATTCATTATCCTTCTCTCTCTTCTATCTTTCCTTTTTTTTCTCAATTTCCTAATCTCTCTCTTCCTCCTTTCTCCATGTTCTCTCTCTTTCTTCTCTATTCATGCATGGCAGAGCCTATCGCCGGGTATGATGTCTTCCTACTTCTGGGGCATAAACAGTGTTCTATCTTTCCTTTCTTTCCTCACTTTCCTAATCTCTCTCTTCCTCCTTTCACCATGTTCTCTCTCTTTCTTCTCTGTTCATGCATAGCGGAGCCTATCGTTAGGTATGATGTCTTCTTACTCCTGGGGCATAAACAGTGAGCCGGGCCTTAACCCGAGTGGTGGGTCGAGCCTCTGTCAAAGTTCTCCTCTTATTCCTCCATCATGGACAATGAAAGCTTATCATCATCCATATTTTCTCTCTCCTCTTACTCCTTTGTCATAGACGGTAGAAGCTCATCGCCGTCCATATTTTCTCTCTTCTTATTCCTCTATCATGGACGGTGGAAGCTTATTGCCATCCATATTTTCTCTCTCCTCTTATTCCTATATCATGGGTGGCGGAAGCTCATCAACGTCCATGCTTTTTCTCTCATCTTATTCATCTATTATGGATGACGGAAGCTCATCTTCGTTCATATTTCTCTCTCCTCTTACTCCTCTATCATGGATGGTGAAAGCTCATCATCGTCCATATTTTCTCCCTCTTCTTACTCCTTTGTCATGGATGGTGGAAGCTCATCGCTATCCATATTTTCTATCTCCTCTTACTTCTCTATCATGGACAGTGGAAGCTCATCATCACCCGTATTTTCTCTCTCTTCTTACTCCTTTGTCATGGATGGCAGAAGCTCATGGTCGTCCATATTTTCTCTCTCTTTTCACTCCTCTGTTATAGACGATGGAGCTCATCGCTGTTCATGTTTTCTCTCTCTTCTCACTCCTCTGTCATGGACGGTGGAAGCTCATCATCATTCATATTTTCTCTCTCTTCTCACTCCTCTATCATGGATGGCGGGAGCTCATCATCGTCCTTATTTTCTCGCTCTTCTCACTCCTTTATCATGGACCGTGGAAGCTCATCGCCATCCATATTTTCTCTCTCTTCTCACTTCTCTATCATGGATGAAAGAAGCTCATCGCCGTCCATATTTTCTCTCTCTTCTCACTCATCTGTCATGGACAGCAGAAGCTCATCGATGTCCATGTTTACTCTCTTCTCACTCCTTTGTCATGGACGGTGAAAGCTCATCGTCGTCGACATTTTTTTCTACTTTCTCTCTCCTTTGTCATGGATGACGGGAGCTCATCGCCATCCATGTTATTTTCCCTATCTCCCCCTCCTATCATGGACGACGAAAGTTCATTGCTGTCCATGTTTCTCTTTTCTTTTCTCTCTTCTTTCAATTTTTTCTTATTTCTTTATTCTCTCTATTCCTTCCCCCTTTTCTCCCCTCTCTTTCTTCTTCCTCCCCTTTTCCTTCTCCCTTCTTCTCTCCTTGATTCCTTTCTGATTTTTTCCCCCCTCTCTCTCTTCTCTCTCTTCTTTCTTCTTTTCCTCTGGTTTGATTAAGGGAGGCTAAGTCAAACACTGTCATGGTAGTCTCGTCGTCTAGTAGTATTGTCGTTATGCCGATCTTAGTTACCGTGCCCGTCTTGCTGCCACGATAGGCTAGCCATCGTGCCAGGCTGGTCAGTGATCGTTTTGTCGTCTAGTAGTATTGTCGTTGTACCGGTTAAGTTACCGTGCCTGTCTTGCTACCACGCTGGGTCAATCACTTGCTGGTCTAGCTACTGTCTTAGTCTAGCTACTTGGTCACATTCCTATCTTCCCCATTCCTCTATTCTATTTCTTTCTTCTCCTTTCATCTATCCTCTTACCTTTTTCTTTTGAATGTGCATGCCTATGTGCATTCGCTCAAAGATAAGGGGGGGGTCACTTGGCCCACATGTCTTGTAAATTAACCGTATGTGTGTGATTGCAAAAATAGGAGAGTACAGGTCAAGGGAGGTGACTCTGAACTAGTCGTAGGACTGGGGGCTTTCCGTCGTGATCTAAGAGGTCACTGGCACGAGTCAGCTTGAGTGAGTCATGGACCCAGGTGAGGTGTGTCCCGCCTCACATTAAAATTCCTCTCTCATCGGTTGGTATACCTGCCCTTGTTTCCTAACAAGGTTCCCGAGAGAGCGATCTCAAGTCTTGGGTTCCACTGAAACCCAAGGCACGTGCCACCAGGTCATCCCGATATGGAGGGCGAGAACGAGGCAACTAACCAATCATACGTTAGAGGAGTTGATTAATTTTTCACTCATCTCTGTACGATAAGCCAATCGGGAAGGAAATCAAGATCGATTCTGATTCTGGGAAAAGATCTACAGGAGTTTGAAAATTAAACAAACGAGAGAGATGAGTGTGCCACTTCGTAAGCGAAAGGCAGAGTCTCTAGCCTCCAAAGACTTACTAGAACAGAATTGGTTCTACCCGTTGCAAGCCACGAAAGAATCAAAAATCAACGACACTGTCCAATGCTACATCATCGAAATACAGCAAGAGGAACTCGCTTCATCCGATCTATGGCCCCAAGACCATCACAAGCAACTAGATCAGATATGGCCCCAAGGCCGTCTTGAGCCCATTCAAGTTGGACAATGGCCCCAAGGCCTTCAAGCGCCAAGACCGGTAGTGATCTGCCCCCAAGGTCACCCAGAGCCAGTGCTTACTTGTGCTGCGAGGCAATCTCAAGCTCAATTCAGACAAGCTCAACCCCTGTTCCATGAGCTACCAAATAGAGGTCTGAAGAGGACCAGAATCACCCATGCTGTCAAACTATTCGAGCAAGGAGAACGAGTTGAGGCAATTGTAGTAAGCCATGAAGACGACGACCCTGTGAATCCAATGGTCCGTTTCGAGGATGTGTTGAACAACATTATAGACATGCTCAAGGGACTAGAAGGTGCTCGACCAGCAGCATCTACTTATCAAGAAGAAAACTTCCCTCTTAAGCCCCAACATGTAGAAGAAGAGAGACCTCAGCCTCCTCTTATGGCTCGAACTCCAAGGCATCTAAACCTTCCTACCTCCTTCGACGACCAGGCCAATCTGGCCTCCCAAGCTACACCAGCAATGTTTACTCAAGAAGACATCCAGAGGATGATCAACAAAATCATCCAAGGCTTTCAAACATCGAAGGCACAAGAGAGCGGCTAATACAAGAAGCCTTATCCGCCTTTTATTAACCGAATCCCCTTCCCCATCGAATATCAAAAAGGACAATTTCCAGTCTTCAATGGAACGGGTTCACCTCAGTAACACGTGGCTCACTTCATGTTAACATCTTAGGAATCGGCTTCGGACTCCAGACTGCTGCTTTGGCAGTTTATAGAAACTCTGATTGGGTCTGCCTTTAAAATGGTATGCGTGTCTACCCCTAGACTCAGTTCATTCTTGTGTGTCTGCCCTCAGACTCAATTCATTCTTGGAAGGAAATGAAGCAATTGTTCTATAAATGATTTTACGAAGTGGAACTAGACGTTCAAGCAATAGAACTCCTCACAATGTCTCAGGACATGGATGAGTCAGTGGGCGAGTACATCCAGAGATGGAGGGACCTTTCCATATGCCAAAGCAATCCCATGACTGAGATTGATGTCGTACAAACATGTATAAAGAACATGAAGAAGGAAATCTCCTTACATGTTGAAGCCTTTAATCCTATCAATTTTTTTGACATGATCACAAAAGCAACTAAAATTGAAATCTTGCTAAGGCATCATGGAGGACATCAAACTCTTCAGACTTGTAACTAGGATAACAGCAAAAATAACCCTCGGGCTAGTCCGCAAAGGAATCTAGTCAACACGGTGGCCACTACGATGCCCTCCATCTTGAATCCCTAGTTAATGTTACTCCCCTCCAAACATTAGACACCTCTTGGGGGCTGCCACCCTGGGGTTAAGGCGAGGTCCAGCAGCCGCAACCTCATACACAGAATTGCAACAGGGTGCCTCCGTCACAAAGCTATTATCAGACAGAACAATTCATTCGAAAGCTGAAACAATCGTACAGCTTCAACAAGGCATGGGTACCAACCCTCTTGAAGATGCTGATCAAACAAGGCATGGTGAACCTTCCAAACATCAGATGCCCATAATAGGCAAGGCTCACCAGTCACGCTAACTACTGCGACTATCACCAAATGTTAGGCCATCCTATGCAAGATTGTCTCCAACTCAAAGAGCACATCGAAGCCTTAATTCAAAAGGGACAAATCAACCTAAAGAGCCTTAAGAAGGTTTTCGAAACTCCATAAGCCTCACATATGGTCACAGTGCAAGAAGAATCAACTGATGGTGCCCCTGTAGTCAAGCTGTCTCCTCGCATGTTCCCTGTCCTCTTCGGTGTAATGGTACAACACAAAATGATCGTGCCATGCGTACCCAAGAAACAAAAACGAGTGACGAACAAAGATCAGGACTGGTGGTGCCGATATCATCAGCTGAGAGGACATGATTTGTGTCACTGTTTTAGATTCCCATATGTTTTGAAAAGGTACATATGAAACGATGAGTTAGTCATAAATAATGCATCATCACCACCTCTAGAGGAAACTCACGAAGTCGAAGCCTCACGGCATGAGGAATTCAAATAGAATCAAAATGTTGTCCCAAGTGCCTTGGAAACACCTACTCTTAGGAACCTCGTAGAGGCGCTCCAGCCATGTAAAGTATATCATGGTCGAGGAAAAAGGAAAATCCTCAAGGGGAAGCTATTCATCAAGTGAGCGCGATACCCATACCCTGAGCTCAAGAACACCGTCCTCCCAAAAGAAAAGAAGAAAGCAAAAAGGTTGCGCGAGCACAACCTTACAATCGGAAACCCTCTCAACACTATTCAAAACAGCTCTTCTTCCTTTTTTGCTTACCCTATGCGACTTTATCCCAAGGCAAGTTCTTTTTGCAGAGGGCGGTCAATCCATGACTATGAGGACCATACACGACACATCCCATACAAGGGAGGATACAACAAAGGCCCCCATGGCTGGCTGATAAAGGTACTATTCCTAAAATAAGGTCCAAGCTACATGACTGCTAAACTGTTAGCGCAAGTCTTGGTTGTATGACGACTAAAAACTATGCCACCCATGGTCAAAGAGGTACGACATCAAATCTGCCTCCTAAAAAAAAAAATTTAAATAAAAAATATAAAAATAAAAATAGGAAACAGAGGAAAACACATGGGGGATAAAAAGAGAAAAGAGAATCATTCCATATATATGATGAAAGCATTTACAAAATTTAGAAGGGCCTCGAAAGCCCCCAAAATGGAATAAAAATGCATCCCTTAAAAATGAACCCCTCCTTGTCAAGCAGGTGCTCTTCCTCAAAACCATGGGGGATGATAGAGGCCTCTTTGATCCTTTCCACCTTTCTCTATCTCGCCTCTTCTCTCACGCTTCCACAGGAACACTCCCCAACCCTGCACTCGCAGGAGTCCTCTAGCCATGCTAGGGGCTAGGGCCTGGCCAGTGCCTGACCCACTTCCTGTCACGACATCCAGGCTCTGGGTTGATCTCCCTTCATGACCCAAGACCGCATCCCCCTTGGCACATCCAAAGATGGAGTTGAGGTCACCAAAGAAGGATTTTGTCTCACCCTGTAGAGACAAATAATCAAGGCTAACATCGTCCTTGTCAAAAGAATGAGGCTGGATAAGCTCCCTCCAGTTAGTCGGATACTCGCTCAATTCGAAAATCTTGGAGAAAAGAGGAAGAGCGAAGTGTTTCCCAGCCTGGCCGTCGAGCGCCAACATATCATGGGTGGTTAGAGCGTCAGTATATACAGTTGTTGGTATCCCACCACTGCCGATAATTTTTTGTTGCATGACCCACACGACCAAAATGAGGACTCATGAACTTCCTCAATCCCGGGAGTAACAAGCAAGTCTACCTCGCCATCCGCATGTCGAGCTCGCTCCATGCCTCACAACTTGCACCAGGAGCCTCATGATCCTGCATCGCCTCCTTTCTACCATGCTTATTCCCGAAGATGAGGGTAAAGCAACACCCTTGATCTAAGCCATTATGAAGAGTGAAGCGATGAGGAAAGTAGCCCTTCAGGTTTTTATCTCCCACAACTCTGTATGGGAGAATATAGCCCCTCACACTTACGAGATACATGGTCTCCTTTGTCTCCATGGTTGTCCCATTGAGGACCCCACCAAAAAATTAAATGTACACATTGTACCCCCTGTTTGAAAACATTTTTCAGCACCTTGGGTCCCCGATGCAGAATAAAAAGAGAAGTCGGTCAATAAAGCCTTAATATACAATGGAATTCTTGATAATCTCATAATTACCCCAGAATGAGTCAGAATGTTCTTAAGCACTTCAAAAAGCCACCTGTCAAGTTTCATCGGAATCCGACATGCTTAAGGTAGTGTAGGCAAAGAAACAATTTCGAAAACATTAGTCTCTAGTATCCTGAAATGGACTTCGTAACTAGAGCTCTATTTTAAGCGCATCAAATTGTTGTGGGACCACTACCTTTCTATT
>NW_006499810.1:3711989-3774452 GCF_000471905.2 Amborella trichopoda
AGGTAGGCCGCACACTATTTTGGTAAGGCCTCTCTGCACCAAATCACCATTAAAGGTGACTATTTTTACAGTCTCAGGTAGTGAATTTTGGGGGCCATATCTCATTCATTCCGAGTCGAATCACTCTCAAATTTTGTGAGCATGTTTATTTCGTCAAGATGAGTGTTTTGATATGTGGCGCACCCTGTGACGATGTTTGAGTAGGGAGAAAAGCTAGAGAGAAGTTGTTGATCCATGAATAAAGTTACAGAAAAATCAACAGTGACACGCCTTGCTCGCGTCGCCAAATCATGATGCTCGGGCATCGGATTGACGTGAGACCAGTTCCATCGTGTATGTAAAGTCCAGGGCTACCATTGGTCTGATCCTCATACATGATAAACGGTCGAATTTCACACACGAAGACAATAAAGTGATTGTAAATTTCGACCAAAACTTCAAAGTTGCAAAATCTTCGTCTAGGCACAAAATCGAGCTACAGTTGTTGCCACACGATAATGATGGGATGCTTAGTGTGATCTCGCAAAGAAATCATAGAAAGAGAACAAAAAATGAGCACATTATCGATCTCAAGTTTTCAAGATTCATCTAAATTTCAAGTCACATGATCGTGGCTCAAAAACACGATATATGGCTCGAAGTTCGTATCAAATTGATCGCCATGCTGAGCTTTATAAGAAAACAAGCATATTTCGGTCAAACGGGCACCAGAGTAACCCCGGATCATTTACGAAAGATCACACACGTTTTGGGGCAGCAGTAGGGACTGTTTTGTAATTTCATGAATTGTTAGGTAGGGGCAAAACAGTCATTTTGAAACCATTTTTATAATTTATTTTAATTCAATTAAATTGTAATTATCATCAATTGAGATAATTTTTAGGCATCCACCTATGTTTGGGTCCAATTCTATCAATACATGCTAAACTTAATTGTAAAGGGTTCTTCCCTAGGGCAGGCCTAATTCCCCCTCAGACTTTCAATTGATCAATAAAGTTTGTGTTTATTCTTTGAGTTTGTGGGTGTGTCTTGGAGAGAGAGAAGGATAGAGAAGAAAAGGGCTAGTACCCTTCGATAAGGTAATTTTCTCTCTCCTCTGGTCTCCCTTTCTGTCCTCCTCTCATCTATATCTCTTTTCTCTCTCATCTGTATCTCTTTTCTCTCTCGTCTCTATCTCTTTTCTCTCGCATCTGTGTCTCTTTTCTCTCTTGTTTACATCTTCCTATTTTCTCCTTCCTCCTTTTCTTTTCTCTCTCATGCTTCCTCTCTCTTTTCTTTCTTCTTCTCTTCTCGGCTTCTCTCTCTTCTTCTCTATGTACATGCACAACTGTGGTAGAGCCATACATGTCATCTTCTTTCTTCTCTTTCTCTAACCCACATAGCGATGGCAGTGTTATGTGTCCCATTCTCTCTTTCTCTTCTTCTTCTTCTCGATCTTTCTCTCTGTTTCTCTCTGACTGAACGTGCATGGCGATGGCAACGTCGTGTGCGTTTTCTTCTCTCCCTTTTTCTCTCTGTTTTATCTTTCTCTGTCTCTCTTGTTCTAAACATGCACGACGATGGTAACGCCGTGCACAAATATCTTTCTCTCCCTTCTTCTCTTTGCCTTATCTTTCTCTCTATCTCTCTCTGTCTGAACATGAACGGCGATGGCAACATTGTGCATGAATCTCTCTTTCTGTTTTCTTCTCTCTTTGACACCCACAACGGTGGCAGTGCCATGCGTACCTCTTTTCTCTTCTCTTTCCTTATTCTTCTTCTCTCTTTCATAATCTCTTTCTCTCTCTTTCCTTCTTTCTTCTCCAGCTCTTTCCTAATTTCTCTCGTCACTTCCCTTTGCCCTCTCTTCTTTCCTTTCTTGTCTCTCTACTTTCCTTTCCTCTTCTTCTTTCTTAAAATCCTCTTTCCTCCTCCCTGTCTTTCTTGCCTTCACTCTAATTTCTTCTCTCTCCCCTCCAGTCGCACATGGCGATGCTCAGCTCCGGGTATGACGTTCTCAGCCTTCCTTTATCTTCTAGAAATATGCGCAATGAGCCGGGCATTAACCCGAGTGGCGGGTCGGACCTCCATCCAAATTTCCTCTATCTCATGTGGTGCACGGTTATGCTCATCGCGGCGCATGACATTCAATTCTCATTCCTGTCTCTCTATCATGGACGGTGGAAGTCCATCGTTGTCCATGTTCTTTCTCTCTCCTCTTTCCTTTATCATGCACGATAGAAATCTATTGCCATCCATGTTCTTTCTCTCTCCTCTTTCTCTGACATGAAAGACAGAAGTTCATCGCCGTTCATGTTCTTTCTCTTTCCTCTTTCTTCTATCGTGGATGGTGGAAGTCCATCGCCGTCCATGTTCTTTCTCTCTCCTCATTTTTTATCATGGACGGTAAAAGTCCATCGCCATCCATGTTTATTCTCTCACCTCTTTCTTCTATCATGCATGGTTGAAGTCCATCGCCATCCATGTTTTTTCTCTCTCCTCTTTCCTTTGTCATGGATGACGGAAGTCCATCGCCGTCCATGTTCTTTGTCTCTCGTCTTCTCTCTATCATGGACGACGAAAGTCCATCACATGGATCTCTCTTTCATGGACGGCGTAAGTCCATCGCTGTCCATGCTTTTTCTCTCTTCTCTCTCTCTGTCATGGACGATGGAAGTCCATTACTATCCATGCCTTTCTTTCTTCTTTTCTCTCTCCTTTCTCTCTCTTATTTCTCTCTCTTGTTTCTCTCTCTTATTTCTCTCTCTTTTTTTCTCACTTCTTTTTCTCTTTTCTTCTCTCTCTTTGTCTCTCTACTTGTCTTATCCCTTATCTCCCTCTTTCTTCTTCTTATTCCTCTATCATTTGATCTAGGGACAAGTCTAGCACTGTCACGGTAGTCTTGTCGTCGAGCAGTATTGCCGCTGTGCTGGTCTAAGTTACCGTGCCTGTCTTGCTGCCATGTCGAAGTAGCTGTTGTGCAAGGCTGGTCAATGGTGGTGTTATGTCATCGAGTAGTATTGCCACCATGTCGGTCTTAGTTACCGTGCTCGTCCTACTACCATGTCAGGTCAATCATCATGTCAATCTAGCCATTGTGTTAGGCTAGTCACCTAGTCAAGTGTCTCTTTCTTTTCTTTTCTTCTCTCTTCTTCCTTCTCCCAACCCTCATCTCATCATTTCTTTTCTTTTCTCCTTTGAATGTGCATGCCTGTGTACATTTGCTCGAAGACAAGGTGGGGTCCCTTGGCCCACTTGTCTTGTAAAATTAACCATGTGTGTGTGATTGCAGAAACTTGAAAATACAGGCCAAGGGAGGCGATTCTGAACCAGTTGTAAAACTGGGGGGCTTTCTTCGTGATCTAAGAGGGTACCCACGCGAGCTAGCCTGAGTAAGTCCGGAACCCACCTTAAATTCCTCTCTCATCGGTTGGTATATCTGCCCTTGCTACTGGGCAAGGTTCTCGAGAGAGCGATTTTAATGTCTTGGGTTCCCCTGAAACCCTAGAAGCGTGAAACCAGATCATCAAGATCCAGAGGGTGAGATTGAGGCACCTAACCAGCTTAGCGACTCAACTGGGGACTTACTAACCCTTCGTCGGATCGTCCTTGTTTGGCTAATTTCTCCTTTGTTTTTCTGTTTTAAGACAACACATGGCTTCTGGGTTCTCTAACCCATTTATCCGAATCGGGGATTTTCTGATCCCTGCATTCGCGAACTTCCCCCGTGAACTCCTCCAAGCTCGTTCCCAACATTCCTTTTGAGCAAAGACCTGGTGTCTAGCTCTCAAGTCTTAACCTGGATAGGCAGGAGGAGGGACTTAAAGGTCCCTAACTCCCCATCTCTTCGCCCCGGTGGAACTTCTACCAAGGCGCCCTGCATTGGTAGCACGTCTGATGCCACTCACAACATGCACCCTGTCACCTACAAATCACTTATCAGTCGCATTATCAAGGTATGCCAGAAGGCTTTCTAGTCCCTTTCTGCAAAATGCAAGGAGGTTACCATTGCTTCTGTGGGTCGCCGTAAGGCTTCCCCCCACGTTCCTGCACCACCTAGAGTCTCTATGATTTGAGACTCAACACATCAAGGAGGAGATCCTACGGCCTCCTCCTCACACACACACACTAAGGCTCGTAGGTCATCCACTCGAGTCACACCTCGAGGCAACCCTTGTGCTACCTCGAGTAAGCGTTCAGGATCAATCCTCCTTGGGTAGAAACATGTGTGCATGCATATGCATCCCACTGCTCAGGGCAACGCCATTACTGCACCAACCTAAGCACACGGGAGACGACCCCTTCGTACTCCCACTCAACACACCCTCGGGCACCCTGTAAGGGGCAGGCTTCCACCTGTTCCCTTACAGACACGTGCATGCAGTTCTCAGCCTCCTAAGGCCAGACCTCCTGTTCGAGCTCGGGCTGACCCCCAAGTCACTCGGAATGCTACTTCAAGGGGCATACACGCGCCGCCTTTCTAGGCCACTGCTTGGTCCCAACCCAGACATTGTTGAGTGCCTTTCCCCTCTTCTTCTGCCCTTTCTCCTCTTGACGAAAACCTCAAGACCTGGTACTCGAAGGTTTTTCCTAAGAGTACCTTCCTTAACCAACCTCATCAGGTTTGCTATGACCCTGGAGCCCACAAAGGAGCTCGGGGAAAAGGCCAGATGATTGATGAAGTTCTTCAACTTTCGAGGCAGTAGCTCAAGCTGGCCCCTATCCAAGGTCCACATTCGTTGCCCCACCTTATGGATACTGCCCTCTCATGCTCTAAGAGGGCAGGTCAACCTCGACCCCAGTCTCAGTTCTGGAGAGAGGTTTATTGCAGTCTAAAGCTCAAGAAAGACAAAGGATTGCAGATTCTGATTAAGGAGCTAGCAAAAAAAGTCGGGGCACCCCGGTCTAAGGGTTTCCTCCCTCAAAATCCCTTCTACCCTCTTTGAATCACAAAGGCTAAAGAAGAAGTGCGATAATCCTGCACCATGGTCAACATCATAGAAGTCGACCCAACCACCCAATAGCCACGGTCCCAAGACCATCAAGAACCAGTCCTCACACTGTCAGCATATAAGACTCGAGTCCAGTCGGGGCATGCTAACCCCTTGCTAACCAATCTGCCACGTGCGACCTGCCATGCTTGAAAACCCTTAACTGCACCTAAGGCTGACCTCCCTCGAGAAACGGTTAGCGTCATGGTCGTAAACGATCCTGACAACTCCTAGGAAGCACACATGGAAAGGTTTGAACAGATGGTCCAAGCAATGACGAAAAAGATTGATTGCATGAAGGTCGTGCGTCACTCGGCTAACCATGATGTCAATTCCCCTCATTCAAATGATACAATTCCATGGCAGCCTCCTCTTCTTGCCTCACAGGACAATTCTGATCATCACCCCATCTCACAAGCAGACATTGATGCTATGGTGACTCACAGCCTAAAGAACAGGCAAATCCCAAGAATATAGGGTGCAATGCTTTATGAAAAGCCGTACCCTTCATACATTGATCAGGTGTTGTTTCCCTTGTTCAATGGTACAACATCCCTGCACCAGCATATCACCCACTTCCAAGCAGCATGTCGAGAGATAGCAGCTGACAGGAGATTCCTACTCCGTTAGTTCGTTAAAACCCATGATGGCTCGGCTTTTCAGTGGTATGCTCGACTTCCCCCAAATTCAATACATACTTGGGAGGAAATGGAGAAACTGTTCCCCCAGCAATTCTATAAGTTTGAGAGAGAGGTTCCCACCATCGAGATTCTCACCTTGACCCAAGATCCAGATGAACCTGTAGATCAATTCGTAGCAAGGTTGAGAGATTTGGCCACTCGTCATCCCAATCGCATGCTTGAGAAGGAAGCAGTTCAGACATGTGTACGAAACCTATGACTTGAGATTGCCATCCAACCTGACCTCCATGTTAGAGCTGATCTCTAATTCAGTTTGCATATAGAGTTTGTCACGCCATCATGGCAGGTCACGACAACAGTCTTCAAGTTTGGGAAACAACCGAGGCAATTGTAGTTCTTGGACCAACGCCTAGGGCAACCAACAAAAAGGGATAATTAGTGTAGTTGTTACCGTTAGTGATCCAAAGAAGGTTGTCTCTCAGACTTTGGACCTCTTCAAAGGGGTAACGACGACAAAGATAGCACCAGACAGGCAAACAACAGTCGTCATACAATCGGGTACCTCCACCTGCAAACCTTAATCGAGATGACTATTGGACCATACATCAGAACAAGGTTCATCGAATGGTAAACCACCCCACAGAAGAATGCTACACACTTAAAGATATCATTGAGGCTCTGATCCAAAAGGGTCAGTTCAAGCTCGAAGAACTCAAGAAAGCATCCGGAGTAGCAGAAGCAACCCACGCAGTGACAGTTCAAGAGGAAGATGAGGCACTCAACATCCTTCATGCCTTGTTTCCCATGATGATTCCAGAAGGCCTCATCACGCCAAAACCAACAAGACGACCCAAGCTCCGACTCGAGGAGCCGAGGGTCTCTGGTGTCCATATCATCAAGATATTGGGGTATGACCTGAGCGATTACTCTGATTTCCACAAGCTATTAGCGAAGAAAATGCAGAGAGGACAAGAAGTTAGTGACATTCCAGACAAAGATCCCCAAATCTCTCCTCCACTGGTATAAGAGGACCCCTTAACTCAATACCCGGTAAATGATCATTTGGACCCACTTCTAGCCCAGTTTGAGGCGATGCTCCAACAAGGGCTCGTCACTCCTAAGTCGGCAAGGCATCCCGAGCCCTTTACCCAGGGGACCGAGAATCATTGGTGCCCATAGATATGGGGGCATGAGCTGAATGAATGTTATGGGTTCGAAGATGTGGTTGCGGAAAAAGTCCAGGCAGGTAACATTGCTTATGCTGAACTCTCACAAGTTGATACTTCCATTCAGGAGAGTGTCCCAGTACAAGACTCCCGAAATGAATCCTTTGACCCCGCTAAACCCTCAACATCCCAACCATGGAAAGTCTATCACGGGCAGAGCAGGCTCAAGTCTTTAAAGCGAGAAGCGATTCGTCAAGCTAGTGTTGTTCACAAACCTAGCAAGACAGACCAAGAACCTCCAAAGGTGACTAGAAGAAGACGAGCACCAAGGGCTGCTCACCAGAAGAACAAGGTTCCTCAGCCACTGGTAAAGCGAGAATTCCTCAGGCCTCTTCCTCCCTTGCCGACTTTAAAAGACTTCATCTCAGTCACCACTGACCTCATTCCTTCGTCTCATCAAGAGGATACCCCTGATTCATCTCTTACTCAGGGCACGTTCAATGAGGGTGATGTTGTTAAAAGCACTCCCCAACGGTCTAAGAAAGGGCAAGACCTAAAAGAGCTGCACACGTCTAATTCTGGTGATGATGTAAAAAGCTGCCCAGATTGGTCCAATGAGGGGAACGACCTTAAAAGTCCCTCATCTACTGACCCCTTCTCCTTCTTCCTCTTATTCTTCTTCTTCTTATCTTTCCTTGTTTATGTCTCTTGCAGGTACAACCTTGAAATGTCCAGACTTTGAGGCTCTTGACAGAGAGCTCAAAGGAACCAATATAAGAAAGACGCACTGGAGACGGCTGAAAAAGACGTTAGCCTAGGCGATTGGATTCTTAACAGTTGCTGATGCCTTGGTGACTCGAGCTAAGTCGAAGCCATCTTCTTCTATCGGGAAACATAAGAAATCAAACTCAAATAAACCCTAGTGGCCTCCTGAGCTTGACTTTGAGCAGAGAATGAGAGAATCAAGGGGGCAGAGCTTCTAATCTCAGGAAGCTAGCCACATGGTGCAAATCTCAGAAGCATCACCCAGCACGGGGCAAATGAGCCTAAGATCAGGAAAAACGCTGCAACCTCCACCTCAGAAGCCCTGTATCCTGAAGTTCCCTGGTCTGCCACTTCTCCCTTACCCAAATACCTCAAACAATTTACCCATTCTCCAACTCCGTGGGCTCCTTCCTTGCCCAAATACCTCAAACAATTTACCCGTCCTTCAATTCCCTGGGATGCCGCTGGTCCCATATACCCAACCATCTCCTAAGCCTCAACCTCAAACATCCACTCAAACTACCCAAACCAAGCCGGTTGCACAATCAAGCCAGCCAACAGCCCAAAACAAACCTTCTCCACCTAAACCTGCTCCTCAGCCTACTATACCACCCAAACCAGTGGTAGGACAAGGAGCACATGAAGCTGACAAGGAAAAGGTGAAATATGATGTGATATGGCACCTAAGGAACCTTTCAACCCTTCTCAGCATCTATGATGCCCTCATGCTCTCGAGAGATTACCGTATGGCTCTGGTTTAGGATCTCTCCAATCTAGAGGTGTATGAGACCGAAGTGGGTCCCATTGTGGTGGAGCCATCAATCTTGAGCGGATGTATGGCAATCACCTTCGCAGAGGATATACAATTGGGAGAAAAATTTCACAACCGCTCTCTCTTTGTGACTGGTGAGTTACATGCATGCCCCATCAACCGAATTATGTTGGATGGAGGGCGAGCAGTCAACCGTATCTTAAAGAGAATCATCACTCGTTTGGGATTAGGGTATGAGGATCTCACTCCAACTCATATCACAGTTCAGGGGTTCAACTAGTCAGGAGAGAAGCCGGTTGACACCGTCCACCTTTGTCTTAAGATCAGTGAATTAAACGATTACGCCCAATTTCATGTGATCGACACCGACACATCTTACAACATCCTTCTCGACTGCCCGTGGCTCCATGATCAGGAGGTGATTCCATCCCCATTACATCAGTGCTTCAAGTATAGTCTAGATGGGAGACAGTATACGGTCTATGCTGATAGAAGGCCGTTTCTTGTAGCCGAAACTCACTATGCTGATGTCAAGTACTACTTCACACATTCGGTGTCACATGGTGATCCAGAGTCTATATGGAAGATAGAACCCTCACCTCTTGAAGATGTCAAAGATATTGGGAGAACACTCTTGAGCATGTTCAAAGAGGAAGAAAGACAACACAAAACTCTCCCTCTAACTCCCATTCTTCTCAGTATGCCATCACCCATCATCCCTGAGGAAACTCCATCTTCCCCTGAAGATGAGGTTTTCCCCTCTGCTACCAATATTGAGCCACTTGTGCAAGAAGACGAACTAGAAGTCACTCCTGAGATTGAGGAGGTCATGGAGACAAAATTCCTAGCTTCAAGGGTCATCTACACGTCGGACCATCAGAAAGTCCTGCATGTCCCCATCGCACTCTTGAAAGCAGAACTAACACATTAGCCACCCAAAAAGGTTTTGTGTTTCCTTGATTCTATTCAAAAAGAGCAGTCAAGGAAATGACAACCTTCTTGCCCTCAGGAGTAAGATCCCCTGGCAGAGTTAAGAAGCGAGGTTCGCAGTCTTCATAACCAATTGTGGGTGATGCGTATCGCTTCAAAACACCTAAAGGAGTTCATGCCTGAGACCAAAAGCTACGATGGGCTTGGAGTGAATGCACCCCGAATATAAGCCAAAACTCCTCCTGATTGGACTATTTACAACGATCAGGCTCATCACATTATGAGAATGATGAACTATGAGCCCACTTTCAATCAAACATTAAGGGGAGAAGAAGCATCTGCTCCCCCATTCGAGGTCGTTGAAGGTACAACAACCAGTCATAAAACAAAGCAAGGTGTGGGGTATCCCTCCATGTCCCATTCCACGAAGGGGTAGAAACAATAACAAGAGCAAGAGGAAGAGTGCAGAGAAGCAAAAAAAAAAAAAAAAATTCGCGCATCACACTAAAGCAAACGAGAGAATTTTATTCATAAAGCAAGGGAATATTACAAGTGTAAAAAAAAAAAACTATAGGAAAAGGAAAAGAAAATAAGATGACACTGTCAAAATTGATCGATTACTTCATTGATCTTCCCCCTATATGTTGCGGCTGATGCCCTAGCCTGCTCGATGCGTCCCTTCAACTCTGCCACCATCTTAGCCTCATGCTCCATCAAGGCAGTCCCTTCTTCCAAGGAGTCTTTAAGAGTCAAAATATTATTGGCAAGCATCTTATCCTTTTCTTCCCAAGCCGCAGTCTCCTTCTCCAACTTGTCAAGATTTTGCATCAGCTTTAATATCTCTGCCCTCAGGCTCATCACCTTGTGGTGGCAGGCGATGGCCTCCTCAGCAAGGTCAGATCTCTGTGAGACTGCATCATGAGTGAGGACTCCATAGGCGGAAATTACGAGCTCTCCAGCTGCTGTGCATTTGCTTCTTCATGCAAGGCCCTTATTCTCCACCCTTCCAGCTCGTTTACGACATCATCAAAATATGGGAGGACCTCTAGTGCACCCCCTCGAAGGGCGATCTACCTTAGTTTCTGGATTGCAATGTCAAGTTCAGTAAGAGGCAGATCCTTCAGTCTCTGTACATCCAGACGAAGCATATCCATGATTATGCCAGACATCCCACTGAAATTAGGCCTGGGCAATGTTGCTGGGATCATTGCATTGAAAGGAGAATCAGTCTTAATGGCGAGGCTCGAAAGGATGATAGCCATGTGAGTTGCTGGCTCTTCTCAAGCGCTTGTGAAGCCCATGCTCTCATCATTTACAGATTCAGAGGGGGGCCCAGTCTCAACCTTCTCAGCCCACACAATATCAACCTCCTCACTTGGCCTTTCAGCCTCACCATTAGCAGGCTTGGTCCCTTCAAGGCCAACCTCTTCTCCGCCCTTGTTTTTTGGAGTAGTCACAATATGCTCCAAAGTAGCCTCAACCCTTTCAGGGCCACTTTCTTCTCCTTGCTCCATCTCTTCTTGAACCGCCACCTCCGCCTTGACAGGTTCAACGCCTCTCCCCTCTTCTTCTTCTCCTTTGTCCTCTAAGGCAGCCATTTCAGCTACCATTTCTTCTGCTGGGCCTGTCGCTACTGTGGCTATAAGGCCCTCTACCCCTTCATCACTTACTGGGGCAACCATGTTTGGGCCTTCAAGATCAGCCCCCTGAGGATGTCTTCCCTCTGCATCCCCTATAGATACATCACTTAAAGCAGCAACTTCATGTTGCTCGGGAAGCCCCTCTTCAGTCCATAGGGCACCAGCCTCCTCTATGACCATAGGCTCTCCTGGAGTTTCCCTTTTCATGACTACACCCTCTGCCTCAATAGGCACAGCAACCTCCTGGGCCTCACAGGCTTTTTCTGCCTCAAATGCCTCATCAAGGCCCACCTCATCAGCCCCATTGATCTCCATAGGGACTGGGCCCTCCCCTTCAGCCACGGATGTCACTTTCTTATCAATTGGTGTAGTGGCATCTGAGGCACCAGCCTGCGTCTCTGAAGAGCTAGAGGAGGGCTCAGGTGAAAGGGAAGACGAATCCTCAAGAGCAGAGGACGATGCAGAAATAACAAGAGATAAGTAGGACTTCGAGGAAGCAAATGGCGAAGAACCATCGACTGGCTCTCGAACAAGTGGAAGTTTGGGCCCCTTGAGCTTTGGAGCCCGTGCTACACTTCGAACTGGTGCACGAGGTACAGCTGGGGCAGTCTGCTTCCTCTGTTTCCCCTTTGCTTGAGAAGGCATAACAGTCTCAGAAACACCCCCTCGAGAAGATCTTGCGACAAGTCTACTATGCGAGCCACTCCCTATCAACTTGTTTAGATCCTGGATTGGCAGCTCCTCGTACCCAGAAACCTTGCGGCCCTCCTTCCATCAAAAGATAGCAGAGAGGTTGTTGAAAATGCTCTCTGTCTCCTTCTCCATAGCAAGAAACTGTGGTAGAGACTTGTCCACAACAATTTTTTGGGGCCTCTCAATCTCTCGCTAGTCTTAGAGGAAGTCTAGGGTGAAAACCTCGCCCAAAGGAGGGCTACTCACCATCTTCTTCTACCACGTTCCCTAGAGCCAATGGCTATTTTCCCCTTTCCAGGGATTGTCAACCCCCCAGTATCCATGACTGGTGAGCCGCCACCAGCGTTCATGGGCCTCAGTCGCTCTCACCATTCTATTGAAGTTTGGCAGCACGTACTTTTCAATCTCTGTAAACTCTAAGCATGTTGCCCAAGCTGTGCGAACATGCCTCACTAGCCATGTCTCACGATGAGTCCCCAATTTGTCCTTCTTTCTACGGTTGATCTTGCTATAGCGCTTCTCAAAGAACACTGAGAAAAGGCAGCCTTGATCAAGCCCGTGCTGTCGAGCGAATCTACGAGGGAAATACCCCTCGATATATGGCACGTGTTGTCACATGACTCAGAATCAGAGTTTTTCTAGATAGAAGAAGAGCTCAAAACCATGGAAAATCGAGTTTTTGAAGAAAATACATCTCGAATTTCGTGAAGCAATAAACTCGAGAACTGCACATCGAATCATCGAAAAGATAGGCCCTATGGGGCCATATCCCATAGGGCTACAAACTGGTATAACTGTTGCATTCAATTCAAGGTTAGATAAACCGTAAATTGCAAGGAAGAAGAAAATAAAGACCATCTAGTTGCCGGAATCCTTTTTTCCAGTGATCTCCGGAAAACAGAAAGAGCAAAGACTAAAACAGATACCATTGGTGCAAAATCGACTGAGGAAGTCTCCTCTTTAGTTCGCAATCAAAATAAATACTTGAAACACTATAGATTACGTTACAGTGACGGCTAAAAGTTCACGATCTAGCCAGATTTCTTGCACCCAAGAAAGAGTTTGCCACAAGACAATCAAAAGACATCAAAATCTTCATAATCAAGCAAGCATCAGGACTATGATAATCGATCATCTCAAAACACCATCACAAGCATCCAAAAAAGCTTCCAAGATCTGACAATGGTGACAGGCCCCTCAGAAAGGGATGGTTTCCTCATTATCACAAAAGATTTAAGGGGCATTTTGGCCATTATTCCTAAATTCAAGATTTTATTGGAATTTCTTTTAATTGTAATTAGGTTTAGTTTTGAGCATCCACCCCTGTTTTGTGGACCATCTATAAAAAAAAACCTAGGGTATTTGTAAAAGGGTTGGATCTTTCAATATTGAAATAGACGCATTACGCTTGTTTCTACTTGTATTTTTGCTCTTAACCCTGGGATCTAGCACTAAAGAGAGAGAAAATTTTTCAAGAGAGAGTGTAAGGACCACAATTTTCTGCTGGCCCAGTGATGTGCATGGTGATATAGGGTGAGGCAGAGGCCTAGCACCGTTTGGAGCATCGCCACGTGTGTATAAGACCTTAGCACCGTTTGTGGGAAAGAAGTAGAGGAGAGAGAAAGAAGATGCATCGCCGCGCGAGTACGGGGGTGCAATGCCATTTGCACATCACCGCACGTGCTGGCGATAACGCCACATGAATGGGAACTATTGCCGGTTGTGTGAGAAGACGCAGCGCCAGCTGTGTAACAGAGATCCATCACCATCTCTGACCCAGCACCAGCTATGAAGTGAGAAAGGAAGGGTAACCTCGAGTGCGAAAGGCATCGCCGTGCGTGAAATTGGAGCATTGCCACGAGCATAGCACCATCTGTGAACAATGACCAGTTGTGACCCAGTGTCGTCTGTGAAATGAGATCAAGAGAGCAACCCCATGTGTGAATTAAGGACAGCTCCAGGAGTTTCTTGGTCAAACATACGGTCGCAGTACATGTTAGAGCTGCATGTGATTGCGTTAGCCATAGTGACTTTCACCTACCCATCAGCCATAGTGAATCCCACCAACCATGGGTACTTAAGCCTTCCACCTCCCCTTGGCAATAGAGTTTTCCTCATTCTACCCTCTCTCCCTAAGGAGCTTACTGCCACCCCTTGAAGACAGCCAACAGGTGGAGGTAGAGGAAGGCAGAAAAGGCCGTTGGAGGAGATTGAAGACATCGTGAGGGACCGGGTAAGGGGGTTTAGCGCCGTGCAGCACTTCAATTCATATAAACTCAATTTTCTATGAAGAGCAAGATGATAGAATGAGGTGTATGAAAACATATGAATAAAAGGGCTTGAATGAGTGATTGAGCATTGAGTAATGAACTTGATAAATTTATAGAGCAGTTTCCTTATAAGCTTACTTAATTTGCTTGACATGAGTAAGGCTTGTGATAAGTTTTATCTTGGGTTAGTGAAATGGTGTGTATCAAATGGATAGCATGTTAAAAAGTAGGTTGAGTGATTTTCCAGCAACTATGAGGCCTTGGACTTTTCGGTGATGAAACGGCACCCAAATGGGCCCAAATCGAATTAAAGATATGCATGACTATTTTAAGTTGTCTTCTTCTATTATGTTAAAATTTTGTATGGATCAAAAGATATGTCCCAAAATGTTGGAGCATGTCATTGCCCACAGTCATGATTAATTCCAACAACTGTGACTCTCTTTGTGTTGCACTTCGGACCTTTCAAATGGTGTCCGAACGTCTTCAAACTACCATCATTTGAAAGATCAGTGAATAAGATTGAAGTTGCATGTTTTGATAATTTTGAGAAAATTTAAAGTTATGCCCCCGAGAAGTGGGGTACGTCACTGTTGCACATCACATATCCAATGGTTATGCTCGTCTCCTATTATCTTTCACTGAACTTCTCATTAGGCCATTGAAATAATGCTATATTAATAAGTAATAGGCATGATTATTATATGAAAATATTCAGGAGAATAACATAGGGTTGTGTGGGTGGTGCCACGTAATTGCACATAAGTGAAAAAGTGATAAGTGTAATGCTAATGTAATGACTATGTAATGAATATTACATGATAAGTGTCGAGTTGTTATCGATGTTGTTTAAGCATAAATGCCATGTGAATACTCATGTAGTAGATGCCTTGTGCTAAATGTTATGATGTTACGTGACTGCTGAACGATTTTGGGTATGACTCCATTCTCGCGTAATGATGAATTGACTTAGCTGTCACAATGCAATGTTTGAGCATGAATGGATAGAGTGCTTGAACATGACATGAGACCATAATGATGACCACTATGCAATGGGACACCCATTGGTAGTGGGCACTGTTTTGTGATAATGTTTTGGTACTGGCCATTGGTTACTGATAATGCTCGCTACATGATGGGGCACCCATCAGTAGTGAGGATTGTTATATTGAGAAAAAAGAGATGTCGTCTATCCTCTAACTAGCTGAATGAAGGGATGCAACTAGGGAAGAATGAAATGGGAGGGCTCACCCCTTGAGATTCATGAGAGGAGACTAATGACTGACCCCTTGCAAGGTAAGTGCCTATCGAACCCCCAATGCGTGCTGGGGGCTGTGTGTGTGAGTATGGGGGTATTATGAAGTAGATTTCTCCACTTGTCATTACCCTTCCTCTTGTGAGATGGTAGAGGTCCTAAGCAATGGGATTGGCTTAGCCTGATTGATAGGGCCTCTACTGCGAGAGTAAGCGAGCTAAGGAGTGAGTGGCTAATGATTGAATAGTGAATGTGAATACCTATAATTACAATGATTGAATAATATCTACTTTCTGGATATAATGTCAACAATTGATGCACTAATCTGATTTCCAATATACTTGCGTACTATGCTGCACCCTTGTATAGACGCATGAACTGTTTATTATACATGAATAGACTTACTGTCGATGTATAGAGTTTAAACCTACTTACTGGGTAGTACAGCTCATTCTATTATTTCTCCTCTCCTTGTAGATTGATAACGGTAGGTTCAGGGCATGGAGTTCATGTTTTACGGCAAGAAGTCGAAGCTAGATTTCTTGAAGAAGGTGCTTAGATCTTGTTTGTAACTGGGGTGCTTGGCCCTAGGTTTTTGTTCTTTGTGAATATGTGTAATATTAGGCCTAGATGCCCCGAATTGAAGTGAAATATTTTGGAAGAATTTTATGTAGTGGATTTTTGGTGTATGGGATTTTCTATGTTCATCTGCCAGTTGATTTATTATTTTAGTTCTTTTCCATGATTTTTCTCCAGTTACCGCATTATCAAGGCGTTGAGTCACTCTGACCTGAGTGGCGTATGCTACATTGAGATCACGGACCCGCACCCGGCCATCCTCCAACGAGTACATTAAAGGGATCAGGGGCCGGGTCGTGATAGTTATGGTATCAAAACAGCCATGGTAGGGTTCTTGGCCTAGGGAGTTAGGAAAGTCCTTAGTTTAGTCTTGGGGTAGACAAGTAACTAGGTGCTCCTGTGACTAAGTGGAAGATGCCGAGCGCTTGTACCCACAATACGAGTTCCATAAATGAGAACATCAAGGTGCTCGATGAATTTTGCTGGAATCTGGGGCCATGACCCAGATGATGAAAGAATCAATGCCTACTAAGTCTACCCCTACCCCAGAGCAAAATGATAAGAGCCAAATAGAAAGGTTTAGAAGGCTGACGCCCCCAACCTTTTTGGGGCAAGAAGGAGTAAAGAAGGCCGAGAGGTGGAAGAGACAAATAGAAAAGATCCTAGAAGTGTTACACTGCTCGAAAGAGCAGAAAGTTAGACTAGGGGCCTTCATGATAGAAAGGGAAGCAGAACACTGGTGGGACGTGGTAAAGCAATCCTAGAGGGAGTCAAGAACTAAGACCACCTGAGGAAATTTCCTGATGGCATTTGATGAGAAGTACTTCCAAGAGTCAGTCAGGGAAAGGAAAGAAGTAGAGTTTATCGAAATCCAGCAAGGGGACATGACTGTGGAACAGTACGTCGCTAGGTTTGCAGAGCTCGCTAGGTACGCGTCCCACATTATAAACACTGAGGCGCAAGAGGGACATGCAGCCGGATATTAGGAGTAGAGTAATGTCGGTCAACCTAAAGTCATACGCCATGTTGGTAGACCTTGCTCTAAAGGTTGAGAGAGACTGTGAGGATCACAAATCGAGGAAGGAAAAAAGGATGAGGGCGGTGCCATCGGGAAGGTTTGGGAAGAAGCCCTGACAATTTCAGAGGAGAGATGCTAGAGGGAAGCTATATCAGCTTAACTAGAGGACCTAGAAGAATCTCCTAGGCAATATGGACAATGATTGCCGCCCAGCCTGTACTCATTGTGGGAAGGACAAACCACACTGCTACTGAATGCTACAGGAAGAGAAACACGTGCTTAAAATGAGGCAAGCCCGGTCACTGGGTTAGGGACTGCCCTATGATGAAGACCGACGACTGCCCGAAGACCCAAGGGTGAGTGTTTGCCCTCACTGAACAGGAAGCCAAGGCATCCACCTTGGCGATAAGAGGTACGCTCTCGATCTGCGGCATTAAAGCTAGAGCCTTAATTGACCCTGGTTCTTCTTACTCATTTGTTGCACCCCATTTTTCCAGCCATTTGAATGTTATGCCTGCATGTCTCAGTTATACTTTAGTAATATGCACTCCTGTGGGAGACTCTATGGAAATTGATCTAGTATATAGACAATGTAAGATTACAATTGCTGGGTGTGACCTGCCAGTAGACGTGATCCACCTAGATATTCAAGAATTTGATGTCATTCTAGGCATGAATTGGTTGTATACACACCATGCCACCGTCAACTGCCGTGAAAAGACGGTAACCTTTAAACGTCTTGATCAAGCAGAATTACACTTTGAGGGCATTAGGGATACTTCCCCTCTGCAATTTATCTCTGCCCTCCGAGCCTCTCATCTCCTGGCTAAGAGATGTGTAGGGTATCTGGCCTATGTAGTAGAGAATTGAGGTGTTCAGTCCCAGTTAGAAGGAATACCAGTGGTGAAGAAGTACCCTGAGGTATTCCTAGAAGATCTGTCATCCCTGCACCCAGTGAAGGAAATTGAATTTGAGATAGATGTGGTCCCTGGCACTGTTCCCATCTCCAAAGCCCCGTATAGAATGGCTTTAGCAGATTTGAAGGAGCTGAAAGAGCAGTTGCAATAATTATTGGATAAGGGGTTTATCTTGTTTGTCAAAAAGAAAGACGAGTCCCTAAGACTGTGTATTGATTATAGGCAGTTGAGCCAGGTAACAAAGAAGAATAAGTACCCCCCTACTCAGGATTGATGACCTTTTCGATCAGCTCCAAGGGGTCTAAGTGTTTTCAAAGATTGACCTTCGGTCGGGTTATCACCCGCTGCGGGTTAGGGAGAAAGACATCCCAAAGAGCGCTTTCCAAACTCGGTACGGTCATTATGAATTCCTTGTGATGCCATTCGAGTTAATCAATTCCCCAGCAGTGTTCATGGATTTGATGAATAGGGTGTTTAAACCCTTCCTAGATGACTTCGTAGTAGTCTTTATCGATGATATCTTGGTATATTCAAAGAGTCGAGAATTGCATGAGCAACATTTGAGAATTGTCTTGCAAACTTTAAAATCGGAGAGATTGTATGCTAAATTGAGTAAGAGCGAGTTTTCGCTCCCCAGTGTGGCCTTCCTGGGGCACATCATTTCTAAGGATGGGATCACGGTTGACCCCTTTAAGATCGAAGCTATACTTAATTGGGAAAGACCAACAAATTTAACTGAAGTTCGTAGTTTTCTAAGGTTAGCAAGATACTACGGTAGCGCTTCCGCTTACTCGGCTGACCTAGAAGAATGTAAGATTTGGGTGGTCATAGGATTGTGAAAGAAGCTTCCAAGAACTTAAGAAAAGACTGACCACGGCCCCGATACTGACCTTTCCTGATGGAAATGAGGATTTTGTGATTTACACCGATGCTTCTCGTAGAGGGCTCGGGTGCGTACTCATACCGAGAGGGAAGGTCATTGCTTATGCCTCCAGATAGTTGAAGCTGTATGAGAAAAATTATCCAACTCATGACTTGGAGATTGCGGCCGTAGTGCTTGCGTTGAAAATTTGGAGGCACTACCTCTATGGGCCCAATTTAAGGTGTTTACGGATCATAAGAGCCTCAAGTATCTATTTTCCTAGAAAGAGTTGAATATGAGGCAAAGAAGATGGATGGATTTGTTGAATGATTACAGCTATACAATTGATTACCATCCAGGCAAGATTAACGTGGTGGCCGACGCCCTAAGCAGAAAAGTTGTGGCCTTAGTGGGACATCTGATGATTCGAGAGATGAAGCTATTAGAAGATGTGGTGGAGTGGCACCCATCTCGGCCCCTTAGCGACGGGGTAGGAATGCTTTCTTGTATAAGAAAGGAGCCCCAACTCTTTCAATGAATCCGAGTAGAGCAAAGAGAAGATCCTCAACTTGTGAAGATCCATGGAAAAATGAAAATGGAGGAAAAAGAGGACTTCTCTATAGGTGCTGATGAGTTGTTGAGATTTAAGGGTTGTGTATGCGTTCCTAATGATGAAAGTGTAAAAAAAGGCTGTTCTAGAAGAAGCACACCACTCCCTCTACACGGTACACCCGAGAAGTACAAAGTGTACCAGGATCTGTAAAGGGTCTTCTGGTGGAACAACATGAAATGGGATGTAGCCTAATTTGTAGCTAAGTGTGCTATATGTCAACAAGTGAAGGCAGAGCATCAGAAACCCGCTGGACTACTACCACCATTACCCATTCTGGAATGAAAGTGGGAACACATCATGATGGATTTTGTCTCTGGATTGCCAAGGTCAAGTGCGGGGCATGATAGTATTGGGTAGTGGTAGACCGATTAAATAAGGTAGCTCACTTCTTACCGGTTCACATGACCTATCCCTGGATCAACTGGCCCAATTGTATATCAGAGAAATTGTGAGATTACACGGGGTGCCTATCAACATTGTATTAGACAAGGTTTCACGACCCCCCCTGACCCCTACCGGAGGGTGACAGAGTGCGAGTTCGCGACCAGAGGTCGTAAACACCACTGAGGTGGGAGTGGCTCAACACATATAATAGGCGAAATAAAGAGCAAACCACGAAATGAAACTAAATGAAATCCATTCATCAGACAAATATTAACACAAAAACACATCCATTTCTATTAACATCTGCTAACCAAAAAAAATGCTTTTACAATCATTTCAAGGCACTACTGGCCCACATAATACATAGTACAAAAACATCCCAGTGGCACGGCTACTAAGCACGTACTATGAAAAACTTCTACAGAATCTTTTCTCCAAAACTTCAAGCTTCACACGTTCGGCACACAAGTCGTCGTCCATCCTTAAGATCAAGATCATCACTCTACAATCATGGGAGAAAATATGGAATGAGCTAACAACTTAGTAATCATATCTCCACCCTTGCATTTCAACTTCTATAAACGGTGATAGGAGTTAACAATGCACACTAATTTATAGAGATATCAAGAAAGTTTCCTCTATTATGTTCTAAACTACTCTCACAATATAAGGATGAACACAGATCAATAATAAAAAACATGCAATGCATAAATCATAAAACATTTCATTCTAAGCGGATAGTAAGACTAACAGTTCATAGTTTAACACAATAGAAGGTAGAAGAGTTTAGTCCTGAAATAGAATTTCCATCGACCAAGTCAAGCGAATCCTGTAGCATGGAACATCTACCCTCGTTCAGGAGGGAGGACAATGACAAGTTAGTGTCCTACTTCTTAATGCCCTCACACACACACACATGTCCCCACCTCGCTTTGGGGTATTTGATAGGCAGAGGCCTTGCAAGACACGACCCTCTCATGTGCCCTTCCAGCGAGAGAGCGTTACATAATCATTGGGTGAACCAATGCATAGTGTCAATAAAGATTGGGAGGAGCGACCCACCCTGTTATCTAGTTTCACCTCCCGACCTCAGTCCTATCATTAGGGTCAAAGTATAGTCAACAAATGGCAGCATATTATATTCAACAATATATCACAATATAAAGCAGTATCACAATACCCACTATCAATGGGAGGCCCATTACGTATGGTCAATATCAATAGGGCTTACAGTATCAGTATCACAATATCAATGTCACGGTATCACATTATTGCAGTTCCAATATCACAGTACTAATGTCATATTATGACGATATCAATATCACAGTATGATAGTAGCAGTATCATAGTATGACAATAACAATATCACATTTTTAGTATCACAATTAACATTTCCTGCTATTACAGGCAATGATGTGCACTCACAATTAGGGTCATAACGTTTGGTTTGTTTTGAATTTGAAGATGGTTCCAAAACTAGTTTTATACTAAACACACCAATCTTTCAAATGGGGGTGGTTTGAAGATAATTTGACCTCATTTGGACTCTCAGAGGTTCAAGGAAATGGGGGGTTTACTAGTTGTACCCTACTGTGTACATGGAATAACGACAAACCCTGTTTTGTATCACTATAATTCTCAAACCGGGAATTATTTTGAGACAATTTCAAAATAAAAGTTTAGTCCAAGACATATATATTTGTAATAAGGCCAATTTTCAAGAATTTGGTCTCCATTTGGTTGTTCAAAGGTCCATGCTAAACACGGTGATAATTCTGAGTTTTATCAGAACTGTTCAAACTGACGTATTTTCATAAAATAAAGCATAACTTTCAATCTAAGAAGAATTTCAAAATAATTTTGACATGCAAATTTTATCCCACTCGAATAAGTTTCAAATGGATGTGGTTTGATAAGAAATAGACCTCGTTTGGTTAGTTAAAATTAGTGACCACAACAATGTCAGTGGAAAATCCAGGACAAATAGTCAACAATGATACACGCCTATATTTTAAAATATAACTTCATTTTTATAAAGAATTTTTACAGTGGGAAAACAATAACATTTTTATAGACTCGCATGTCTTTCCAATGAAGGTAGTTTGAGGCCAATCAGACCTAGTTTAGTTGTTCAAACGCCCAACAAAAATGTGTTCAGTCCTGGAATTTCAAAGTAATGCCACACATACCTCAAGAACATGTTCCATAACCTCAATTTCATGGTGAAGACATGATAACAAATATTCTTCTACAATATACACACATAACAGGCATTTCTTACTGAATTTATGAATCATACTTTCATTCTCAGCATCCACATTCATCGTAAAACAAAACCCCCAAATTTTAGTGTATAAGGCATAATAAATCGCCACATCACATACACTTTCATTACTCATCTCATAGGCATAAAGTCCATGAATCCTTATGACTATAATGGAATGGTGATGGATCTACTTACCTAAATGCACTGGTATCCCAAAATTTCCTCCATAGTCTCCCAGTCTCCCCCTTCAAGCTTCTAACAAGTACTCTTCAATGGTGGACAATAGCTAACCAAAGGGCTCAAGGTTGGGAGGCTTTGAGAGAGAGAGAGAGCTGGGTGATAAATGGGTAAGGAGAAGGGGGAGGTGAGGTGGCAGCAAGCCACCTCCAAGTGGTATAACGAGGGAGGTGAGGTGACAACAAGGCACCTCTAAGTGGCATAAAGAAGTCAGCCATGTGTTTTAAGGGGAAATAGAAAAAGAAGAGGGGAAAAGCAAAGGAAGTCCCTCATGGACTACTCCACTCCAGCAATCCTGGCAGTCTATTCCCATTCTATTCTAGCACTTGCGGCGGTGCCTCTTACACATACAGTATTGCCCCTGGTTCAAGCACGACGTAACTTCTTTTCGTGTGCGATGTTAGTCCAGTTCACACGTGGCGCTGCCTCTTCCTTCCTCACTTCACAGCCGGCGCTAGGCCTTGAATTCACAGACGGTGATGGGTCTCCTTGCACAGTCGGCGCTAAGTCTTCTTACATGGCCGACGCCTTGAATTCACAGACAGTGATAGTCCTCATGCATGTGGCATTACCGTCAGCATGTGCGGCGATGCATAGACGGCGCTGCCCCTTACATGCGTGGCGATGCATCTTCTTTCTCTCTCCTCAGCCTCTTAAACACAAATGACGCTAAGCTCTTTTATGCACGTGGCGATGCTCCAAACAGGGCTAGGCCTCTGTCTCACCCTCCATCGCCATGCACGTCACTGGATTGGGAGAAAATTGTGGCCCTTAAATCATCCCCCCTTTAAAAATAATTTCCCCAAAATCATAAATGTGAAATCAATCAATAGGGGTAGGGTACCCATACACTGACCACTGCTCAAAACAACTGCCTATAGTCTATACTTAACATCTCATCACCTATAATTAGACTTTCATGCACTAATAAATCAGATGCCTCATTAAATCAGATACCCTATCAATTCAATCATGCAAACATTAACAAGTTGACACACATAGACATCAATCAAGCCATTCAACCTTAAGTAATCTCAACAAATCAGCCACTACCAGCTGACTTACTGGTATCAATTTTCGAATAAGTTCTAGCCATACCCACACAACAGGCACCTTATAGACATCGATCATAAAGTTGGGCCCCACAATACGCTCAGTGCAGGTACCTTACTAACATCAATCAGGGCCATGCACTACACTCAAAGTATGCATTGCAGAATCACAAGGTTACTAAGTCAGGTCCTGCAATACGCCCAATGTCATCTGAACGGCCGTAACAGTTTTCTTTCGCTGACTTCATCCCAACAAACTGGCGATTTGCACTTCCTTTCATACAGGGCCTCAAAAGGTGTCATTGAATACTGGCCTGGAAACTGTTGTTATATGCAAATTCTATTAAAGGTAAGTGATCATCCCAGCTTCCTTTAAAGTCTGTAAGACATGCCCTCAACCTATCTCCTAGGGTTCCTATCAGACACAATACTCACAGGTACTCCTTGTAGTTTTACTATCTCTTTGATGTATAGCGAGGATAATCTGTCCAGAGTATAGGTGGTGCAGAACCGTAAGAAATTGGTGGTTTTTGTTAGTCGGTCCATAATGATCCAAACACTAACGTGCCTAGAGCCCGATCTAGGTAAGCCAGACACAAAGTCCATTGTGATGTGTTCCCACTTCATCACCAAGGGACAGAGTTAGGTGTCATTCTACTACATCTTCTAATAATTTCATCTCCTAGACCATCATGTGAGCCACTAATACCATGGCTTTGCTACTCAAGGCATCTAATACGATGTTTGTTTTACCCGGGCAGTAATTGATGGTACAGTCATAATAATTTAACAAGTTCATCCATCCTCTTTGCCTCATGTTGAACTCTTTTTTAGTAAATAAGCACTCAAGTCTCTTGTGGTTAGTGAATACTTTAAACTGGGCCCCATAAAGATAATGTCTCCAAATTGTTAAGGTGAAAAGCACAGCTACCAGTTCCAAATCATGAGCGGGGTAATTTTGCTCATACGGCTCTAACTGCCTAAAGGCATAAGCTATGACCTTCCCTCATTGCATTAATACACATCCAAGCCCTTTGTGTGAAGCATCATTATAAACTGCAAAATCTTCATTTCCCCTTAGGCAAGGTCATTATCGGGGTTACAGTCAGTCTCTTTTTAAGTTCTTGAAAACTTCTCTCGCAGTCATCTGACCATACAAACTTTACTTTCTTCTGAGTTAGGAAAGTCAGGGGAAGCGCTATCTTCGATAATCCATCCACAAAATGTCTATAATACCCTGTCAGACACAAAACTATGGATTTTAGACACATTCGTTGATCTTCCCCGCTTAATTACGGCCTCAACTTTGCTAGGGTCAACTGCAACCCCGTCCTTGGAAACAACATACCCGAGGAAAGCTATGCTTGAAAGCCAGAATTCACTCCTACTTAGCTTGGCATACAACTTTTTAGATTTTAAGGTCTGGAGGACCATCCTTAAGTGTTATTCATGCCCATTTGTACTCTTCAAATACACCATAATATCATCGACAAAAACCACTAAGAAGTCATCCAGGAAGGGTTTAAAAACTCGGTTCATCAAATTCATAAAACAACTGGTGCATTGGTTAAAACAAACAACAGCTCCAGGAATTCATAATGATCACAACGGGTCTTGAAAGCAGTATTAGGAGCATCCTCTTCCTTAACCCGCAACCAATGATAACCTGACAGGAGGTCAATTCTTAGAATTTACTTGGGCCCCTTGAACTTGATCAAATAAGTCATCAATTATGGGTATGGGGTACTTATTCTTTACTATTACCTGATTTAGTTGTCTATAATCAATGCACAATTTCAATGACCCATCTTTTTTCTTCTTTACAAACAAAACTGGTGTACCTCTTGGTGATACATTAGGTCTGATGAACCCCTTTGTCCAATAATTTCTGCAATTACCCTTTTAATTTTTTTAACTTCACTAGGGCCATCATGTAAAGAGCTTTTAGAAATGTGAGTAGTATCCGGGGCTACCTCTATTTCAAACTTGATCTCCCTCACTAGTGGTAGACAGGTAAACTCTTCAAGAAAGACCTGTGGATATTCTCCCACCACCGATACTTGGACTGGATACCCCGGCTTACTATGTAAGCCAAGTATTCTACACATCTTTAGGCCAACAGGCTGGAGGCCCAAAGGGCTGAGATGATGTGTAGAGGGGAAAATATCCTTGATACATACAAAGCTCAATTTAGGCTGGCCAAGACGTCTAAAAGTTAAAGTCTTGTCATAACAGTTTACTGTGGCATAGTGGGTGGACAACCAATCCATACCCAAGATAAAATCAAAGTCTTGGATATCTAGGAGTGTCAGGTCTATAGATAACATATGCCCCTCAAGTAACCCTGCAATGCTTATACACTGTCAGTTTCTATAGATTCTCCCATAGATGTGCATATTGTCAGAGACCAATCAAGATGTACATGTTTAACATTTATAAGGTATGCATTATATGGTGTGACAAAAAGAGTGAGAGGAAACAGGATTTAAACTCTAACTTCTACATCACAAATCAAAGCCATACCTCTGGTTGCCAAAGTTGAGGCAAAAGCTTCCTCTCCTCTAAGTGCAAAGGTCTGCCCCTAAGTTCTTAGCTTATACTTGTTCCTGATTATTGGGCAGTCCCTAATCAGGTGGCTTGACTTGCCACACGTAAAGCATGCTTTCATCTTCAACCAACACTCGGAAGCCGCGGACCTTGCTTCCCACAAAAGTCACAATGTACCAGCTGATTTTTCTCGATGTCACAATAGGAGGTCTTCAGGGCCTTACCACTTCTCTGATCCCCTTTTCTTTGAGAATGTCTTGAAGGTGGAGGTCCTACCCTCAGCTTTTTGGGTTTCATTACTAAGCAGTCCTTGATTTGGTGGCCAAGTCTGCCACAACCATAACACACTCTCGTCCCCCGACGACACTCGCTCACAAGGTTGTTGTTCAACCCATAGTATGAGCATGACAGGCACTGGTTCTCCCTCACGTCCCTTGGAAAAATCTTCTGGACCTTAACTGCACCCAGTTGAGTCCTTCCCCTACAGTCTCCCTTAGGGGGTGGCCGAACTCTCCTTCCGACATTTCCAGATGGCAGGGGCCTTACTCTACCTTTTATTTTCAGTTGGAACTCCTCACAAGCCTCCATAACTTGGGCCATGGCCTCTAAAGTCTTGAAAAATTCTTTGAGGGCCCCTGCATTCCCATTGTTGGAACCCGCATTGTTGGTACGACTTCTCGTCATCTTTGGCCTAAGACACAAGCACTCAATTACTAACCTATACAAAACTATTCTAAGAACACTTTTAAAACTTCCTAGGCCAAGAATGTTATCATGGATGCTCTGATACCATAAACTATCACGTCCCCGCCCTTAACCCCTACCGTTGGACGATAGAGTGCAGGATCGCGACCAAAGGTTGGGAACGCCACTGAGGTAGGAGTGGCTCAACACATATAATAGGCAGAATCAAGAGCAAACCACGAAATGAAACTAAATGAAATCCATTCATCAGAGAGATATTAACACAAAAACACAACCATTTCTATTAACATTGGCTAACAAAAAAAAATTGTTTTACAATCATTTCAAGGCACTACTGGCTCACATAATATAGAGTACAAAACATCCCAGTGGCACTGCTACTAAACACCTACTATGAAAAACTTCTGCAGAATCTTTTCCCCAAAACTTTAAGCTTCACATGTTCGGCAAGCAAGTCGTCGTCCATCCTTCATATCAAGACTATCACTCTACAATCATGGGAGAAAAATATGGAATGAGCTAACAGCCTAGTAAGCAGATCTCCACCCTTGAATTTCAACTTTTGTAAACGGTGATAGCAGTGAACAATGCTCACTAATTTATAGAGATATCAAGAAAGTTTCCTCTATTATGCTCTATAATACACTCACAGTATAAGGATAAACACATATCAATAATTAGGAACATGCAGTGCATAAATCATAAATAATTTCATTTTAAGCGTATAGTAAGACTATCAGTTCACAGTTTCACATAATAGAAGCTAGACGAGGCTACTCTTGAAATAGAAGTTCCATCGATCAGGTCAAGCAAATCCTGTAGCATGGAATCACTACTCTCGTTCAGGAGGGAGGACAATGACAAGTGGGTGTCCCACTTCGTAATGCTCTCACACACACACATGTCCCCAGCGCGCTTTGGGGTATTTGATAGGCAGAGGCCTTGCAAGATATGACCCTCTCATGTGCCCTTCCGGTGAGAGAGCATTACACAATCATTAAGTGAATCAATGCATAATGCCAATAAAGATTTAGGGGGATCGACCCTCCCTGTTATCCAGTTTCACCTCCCAACCCCAGTCCTTTCATTGGGGTCAACGTATAGTCAACAAATGGCGGCATATTAGTATGCAACAATATATCACAATATAAAGCAGTATCACAATACCCACTATCAATGGGAGGCCCATTACGTAGTGGTCAATATCAGTAAGGCTTACAGTATCAGTATCACAGTATCAATGTCACGGTATCACATTATCACAGTTTCAATATCACAGTATTAGTGTAACATTATGACGATATCAGTATGACAGTAGCAGTATCACAGTATGACAGTAACAATATCACATTTTTAGTATCACAATTCACATTTCCTGCAATTATAGGCAATGCTATGCACTCACAATTAGGGTAACTTTTGGTCCATTTAGAATTTAAAGATGGTTCGAAAACCAATTTTGTACTAGACACACCCATATTTCAAATGGTGGTGGTTTTAAGACAATTGAACCTCATTTGGCCTCTTAGATGCTCAAGGAAATGGGGGGTTTACTAGCTGTACCCTACGGTGTACATGGAACAGCGACATACCCTGCTTTGTATCACTATAATTCCCAAACTGTGAAATATTTTGGGACAATTTCAAAATCAAAGTTTAGTACAAGACATATTTATTTCTAAAAAGGAAAATTTGAAAGCATTTGGGCTCCATTTGGTTGTTCAAAGGTCTGTGCCAGACAAGGTGATAATTCTGTGTTTTATCAAAAATGTCCACAGTGACCTATTTTCATAAAATAAAGCGTAACTTTCAATCTAAGAAGAATTTCAAAATAATTTCTACATGAAAATTTTAGCCCACTCAAATAAATTTCAAACAGATGTAATTTGATAGGAAATAGACCTCGTTTGGTTAGTTAAAATCAGTGACCACAGTAACGTCAGTGGAAAATCTAGGAAAAACAGTCAACAGTGATACATGCTTATATTTTGAAGCATAACTTCATTTTTATAGAGAATTTCGACAGTCAAAAAACATGAACATTTTACTATACTCTCATATATTTCTAATGGAGGTAGTTTGAGGCCAATCGGATCTCATTTGGCGGTACAAATTCCATCTACAAATATGGGTACAGTCCTCGAATTTCACAGTAATGCCACACATACCTCAAGAACATGTTTCATAACCTCAATTTCATGGTGTAGACATGATAACAACTATCATCTCACAGTGTACAAACATAAATAGGCATTTCTTACAGAATTTATGAATCATACGTTGATTCTAAGCATCAACATTCATCACCAAAGAAAAACCCCAAATTTTAGTGAACAAGGCATAAAAAATCGCCACATCACATACACTTTCATTACTCATCTCATAAGCATAAAAATCCATGAATCCTTATGACTATAACGCAATGGTAATGGATCCACTTATCTAAATGCACTGGTATCCCAAAACTTCCTCCACAATCTCCTCTTTCACGCTTCTAACAAGTACTCTTCAATGGTGGGCAGTAGCTAACCAAAGGGCTCAACATTGGGAGGCTTTTAGAGAGAGAGAGAGAGAGAGCTGGGTGATATATGTGTAAGGAGAAGGGGGAGGTGAGGTGGCAGCAAGCCACCTCCAAGTGGCATAAGGAGGGAGGTGAGGTGGCAACAACCCACCTCCAAGTGGCATAACGAAGGCTGCTATATGTCTTATGGGGAAAGAGAAAAAGAAGAGGGGAAAAGAAAAACGAAGTCCCTCATGGACAACCCTACTCCAGCAGTCCCGACGATCTATTCCCATTCTATTCTAACACTTGCAGCGGTGCCTCTTGTACATACGGCATTACCCCTGGTTCACGCACGACGTTACTTGTTTTCGCATGCGGTGTTAGTCCAGTTCGCATGCAGTGTTGCGTCTTCCTTCCTCACTTCACAGTTGGCGCTGAGCCTTGAATTCATAGACGGCGATGGGTCTCCTCACATAGCTGACACTGCGTCTTCTTAAACAGTCGGTGTGAATTTACAGATGGTGATAGTCCTCACGCATGTGGCATTACCATCAGCATGTGCAGTGATGCGCATACGGTGTTGCCCCTTACACATGCGTCAATGCGTCTTCTTTCTCTCTCCTCTGCCTATTAACCACAGACAATGCTAAGCTCTTATACACGCGTGGAGATGCTCTAAATGGTGCTAAGCCTCTGTCTCATCCTCCATCATCGTGTGCGTCACTGGACTGGGTGAAAATTGAGGTCCTTACACAGGGACACCAGGTTCACCATTAGATTTTGTGCAAGTTAACAATTAGTTTTAAGGACCCGACTCACATTTAGCACTGCCTTTCACCCCCAAACAGATGGACAATCAGAGAGGACAATTCAAACTCTGGAAGACATGCTAAGGGCATGTATTACTGATTTTAAGGGAAGCTGGGAGGACCACTTACCCCTGGTAGAATTCGCCTACAATAATAGCTTCCAAGCCAACATCCAGATGGTGCCTTATGAGGCCCTTTATGGGAGGAAGTGTAGGTCGCCCATATGCTGGGATGGGGTGGGTGACAGGAAATTACTGATGTCCGAAATAGTCCAGATGACTTCTGAGGAGATTGCCGTAATTAGAGAATGGCTCAAGACAGGCCAAAGTCGGCAAAAGAGTTACGCTGATAATCGCTAGAGAGACCTTGAGTTTGGAGTGGGGGATCAGGTTTTCCTGAAGGTATCGCCCACTAAGGGTGTTACGATATTTGACAAAAATGGGAAATTGAGCCCACTATTCATTGGGCCTTTTGAGGTCTTGGAAAGAATTGGAAACATGGCTTACCGACTTGCCGTGCCGCTTGAACTGGCCAGCATTCACAACGTTTTCCATGTATCACTACTGAGGAAATATCAACCTGACCCGTCCCATGTCTTAAATTTGAACCAATCCCAGTCAGGGAAGATTTGACATATGTTGAACGACCAATTGGAATATTAGACAAGAGAGTACAGGTGTTACGTAATAAAGAAATTCCCCTGATCTGAGTGCAATGGCAGTATCACTCAAGGGAAGAATCAACATTGGAGCGGGAGGATGAGAAATACTCCAAACGTTTTTCTGAATGTTAATAAGATTTTGATGACAATCCTTTTTAACGGGGGATGATATAAGGACCACAATTTTCTCCCAGCCCAGTGACGCGTACGGCGATGGAGGGTGAGGTAGAGGCCTAGCGCCGTCTGTGGGAAAGAAGTAGAGGAAAAAGAAAGAAGACGCATCGTCGCTCGTTGAAGGGGCTGCAACACCGTCTGCGCATCACCACATGTGTTGGCATTAACGCCACGTACGTGGGAACTATCGCCGGCTATGTGAGAAGACATAGCGTTGATTGTGTAAAAGAGACCCATCACCGTTTGTAACCTAGCGCTGGCTGTGTAGTGAGAAAGGAAGGGTAACCCCATGTGCAAAAGGCATCACCGTGAGTGAAACTGGGGCATCACCTCGAGCGTAGGGCCATCTGTGAACCATCGCCAGTTGTGATCCAGCGCCATCTATGAAATGAGAGCAAGAGAGCAACGCTGTGCATGAATTAAGAACAGCACATGGAGTGTCTTGGTCAAACGTTTGATCGTCGTACGTGTCAGAGCCACGTGTGATTGTGTTAGCCACAGTGAATCCCACCAACCGTGGGAACTTAAGCCTTCTCCTCTCCCTCCCCTTGGCAACACAATTTTCCTCATTCTACCTTGTACTCTCTCTCTCTCCCTCTCTCCCTAAGGAGCTTACTGCTGCCCCTTGAAGACAGCCAACGAGTGGAGGTGGACGAAGCCAAAAAAGGCCGTTTGAGGAGATTGAAGAAATCGTGAGGGACCAGGTAAGTGGATTCGTGCATCACTTCACTTCATAAGACCTAAACTCAAGTTGCTATGAAGAGCAAGATGATAGAATGAGGTGTATGAAAATAGATGAATAAAAGGGCTTGAATGAGTGATTGAGCATTGAGTAATGAACTTGATAAATTTATAGAGTAGTTTCCTTATACGCTTACTTAATTTGCTTGACATGCATAAGGCGTGTGATAAGTTTTATCTTGGGTTACTGAAATGGTGTGTATCAAATGGACAGCATGTTAAGACGTAGGATGATAGATTTTTAGCGACTATGAGGGCCTTTTCCTTGGACTTTTTGATGACCAAACGGCGCCTAAATGGGTCTAAATTGGTCTTGAATCAAAGATATGCAAGTCTATTTTAATTTGGCTTCTTCTATTATGTTAAAATTTTGTATGGATCAAAATATATGCCCCAAAATGTTGGGGCATGCCATTGCCCATAGTCACAGTTAATTCCAGCAACTATGACTCTCTTTGTGCTGCACTTTTGGCCTATCAAACGATGTCTGAACATCTTCAAACTGCCACCATTTGAAAGATCAGTGAATAAGCTTGAAGTTGCATGTTTTGATAGCTTTGATATTTCCTGTAAATTTATAGTTACGCCTCCGAGAAGTGGGGTACATCACTATTGCACGTCATAGATCCATGGTTATGCTCGTCTCCTGTTATCTTTCACTGAAGTTATCATTAAGCCACTGAAATAATGCTACAATGATAAGAAATAGGCATGAGTATTATATGAAAATTTCTGGTGAATAACATAGGGTTGTGTGGATGGTGCTACGTAATAGCACATTAGTGAAAATGTGATAAGTGCAATGTTAATGCGATGACTCTGTAATGAATGTTACATGATAAGTGCCGAGTTGTTATCGATGATGTTTAACATAAATGCCACGTGAATACTCATGTAGTGGATTCTTTGTGCTAAATGTTATGATGTTACGTGACTGTTGAATGATTTTGTGTATGTCTCCATGTTTACAATGAAAATCTGACAGATCTTTCGTTGAAGATCTGTCGGATCTTGACACCTTAAATTGATGAAAATGAAGGAAATAAAGTAGAGAAATTGGGACAAATTTAATTTAGATATGAGGCCAGATCTTCCCAGAAACAAGCAGATCTACTCTCAGACTTGTGGTAGAGCCAGCATGATCCAAAACAACAAAAATATGATTTTAAACAAAATAATAAAAAATAAGATCGAAATAAAATGAAAATAGTAAAATAAGAAGAAGGAAAAGGTAAGAAACAATACCAAACCGGGCTGGATGTCTCGAGACTCTTGAGCCTTCTAGGGCTCACTCGTATCAGAACCAACATCTTCTTTGCCTCTTTGATCCAAATATTGACCAGCAGATCTCTGGTGTAGAAGGGTTGTTGTGCTCTAAAGATGGTTTAGATCTAGAGTTGTTGTGCCCTAGGTCTAGGTTTTTTCAGGCTTAGGGTTAGAGTTAAGGTTTTCTCAGAAGAAGTATGTTCTAGGGGATCCTTTGAATGGCCACAAAAAAGAGGCTTTATAGGGGTCAAAGTCAATTAGGGGGGATATGCTCAAGTATCCAACACATACCTATCCAAAAAATGAATTTTGAGGGTCACGGATCTGGGCGACACAGACAGTGTAACCCGAGCGATGCGGGTAGTGTCGCCCTGTCCAGGCTAGGTGACATCGTTAGTCATCCAAGCCAACATTGGTAAAAATTGAAATTTTAAACTTTGGGTGTGTTCCTCAGCCTCTTGTGAAGTTCTCAGAGAAAATTTGGGTCAAAAAATATATTTTTTACTATTTTTAACGATTGTTTTGGTAACACATGGAATATATAATAATCTAGGTCAAAACAGGGTTTTTGCAAGGTTCTAGGCAGGCGAACTGGTTCTGGGACAGAGGGTAGGCTGTGTGAAATATGGATTTTGGATTTACTAGAATAATGTGGTGCTAAGGGTTCAAAAACCAAAGAATTTGCCAGATTTAAAATGGAGTGTCTACAGTTGCCCCTCTTTGACACTCCCCGTCCTTCGAGGGACAGGTGAATGGCAAAGAAGTAGACAGTCTGGCGTTCCCTGTCTTTCGAGGGGCAAGTGAACGTCAAATATTTCTTCTTGATATCACGTGGTCTAAGGGCACACCAACTATCCCTCCAAGTCATTGCGCTCACTGAGCTCACCCACCTAGGGCATTTTTCCTCTTAGGGTTTTCCAGTGAGATGTCGGTGAGTTATACAAGCTTGAAACTCAAGTTGGATTTTCTGGCCATGCCACTTAGCTTCAAGGGTTTTTCAATTTGAAAATTTTAACCCTGGCATTTTTTTTTATTTCCTTAGGGTTTCCTAAGGTTGCCTAATGGAAAAGGCTTTCTATAGGAAGAGACTTGTCTAGTTGATTCTAAAGAGAGAGACGAGGCAACAACGTGGTAATCGCGGTAACGCAGTAATCATCATATACAGGTGTCCAAGCTCCTTCATTTTAAAAGTATTTTTAGAAATTTTGAAAATAGGGGGAGATTTAAAATAGAACCCCGAGCATGAACAGGTTACAATTTTAACAAAGTAGTTAAAGTTTTTGAAAACACAATTCATATAGTGAAAATTTTGAGAAGGGAAAGATATTTTGAAAAACAAGGCTGGTTAGCAGTTCAAACTCTTGCAACCATAGAACCCTCTAAGAATTTTAGCATCATGCAGTGATGAACCATACACCTGACCCTTTTACATCAATACGGGGATAGACGGAATACACCCGACCCTTTTATGTCATACGGGGATAGAGGTTTTTTGTTGAACAGGGTGGTTGTGCCCTGAACACAACCGACCTTTTGCATCATACGGGGCTAAACGTTAATCACCTTGTTCAATGGAAAAACGTCTGCGACGTAAAAGAGCTGAGGTAGGTACCGTCTAGCCCCGTATGACACAAAAGGTCGTGTGCACCCTGTTTAATGGAAAAAAGTCAAACTCGTGCCACGTAAAAGAGCCGAGGCAGGTAACGTCTAGCCTCTTATGACTTTGAAGGTCTGTTGTATCCATTTCAACGTCATACTCTTGCGATGTAAAAGATTCACATCATACGGGACTAGAAGGTACCTGTCTTGACTCTTTTATGTCGCATGAGTTTGATGTTTTTCCTATCTCGGGTCTTTTAGGTCGCACGAGTTTGACGTTTTTCCTGTCTCGACACTTTTACGTCGCACGAGTTTGACGTTGAACTGAGTTGGCTTTGGTTGGCAGTTTAGGCTGATGACACTATGGAGCATTTTCTTCTTGATTTTTATTATATTATTTGAATTTTTTTATTATTTTTGAAAAATTGTTTGGCCGTTTAGGCTTGTGCCACTAAGGAGCGTTTCGGGTTTTTTTTTTTTTTTGGACAATTGGTTGGTAGTTTAGGCTCGTGCCACCAAGGAGTGTTTCCTTTTTCTTTTTTTTTGACATTTTTTTATTTTTTAGTAAATTGGTTGGCAGTTGAGGCTCGTGCCACCGAGAAGCATTTGAATTTTTTTGAAAATGAACAAAAAATTTAAAAAACAGTCGTAAAACGCATGATAAAACCAAATTTAATCCCCAAAAGACTTAAAAAATGAGCCAGGGCAGTTTTGGACAAAACATTTTGGGCGACACTAGCTGTGTCACCGAGGCGGCACTAGTGGTGGCAAGTAGGTATGGGCGACACGGCTGGTGTCGCTTACATAAATTTTTTTTATTTTTTATTTTTTATTGAAAATGCTGGGAATTAAGAAAAAGGGGATTTGGACAAAAATATTTGGGCGACACCACTGGCGACACCAGTGGTGTCGCCCAGGTGACATGGCTAATGTCTCCCATTCATGTTTTGAATTTTCAACGGATTTTGAAATGACACAAGAGGTTTCCCTTTTGGGACTTACGAGGGATATGTTGGGGACTGGACACGCAGGGTGGTTAGATGGCTACCCTGCGCCTATCCGTGTTTTGGCATCGGGACTTGAAGGTGTCGCTGGTATGCTTTCAGTGATTCTCGAGATAGAGGAGTAATCGACCAATTCTTTTCCTGGGTTTGGTTAGGCGAATGAGCACGCTTAGCTGTGTTAGAGCCGGTTGTGTACCTTCAAATCCATGTTAGCAAAAAGGTCTTCAATTCCCAGTTCTTGTGTGTGCTAAGATTTGGAAGAAGAATTATTCCCCGTCGGGGATTCAAGGATCACCTTTGGTCATTTTGAAGGATGGGCATCGAGAGGGTCGAGGGTTTGAATGCCTCTAGATACAAAATCCGGATAGCATGAAGGCTTCATCCGACTTTGAAATAGTGTGAGAGAACACCTGAGACCTCTTCGATCTCCATTTTCAGTTTTGGCTTGGAGTGGTTCAGAAATTTCCTCCGTTACGCCTTACTCTTGACTCCCCAAGCCTTGGCCTAGTTGGAAGCCTTGGGAGAAGAGCATGTTCCAAGCATTGAGGAACCCGAAACCGTATCGATGTTGACATTGGATGATGTCTTCCATCGATGCGAAAGTTTGCAAAATTTGAAGAACAGAGTCACCGGCCTCTAGGAGTAAGGTGGCACAATCGGCTTACTCGAAGGAAGTGAGCGGGATTTCTCCAAGCTCGTCCCTTATGGCTAGCTTCCCGTTATGTATATTAGAATTGAGAAAAGCTGAGGGTTCAACACATACCATCGCGACACCTTTTTTGCTCGAAAATTTGAGGCATTGATGGAGTGTAGAGGCGACCACGAGGTTTTCATCTAGCCATGGTCTTCCTAGCAACGTGGTGAATGAAGGTTTTATGTCCAAGACATAAAACTTTATCACTTGGATGGTAGGGCAGATCTTGAGTGTGAGAGGCAGTATGCCTTTAGCATGCCTCTTGGTCCCGCCGTATGCAGTGATAGTTAGTTGACACGACTCAAAGTCATCCAGACTTTGGCCTATCTACTTCACTGTCTTCATAGGACATATGTTTAAGGATGTCCCATTATTAATAAGCACTCTCTGTATCTCATATCCTTGCATAGCAACAGGGACGTGCAGAGGTTGGACATGAAAGTGGTTGAAGCTGGCCGGGATGTCATCGTCCGTGAAAACGATAGGCGTTGGTGCCATCAGTTGGTTGATCATCCCGCACAACTCATTCGGCTATGTGTTGCTCGAGATGTGTGTCTTGGCGAGAACCCTTTCGATCTGGGCTTTGTGTGCTAATGAGTTGGCGAGTAGCTCCAAGATGGAGATTTGAGACTGGATCTTCCCGCGATGAGCCGGTAGATCGTAGTGGTTGCAGATCCTTGAGTTTCTTTATTTGGCTCATGATCTGCGGCCTCTGCTAGTTGTTTGGATTTTGAGGTGTTTCCCAATCTTTCATCGAGAGTGTCGACCATCAATTGAATGGTTTTGAACACTCAATCTTTTTGGGTTAGGGAATCAACCTCATCAGCTTAAAGTTCGATAGGGTCAGCCCTAGCAAGAGTAATGGGAGACTTTGGGGTGTTGGCCCTTGTACAGGAGATGATGCCTTTTCTTGGTTCTGACCTTATCAATTTCTAATATATCATCTTCGCCATATTTGTCTCATTTGTGAAGGTTATCGAGGTTTGGAGACAAAGGGCTTCCTCTTAGAATGCTCAGAAAATCTTCTTCGGGATCTTGAAAGTGATGGTCACAAGCCAATATGAATTGACTTGGGTCCTCTTGTTCATCGTCTCCACTCTCAACCAAGTGAATGACAACGTTCTCTTTTGAGTGGTCTTGAGCTCTCGGCTTTTTGGTCATTGTGACCATATTTTTAGGGAGAGGATTTGTGAAGATACCCATCTTTTGATTAGGTTCTTTGACAGTTTGATTTCTAGGTGCAACGGTGATGTCCCCCCTATTGATTAACCCTTGAATCACCTGTTTCAAATATATGCAGTTCTGTGTATCATGAGCATGGTTTTGATGTCATTAGCACCACTTGCTCTTATCTGTTACTTGAAATGGTGGTTCGAATGGTGGCAGGAGGTAAACCATGCTTCCAGCTAGGAGTAATTCCAACTCTTTTTCTAGTGGGTCTTTGAGAGGAGTGAAATTATCCTCTCGCCTTTGGTTTTTATTTCGAGCGTTGGATTTAGGATGACCCCTTTAGTTTGGGTTCTGATTGTTGTGCTGAGTGGCTGAACCTTGAGTCGGTCTATTAACGACAATCTCATTAACCTGGTCTGAAGCCTTCTCTTTGTTATTGTTTTTACTCTTATTTTGGGGAGTTGTTATTGGTTTATTGTCTGGCCTAGTGTTGAGGGGAGTCCCTCTTACCCTTTAATGTCGCGCCACCCGCTCGATCATGGAGTAGAAGGAATGAGGGATAAGACCTTGGCTGAAAAAAGTCTTGTATTCGACATTCTCCAAGGCCATAGAGATTTTGGCTGGGTCTGTCAGTGGGCATTCTATGACCCGAATTGCCACCTCGCGGAATCGACAGATGAAATCCTTGAAGTATTCTCCTGGATTTTGCTTCGTTGCACTGAGCTCGCCCAGGGAGAGAGATCTTGGTGTCGACCCGCGGTAGTGAGAGACGAATAGGTTGAACATTTCGTTTAAAGTGATGTGTGGTTGAGCGGACATTGTTCTCTGATGCTAGTTCAAGAACTCACCGATCAATGTATGCAAAAATATGGCTTTCAGTTGGTTAGGCCTGTCTTGCAAAGCCCTCACATAGAGGAGATATGTGTTGATGTTAGCATCTAGATCACTCTTCCTATTAAACTTGTTTCTAAATTCTGGGACAACAAATCCCAGAGGAAGATCCTCCATGCCTCTAAGGGTCTCTTGAACATAGGCTTTTGAGGGTAAAATTTCATTCATGCCCATTCTTATGAGCATATCCTGCATCACTTTTAAGGTGCCTTCTTGTTGAGTATTTAGCGTGACAGTAAGCCCACTGGTAGGTGGGTTCCTAAGCGTAGATTGGTAAGTTGAGACTTGGGTTACATGTTGGCCTGCATGGGCTTGAGGTTGATGAGCCGCAGTCACCGGGACGGTTTGATACATTTGTGCCTGAGGGGCATACTGACCCAAATGAGTCACCATGGGTTGCGGAAATGGCACGATTTGTTGGACAGGGTGAATAAGAGGGACCGATTGAAGAATCGGCTAACTCGGTTGTACTAGGGGTTGACTTATACCACTAAGTTAGTTTCGCATCGACTCGTAAGCTGAGGCATGAACAGTGTAACCTAGGTCAACTAGACTTTTAAGGGCAGCTTGGATGCCCATCTCTCCCAAGGGTCGATCTAGATTGACGCCTCTGCTCCGTACATTGTTAAAAACATCATGAGCGGTATTGCAGTGGCTCGAGGGTGGGTTGGATTCCTTAGACCTAGGTGGTTCTTGGTTCTGAGATCGCTGCCCCTCAGGGTTATCTTCATTTGAGTTGTGGAAATTGGTGTTAGATGCTGCATGAATTTCTTCCCTCACTCAACTTCTACTTTGGTTACCTAAAATCCCCTGTAGGACGATGCTTGGTCGGAACCCCTGATTATTCAAAGTCTTTCGGGCCCAATTAGCTTTTTAGATCACACTGATTTCAGGATTAGGAGTGGACCCTTGGGACTCTGCCTCTAACTGAAGACCTAGGCATTGGATAATGGATTGGCTTGAGGTCTGTTGATAATTCCAAGGGATTACAGCATACAGGTCCCTAGGTTTGGGCAGGTTAGGCTTAGAGTCAGCTGTGGAAGATTATCATGTTCACCTTGAGTAATCGACATGGTAACTCTCTTTAGCCGGTTCTAGAATCTACACTTAAGTAAGATCTAAACTCGATAACTTAGGGCAGACCCAGCCTGACTCTAGGGGAAAAACCTTAACTAAAACTCAATGGGTTTTGGTTCAAATCCTAAACTAGGGTAGCCAAGTCTAGCTTTAGAGGCAACTCTAAACTTAGACCTATGCTAGAACCTAGACAAGATGGGTTCCAACAGTGGGTCTAGGTTCGAACCGAGGTGTGAGCCTGGTTCGAACCTCGACTGAGTTGGGTGCAAGCCTAGGCTTAGACCTAAAGGTATGATAATCAGGTCGAGTGTGGACCTAGATTAGATCAAGGTTGGGCTAGCTTGGACCAAAATGGGGCCTAGGTTCGAACCTGGGTGTAAAACTGGTTCGGACCTGAGTTAGGCTGGGTATAAGTCTAAACTTGGACCCAGAAGTTTGATAATCAGACCAGGTATGGACCCGGACTGGATCACAAATGAGCTAGGAACGAGCCTTCGGCTCGGACTAAGAGGGGCCTAAGTTCGGACCAAGGTGAAACCTGGTTCGGACCTGGGCTAAGCTGGTTGGGTACAAGGCTGGATTTGGACCCAAAGGCTTCAGCTCAGACCAAAAGTGGATCCGAACTGGGATCTAAGATTAGCCAGCAAAAATAAGCAAGCAAGCACACAAAAACTTTTGACCTAGTATAGTATAATATGTAGGTTTGGCTTGAGAGTTGGTTCCTAACTTTTGAAATGCGGCTAGGCTGATATAGGTCCCCACATAGGTTCTGGCCTCCTGTTATAGGATGTTCACTAGGTCCTACTATACTCGACGTTGCTTTGAGGCAAAGGATTACGGAGGGGAGCTCACAGTTAAAGTTACGCGAATCTCAACCTCCTCGACTCTCAAAGCTAGGTTCTCCTCACACCGTTAAAGTGGATTTTGGGGGTTTTTGAAATATTTATTTTCTAGTTTCCCTGACACTCCCTGTCCGGTGTGTACTAGATTGTGTAAAGAAGCACATAATTAAAATAAAGTTAGCACACAATGCACACAAATAAGAAAGGAAATAAGTGAGCGCTAAGCACTGATCGTGCCTAGCGATACGCGCTTCAAGGTGAAACTCGCTCAAAGCAAAGTATATATGGAGGGGTAACCCCCTAAGAAGGTGAAGTCAGAACAATGAGACTAGACACAGTCCGTGCTAAGTCGAGCACGGCCCGAGTCGAGGATGACTCGAATGGGACACGGTTCAGGGAAGGTGCAAGTAACCCTCAATGTATTTTTTAATTTTTTTTATCATTTTAAATTTGATGAAACATAGTTAACTAAGCATGGTGAAAGTAGGGAAAACATGGTTTCAGTCAAAATTAACAAACTAAAATAAAATCAGAAAGCCAAAGACAACACAGACCTATCTAAAGAAAAATATCTTTTTTTTATTTTTGAAATTTTATTTTAAGAAAAAATTGGTCAAAAGGGAGCTAAAATGCTCTAGAATACACCTGTGGGGTCCCATAATTTTTCTTAGAGACTTGCAGTTGGGCGACAAGGGTGGTGTCGCCTGTAAGGCACTACTGATGTCGCCCTTGTAGGGTGGGCTACACTAAATATTTGTTTTTATTTGTTTTTATTTTTTATTTTTAATATTGATGAAATAAGACTACTTTAAAATTTGAAGAAGCAAGAAAAAAAAAATATTTATGATGAAATAAATTACAACAGAGTAAAGCACAATAGTGTAGATACAACAATAAAATATTTGTTTGATATTTTTAAAAATTTTATATTGGTATAAAATTTTGTGAACTGTCACCAAAGAGACGGTAGAACGGACCTGCAAAGTTTCAAAAAATTATAAAACTTTTGAATTTGGGCGACACCAAGAGTGTCGCCCTGGATCCAGGTAGCACTGGTGGTGTCTCCCAGAAAAATCAATATTGATTCATGTTTAGTGCTAACTTCTAGGACTTTTTGTGACTGAAAAAGGTGAAAAACAGTGAATACAAATTGTATTTTGGCCCTTGGATCAAGCTCGAAATGCCCCATGGTGGGCACCAAGCTATTTACGATGAAAATATGACAGATCTTCCGATGAAGATCTATCAGATCTTGACACCTTAAATTGATGAAAATGAAAGAAATAAAGTATAGAAAGTGGGACAAATCGAATTCAGATCTACTCGGAAACGAGCAGATCTACTCTCAGATCTGTGGTAGAGCCAGCATCACCGAAAACAACAAAAACATGATTTTAAACAAGCTAATCAAACTAAGATCAAAATAAAATAAAAACAGAAAAATAAGAAGAAGAAAAAGAGAAGAAACAATACCAAACCATGCCAGATGGCCCCGGACTCCCGATCCTTCTAGGGCTCACCCGCATCAGAACTGGCGTCCTCATTACCTCTCCGATTCAGATGTTGACCAGAAGATCTCTAGTATAGAAAAGTTGTTGTTCCCTAAATATAGTTTAAATTAGGGGTATTATGCCCTAGATCTAGGTTTTTTCAAGCTTAGGGTTAGAGTTGGGGTTTTCTCAGAAGAAGTTTGTTCTAGGGTTTCTATCTTCTCTAGGGTTTTCAATCTGGAGATCCCTTGAATGGCCACAAAAAAGAGGCTTTATGGGGTCAAAATCCATTGGGGAGGATATACTCATATAACCAACACATACCTACCTAAAAAAATGAATTTTTAGGGTCATGGATCTAAGCGACACAGGCAGTGTGGGCGACACTGGGCATGTCGCCTAGTTTAGGCTAGGCGATACTGCTAGTGTCGCTCAAGTTAAACTTGGTAAAAATTGAAATTTTAAACTTTGGTTGTGTTGCTCAGCCTCTTGTGAATCTCTCAGAGAAAATTTGGGTCAAAACATATTGTTTTACTATTTTTAATGATTTGTCTTGTAAAACAGGGCATTTATAGGAATCTGGATCAAAACAGGGTTTTTGCAAGGTTCCAGGCAGGCGTACTGGTTCTGGGACACAGCGTAGACTGTGTGAGCTATGGATTTTGGGTCTGTTAGGATAATGTGGTCTTAAGGGTTTAGAAACCATAGAATTTGCAACATTTAAAATGGGGTGTCTACACTCCATTCTTGCGTAATGATGAATTGATTTATCTGTCACAATGCATTGTTTGAGCATGAATGAATGGATTGCTTAAACATGACGTGAGACCATAATGATGACCACTACGCAATGGGACACCCATTGGTAGTGGGCATTATTCTGTGATAATGTTGTGGTACTGGCCATTAGATACTGATACTGCTCGCTACGTGATGGGGCACCCATCGATAGTGAGGATTGTTATACTGAGAGAAAAAAGATGCCGGCTATCCCCTAATGTAAGGACCCCAATTTTCCTAGACTTAGACAATCACGGCAATAGGGAGGAGGAGGCCCACACCCGGTGCTAAGGAAGAAGGCTATCACTGCGCACGAATTGAAGTATCGCCGCGAGCATAAGAAGAGTGTAGCATCGTGAGGAACATCGTCGTGTGGAGCATCGCGGCTTAAAGTAACACCGCCTGGGCTAATGTCGAGAGTGAAAACGAAGGAGTATCGCAGCGCGTATTGAGTGCGCGGGTTGAGGAGCACGTGGTCGTGCGTGGGTGGTGTATAATAGTCGAGGGAGTTTCTTCTCTCTCCCCCATTGTGCCAAGTGGCAAAGTCTTAATGTACCCACAATGATGCTTGTCCCCCATACTTGTCATTCTCTCTCTCCTCTTGCATACCACTTGTTAATTGTGTGATTTCACTTGTTTTGTCCGTTACATGCTGCCAATATATGTGATTATTTATACACCCCACCACCCATGAAATGGGGTTTCTAGCTCTCCCATGTTCACCTCTCCTCCCTGGGTCATTTGAGCTCTCCAAACCTTGTTCCTTAAGCTTGGACCTTAGCCATTGGAGCTGGGCAGTCAAGGTGAAGTTGGAGAAAGACTTTGAAGTTTCATTTGCAATAGGTAAGTGGATCTAGCTTCCATGTTTTCTACTTTTGTTTACTGCAGGTTATTTAGCTTATCAAAGTGTGAAGTCCAAGCATGAATATGGATGTGGCTGTAAATATGTGTGTGAATGTTTGGCTGAAATGTGCTTTGTATTTTCCAGAACTGTGACTCTTATTCGTGTGATAGGTAGAGTATTGAAAATATCTATGATGGTTATGAAATTTGGTGGGAAAGAACCCCTGTGAGTCTATTTTAAGATGAAAGAGACCTTTTTTTAATATCTATTTTAGTTTGGATGTTATTAGTCATTGTTTTAAGTATATCAAAACTATGAAATGCAATTCCAAGGAATTTACATACTTTGATGATGGACTTCTGACAAAGAAAATTATATCCTATTAGTCTCAAATCTCCACCATTTGAAAGTTTTATGAGTCTATTTTGTGTTTGGTGTGTATGACTAACTAAAATTCTTGATAGTTTGAAAGATATGACATGTTTTGTGCATGTATGTCACTGTTAGCAGACTGTGATAATTTTTACGAATATTACTTCAGTTGTACTAAGAGTTTGACTAAGCAATTGGAGTCCAAACGACACAAAATTATCGCCATTGGAAAGATATACAAGTCTAGTAAAATGTTTGTTTTTTTCACTGCCGAAATTCTTACGAAAATGAAGTTATGTTTCAAATTGAGAGGGTATATCAGTGTCGACTGTTTTCCCAGAATTTTCACTAATACTACTGTGATCACTGATTTTAGCCACCCAAACAAAGTTCATTTTCGGCTAAACTATAGCCATTTGAAAGATCTTTGAATGGGTTAAAATTTGCATGAGAAACTATTTCAAATTCTTCTTGGATTGAAAGTTATAATTTTTTTTATGAAGATATGTCACTGTGGACAGCTTTTATAAAACTTAGAATTTATGCCTCTATCGCCATGGATTTTGAATGACCAAAATAGGTCTATTTTCTTCCAAACCACCTCTATTTAAACGGTTCATGAGTAAGCTTAAATTCACATGTTGAGCACTTTTTGGAATTTCTTCTTGATTGTGTGTTATGAAGTAAATTTTAAAAACGTGTCACTGCCTTCACCGCATAGCAGATTTTAAATAAAATATCTTCATTCTTTTGAAATTTTGAGGGGACAAAAAGGGTCCAACTATTTTCAAACTACCCCTATTTGAAATATAAAGTGTCTAGTGTAAAATTGGTTTTGGATCCGTCTTCAAATTCCAAACGAATCAAAAGTTATGACCCTATTTACGACCAGATGTCACGGCTTGAAATTGCAGTTGTAACACTCATTATGTAATATGAACACTATTACTCTGTGATATGGACACCGTTATTATGTGAATCTAATACTATTAAAATGTGATGTGTCACTACCAAAATGTGATAATGTTGTTATCATGATGAGACACTGATATCATCCTAATGATGATACCGTGTTGCTCATGTGTTATGTGAATGGGTACCTACTGTGTGAATGATGGTACCATGATACTCATGTGTTATGTGAATGGGTACCTACTGTGCGAATGATGGTATGGTGCTACTCATGTGTTATGTGAATGAGTACCTACTGTGTGAATGATGGTACCGTGCTGCTTATGTGTTATATGAATGGGTACCTACTGTGTGAATGATGGTACCGTGCTGCTTATGTGTTATATGAATGGGTACCTACTGTGTGAATGATGGTATCGTGCTGCTTGTGTTATATGAATGGGTACCTACTGTGTGAATGATGGTACCGTGTGGCTTATGTGTTATGTGAATGGGTACCTACTGTGTGAATGATGGTACTGTGCTACTCATATGCTATGTGAATGGGTACCTACTGTGTGAATGATGGTACTGTGCTTCTTATATGTTATGTGAATGGGTACCTACTGTATGAATGATGGTACCGTACTGCTTATCTGTTATGTCAATGGGTACCTATTATATGTATGATGGTACTGTGCTGCTTCTGTGTTATGTGAATGATGGTACTGTGCTACTTATGTGTTATGTGAATGGGTACCTACTATGTGAATGATGGTACCATGCTGCTTATGTGATATGTGAATGGGCGTCTACTGTGTGGATGATGGTGCTTGCAGCTAACACCTTCCCCGAACTCCCAATAATAGGATGAGAGTCAGGATGTGAATGTGATATTTAAGAGTGTCGCACCCCACCAGATCTATATGGGTTCTACGCAATGGGTCACCCTTTGGTAGTTGAATATTGTGATATTGTGACAGTTATGTGATTACTTGAGATGTGAGATTGACTTGAGATATATGATTACCTGAGTTATGTGACTGATCTGAGATAAGAGTTTGGCCTGATGAATAGGGCTATATATGCTCTCTTGTTTGTATGGATCTGTTGAAATCTTATCGATTGCTTGTGTATATGATATCTTACATTTTAAATTGTGCATGCTCTCTCATGAAAAGCATCATCCTATAATTGTGACATAATTGTGATGCATGATTCCTGTTTTACGGGCATGGCTTAGAACCTTTATTTGTGATGTGGGATAATATTCATAGGCAAGGAAGCATGATATTGTGATCTACTTACTGGGCTATTTAGCTCATTCCTTTTCTTCCACCCTTTTAGATTAGCAGCTGCATTTCGAAGATAGGTGGGCGGTGATCGTGTTTGGTAGACTGAAGGCCCGCGCTAGACTAGAAGATCTTATTGTTTTTGTAGGTGTCAGCTGGCCGTCTTCCATACTGTGTTGTTTGCGAAGCTTTGAAATTTTGTTAATAGCCTTTGGTGCCTTGGATGAATTGTTATATTCTAGATATTGTACTTATGACTATTGGAGAATGCATATGGATATGAATGGTTTTAATTTATCCAGCTTTTATTGTTCTTGTGGGAGTTGTGCTTTTCCTCGCGGTTGCTTTAATGCCGCAATTATGATACATGTTGATGCCACTCCCACTTGAGTGACGTACGAGACCTCCGGTCATGATCCCACACTCTGTCGCCCTCTGATTTAGGATGGTAGGGGTTAGGGGGTGGGGTCGTGATAGTTATGGTATCAGAGCAGCTAGGATAGGATTCTTGGTCTAAGGAGTTTAGATTGTCTTTAGAATAGTTTTGGGTATATTAGTAACTGAGTGCTTGTGTCTTAAATTGAAGATGCCGAGGACGCGGGCCAATAATGTAAGTTTTAGTAATGAAAACACTGAGGACCTCAGTGAGTTTGTCAGAACCTTAAGGGCCATGACATAGATGATGAAGGAAGCAATGTCGGCCCTATCCACAGGACAAAATGATAGTAACCTGATAGAGAGGTTTAAGAGGCTGCCAACTTTCTGAGGGCAGGGAAGTGCAGAGAAAGTAGAGAGATGGCTAATGCAAGTGGAAAAGATTTTTAGAGTCCTACAGTGCTCTGATGAGCAGAAGTTGAGACTTGGTGCCTTAATGTTAGAAGGGGATGCCGAACATTGGTGGCGTTCGGTTCAGCAGGCCTGGGAAGAGGATGATATAGTACCTACTTGGGAAGGATTTTTTGAGGCCTTCAATGAAAAATATTTCCATGAATCAATAAATAAAAGGAAGGAGGTGGAATTCATAGAGTTACAAGAAGGGAATCTGACCGTTGTTTAATATGTGGCAAAATTTCCAGAGTTATCCCGATATGCGCCGCATATCATCAACATGGAGGCTAGGAAGGCAAGAATGTTTGAGAGAGGTTTGAGGCCCCATATCAGAGGGAGAATCTTAAGGCGACTCTCAATTGGTGGACTTGGCTAGGAAGGTGAAAAAGGAATGTGATGAATATCGACCAAGAAAAAAGAAGCGAAGGGCAGGACGTCCACCCTCTGGGGGTCCACGAGAAAAGGAAAGTTGAAGGAATGGCAAGGCCCAAAAGAACTCCCAGGGCAACGTCAAGCAGAGTCAGCTTGTGTATTGCACCTCATGCAGGAAGCAAGGCCATGCGGCTTCTGAGTGCTGGCTGAAGACCAAGACATGTTACAACTGTGGCAAGTCGGGCCACCTGATTAGAGACTGGCCAACATTATAGGATGAACCCAAACCTAGGACTCAGGTCGGGCCTTTGTACTCGTCAGGGAAGGAGCTAAAGCCTCGACTTCAAGGAACTAGGAGTGTGTTTTGATTGGAATGTAGAATCTAAAGTTTTGTTAGACCTTGTTTCCTCTCATTGTTATTCTAGTACCATATTTTGGCATATCTAATGAAATTTGGACCTTTACTACTTAATTGTGCTTAAATTGTGTGCAACTGATTTGGGGGATCCTTAGAGATCCTTTTGTATGATAATTATGTGAAACATGGTATGATTGTAGCGAGTGCTACGAGGTTTCTTGGGCATGCTTTGAGTATACTGCATGACCTTAGTTAATATTGTGACTGTGATAGTTAGGTGCCTACTTTGAGCATATTGTAGGGCCTGACCATGTGATAGTTAGGTGCGTGCTTTGAGGGTATTACAGGGCCTGACTTTGTGATTTGTTAGGTACCTACTTTGAACGTATTGTAGGGCCTGACCTTGTGATAGTTAGGTGCCTGCTTTGAGGGTATTGCAGGGCCTGACTTTGTGATTTGTTAGGTGCCTACTTTGAGCATATTGTAGGGCTTGACCTTGTGATAGTTAGGTGCCTGCTCTTAGCGTAATACAGGGCCTAACTTTGTGATTTGTTAGGTGCATGCTTTGAGTATATTGTAGGGCCTGACCTTGTGATAGTTAGGTGCCTTCTTTGAGCGTATTGTAGGGCCTAACTTTGTGATTTGTTAGGTGCCTACTTTGAGTATATTATAGGGCCTGGCCTTGTGATTTGTTAGGTGCCTGCTGTGAGCATATTGCAGGACCTGATATTATGATTGTATCGTGGTGCCTACTTTGGACGTATTGTAGGGCCCGACTTTGTGATTCTGTGGTGCATGCTTTGACTATATTACATGACCACGATCGATATTGTAGGCTGCCTGCTTTGAGCGTATTGCAGGACCTGACATTGTGATTATACTATGGTGCCTACTTTGAGCGTATTGTAGGGCCCGACTTTGTGATTTTATGGTGCATGCTTTGAGCATATTACATGGCCACAACCGAGATTGTAGGGTGCCTGCTTTGAGCGTATTGTAGGACCTAATATTATGATTATACAGTGGTTCCTACTTTGAGCATATTGTTGAGCCCGGCCTTGTGATTCTGTGGTGCATGCTTTGAGCATATTGCATGACCATGACTGAGATTGTAGGGTGCCTGCTTTGAGCGTATTGCACGACCTGATATTGTGATTGTACCATGGTGCTTACTTTGAGTATATTGTTGTGATTTTTTTGTGCATGTTTTGAGCGTATTGCTTGACCACGACCGAGATTGTAGGGTGCCTGCTTTGAGCGTATTGCAGAACCTGATATTATGATTGTAATGGGGTGCCTACTTTGAGCGTGTTGTAGGGCCTAACTTTGTGACTGATATCAATAGAAAGCCTGCTCTGAGCTTATGGCAAGGCTTGATCTTATGATGGATAGTAGTGAGGAGCTTCCTTCGGGCGTATTGCAGAGCCTAGTTTTTTTGCTATGATTCTATGATGTGTGTTTAAAGTGTATTGTATGATCGATGCTTGTAACGTGCCACACTGTGAGTATTGCCAGACCTTATTTACAGACTGATACTGATCGTTAGCTGAAAGTGGCTGAACTGATGAAATTGCTTAAAGCTGAATGGCTTGACCTATGTTTGTGTGTGTGTCAACTTTTTAGCGAGGGTTAATGAATTGATGGAATGTCTGAATGTTACGGCATCTGCATGTTTAGTGCATGACTCTGTGTGTGAAATGTGAAGTATAGACTATGTAATGCTGAGGATAAGACTATAGACAGTTGGATGAGACAGTAGTGGATGTGTGCGTGTCCTCCCCAAGTTGTTGGATTTTATATGTATGATTTTGGGAAAAAATCCTTTTTAAGGGAGGGATGATGTAAGGACCCCAATTTTCCTAGACTTAGATACTCACGGCAGTAGAGTGGAGGAAGCCCATGCCCGGCTCTAAGGAAGAAGGCTATCACCGTGAACGAATGGAAGTATTACCATGAGTGTAAGAGGCAGTGTCGCAAGTGTAGCACTGTGAGGAACATCGTCGTGTGGAGCATCGCTGTGTGGAGCATCGCCGTTTGGAGTAATGCCGCTTGAGCTAATGCCGAGCCTGAAGACGAAGGAGTATCGTCACTTGCGTTGAGGGCGCGAGTTGAGAAGCACGTGGCCACTCGTAGGAGGTGTATAGTAGTCTACGGAGTTTCTTCTCTCTCATATTTCCTCTCTCTCCCCCTGTGTGCCGTGGCAAAGGCTTGTTGTACCCACAATGATGCTTGTCCCCCATGCTTGCCCTTCTTTCTCTCCTCTTGCATACCACTTGTTAATTATGTGATGCCACTTGTTCCATGCTACCACCACTTGTCCATTAAATGCTGCCACCATATGTGATTATTTGTACACCCCCCACCTATGAAATGGGGTTTCTAGCTCTCTCACCCACATTCATCTCTCCTCCATTGGTCATTTGAGCTCTCCAAACCTTGTTCCGTAAGCTTGGACCTTAGCCATTGGAGCTAGGCAGTCAAGGTGAAGTTGGAGGAAGACTTTGGAGTTTCATTTGCAGTAGGTAAGTGGATCTAGCTTTCATTTTTTCTAATTTTTTTTTATTGCATGCTATTTAGATCATCAAAGTGTGAAGTCCAAGCATGAATATGGATGTGATGCTAAATATGTGTGTGAATGTATGACATTATGATCTGGTTGGAATGTGCTCTGTATTTTCCAGAACTGTAACTCTTATTCGTGAGATAGGTAGAGTATTGAAAATATCTATGATGGTTATGAAACTTGGTGGGAAAGAACCCTTGTAAGTCTATCTTAAGATGGAAAGTACTTGTCTTAATATCTATTTTAGTTTGGATGTTATTAGTCATTTTCTGAAGTATGTCAAAACTGTGAAATGGAATTTCAGGGAATTTACATACATTTGTGATGGACGTTTGACTAAGAAAATGATATCCAATTGGTCTCAAATCTCCACCATTTGAAATTTCTATGGGTCTACTTTGGGTTTGTTTCGTATGACCAGATGAAATTCTTGATATGGCTTGTTCTATGCATGTATGTCACAGTTAGCAGACTGTGATAATTTTCAGGAATGTTACGTCTGTTACACTAAGAATTTGAATAAGCAATTAGAGTCCAAATGACAAAAATTAATCTCCATTGGAAACATATGCGAGTCTAATAAAATTTTTGTTTTTTCCCACTACCGAAATTCTTTACGAAAATGAAGTTATGTTTCAAATTGGGAGGGTTTATCATTGTCGACAGTTTTCTTGGATTTTTCACTAATACTACTATGGTCACTGATTTTAAATAACCAAACGAAGTTCATTTTCTGCCAAACCACAGCGATTTGAAATATCTTTGAATAGGCTAAAATTTTCCTACAGAAACAATTTTGAAATTCTTCTTGGATTGAAAGTTATACTTTGTTTTACGAAGATATGTCACTATGGACAGATTTTATAAAACTCAAAATTTATGCCTCTGTCGCCATGGATTTTGAATGACCAAAAGGGATTCATTTTCTTCCAAACCACTTCCATTTGAACGGTTCATGAGTAATATTAAATTAACATGTTGAGCACTTTTTGGAATTTCTTCTTGATTATGAGTTATGAAGTAAATTTTAAAGACATGTCACTGCCTTCATTGCACAGCAGATTTCAGATAAAATATCTTCATTGTTTTGAACTTTTGAGGGGCCAAACAAGGTCCAATTTTTTACAAACTATCCCTATTTGAAAGATAGGTGTGTCTGGTGTAAAATTAGTTTCAGCACTATCTTCAAATTCCAAACGAATCAAACGTTAGGATCCTATTTATGAACAGATATCATAAACAACCAGTCAAAAGTCTCTCTCACCTCACTCCATCTCTCAAGCGTCACACAACAATGGTAAGAAAGAGAAACTTATATTAGGTGAAAACTTTCTCTTGTGTGTGTATGCCTCTGCTCTTCTTTTTTCTGCATACAATGATGGTACGTATATATAGAAGTGTGCCCCAAACATGGGTGGATGATCAAAAGTAACCCTAATCGCTAGAAATTAAGATTGAATTGAATTAAAAGAAATTAGAAAATAGGGTGCAAAATGACAGATTTGCCCCTTCCTAACAAGTTATGGAATTCCAAAATAGTCCTTATGTTGCTCTAGGACTTTCGTGATCTTGCATGGTTGATCTAGGGTTGTTCTGATGCCTAGTTGATCGTAAGATGATTGTTTTCTAGTAGGCCTGGACATGGCAATCGATTTGATACCAACTTTGAGCCATGGATCGTATTTTTGGTACATGATCATGCGACTTGAAATTTGAGTAGATCTTGAAACTTTGGATAGATAGTGTGTTTGTTCCTTGATGTTTTTTTGTGTTTTCTTCACTGAATCACACTGAGCATACCTCTACGATCACGAGGCACCAAACGCAGCTCAATTCCGTGGCCGAACGAAGATCTTGCAAGTTTAGAATTTTGGCCGTAATTAAGGATTCCGATGACAGAATTTGTAGTTTATTTGTTGGCTTTGTGTGCAGAATCCGACCGTTAATCATGTTCGGGGTTTGGGTCAGAGATGGCCCGAGGCCTTACGCCCGCAATGGAATTGGTCTCGCGTCAATTGGGCTTGCAAGCGGCATGATTTGTCCACTCAAGCGAGGCATAATGCTACTGAATTTCCTACACTTTCTTCACGGATCAATAATTTCTCTCTGGCTTTTCTTTGCGCTCGGGCATCGTCACGGGGCATGCCCCATATCAAATTGTTCGTCTTGACTAGACGAACATGCTCACCAAATTTGAACGCGATCTGACTTAAACGAGTGAGATATGAGCATCAAAAATTACTAGTCGTGACTGTCTCTTCAATGGTGTAATGTTACAGGGTGGCCGTACGGGAATAGCATGCGGCTTCTTGTGTTTCACACTTTCCCCCATAACGTCCTCCTGGAATGTCCCTTTGAGCTAAAACTTGATCCCTAGGGGTTTTCAACCATTCCGGATCCAATGGTGGTGATCCCACAGCAATTTGAGATGCTGAAAATGTAGCTCTAGTTATAGGGGTCCGTTTCAGGTTACTAGAGGCCGATTCTGCCGAAACTTTTTCTCAGTCTGCACTGCCTTAGACATCTTAAATGGGACGAAACTTGGCAGGAGACTCTTGAGAGACCTCATGAGTTCTAGGGCTATTATGAGACTGTCGAAATTCCCACTACTTGCTAGGCCTTTATTGAGCCGGGGGCCCCATGTTGATGAAAACTGCCTTTCAACATATAGCACCCTGCTATCCTACATTACCTATCTCCCTTATCCCCTCTTTCCGTCGGCCAGCCCTCGTTTGAGGAAGCCACTATAAAGGAGTACAACCGCGTCCACATTGCAACTTCCAGCGAGGGAGAATGAAGCAGCGAGTTGAAATGCCTGAGGAGAGAGTCTGTGATCCAACCGTGCTGGTAGACAGCTGGAGCGCTTCATAATTGTTTTAAGAGGGTAAACTGCCCGGGTATATCTCAAACCCCAAAACGACGAGGTAAGCGTCGAAACACCCCTTGTCATAAAATCACTCTCTTTCTTAGTTCATATCCGCACGTATGAGAGTATGCACTCAACGCATGCAGACCCTCCACGGTTGTTTGAGAGAGGATTTTTCTCACCATCCGCGCGAAGACAAATCAAGTCCAATCAGGCTCGGTAAAGAGAGGAAGATCAGCCGATGGCTTAGCCACCAGTGCAATCGAGTGGTAGAGGGATAGAGAGAGAGAGAGAGAATAAGATGAAAGGAAGAAAGAGAAAGAGGGAAGAAAGAGAAGAGAGGGACGAGCCGCCAACCCAATCGAGAGGGGGAGAGAGTGAGAGAAAAGGAGAAAGAGAGAGGAAGAGAGACAAATGGAGGAAAAGAGAAGGAAAGAGAATGAGAGAAAAAGGAGAAAGAAAGAGAGAAAGAGAGAGAGAGAGAGAGAGAAGGGAAGAGAGAGAGTGAGAGAAGAAGAAGAGAGGCAGGCCGACAGTTTAGCCACCTGCCCAATTAGGCTTAAGAAAGAAAGAGAAAGGGTGAGAGGGAAAGAGAAAGAGAGGAGAAAAAAGAAAGAGAAGGGTAGGCCGACAAGGTAGCCGTCAGCCCGATTAAGCTTTAGAGAGAAAGAGAGAGAGTGAGAGAAAAAGAGAAAGGGAGAGAAAAAGAGGAAGAAAGAAAGAGAGTAATAAGAGTCGATGGTGCAATTGAGTGGGTGAGAAAGAGGGAGAGAGAAAGAGAGAGAAGAAGAAGATAGGAATAGGGGTGGGCCAGTGGCTACCGATTAGGCTTTTAGAGAGAAAGAGAGAGAGTGAGAGAAAAAGAGAAAGGGAGAGAAAGAGATAGAGAAAGAGAGGAAGAAAGAAAGAGAGAAGGAGAAGGAGAAGGAAAAGGGAGACAAAGAAAGAGAGAGAGTGAGAGAAGAAGAAGAGAGGAAGAGGGATGAGTCGGCAACTAAGGTAGGCTTTAAAGAAAAAGAGAGAGGGTGAGAGGAAAGAGAGAGAGAGAGAGAAGAAGAAAGGGGAGAGGGAGAGCGAGGAGAGAGGAGAGAGAAAAGAGAAAAAGGAGGCTGGGCCGGTGGCTGTTGAACATGACAGAGAGGGAGGGAAAAAGAGAGAGAAAGGGGAGAAGGAGATACCTAGTTGTCACGACCCCGCCCCCTACTGTACCCGTCGGGCACGCCGAAGGACAATAGGGTGTGGGATCACGACCACAGGTAGCAAATGCCACTCAGGTGGGAGTACGCTCAATGCTTTGAAAAGAAGGAATCAAATCCAACCACGAAAGAAAACAAAACACAAAATACTTAACCACAAAAAGCTGAACAAACAAGTCCCAAACTACATATAATACTCCAAAATATTACAAAAGAGTCCAAGGCACAAAAGGCCCAACAACAATACATAGTTCCAATACAAAGTGAACTATATGGCCAAACTGCCATCTAACACATACAATTAAAAAGAAGCTTCCACGAGAAGGGAGTATAGGGCTCCAACTACGATCACCAGAAGGCCCTTCCAAAACCCATTGGCTATCACTCTACATAAAGGAAAGTTAAAAGAATGAATTGTAAAGCCCAGTAAACAGATCAAGGTACCATGCTTTCCTGCCTATGAACATTATCTCTCAATAATAATCAAGATGCCATGTGAGTCTTATAAACATGTAGTCATGTGCCCAAATCATATTTAGCAATGTGTCGTGCATGATTCATTTCATGGTGGAGCAATAACAAATTAGATATCATATCATTCTAGCATGAGCGTCAACATAGATCAACATAATCAGGCACATATATATCAAGCATAAACAAAATCAAGGGATCCTAATATCACCTACTCCCAAAGTAGAAGCCCTATCCATCAAGCCAATCAAATCCCGATGCTTAGAACTTCTACCATCACTCAAGAGGGAAGCACCACCAATGGATGACCCGTTGCGTAGTGCCTCACACACACACAGTCCCCAACGTGCTTTGGGGCTTTTGATTAGTGGTGGCCTTCCAAGACGGGACCCTCTCCTTGGTCTCTAGTTGGAAGGCGTTACACTACCAACTGATGACCCATTGCGTAGTGCCTCACACAGATTTTGGGGGTCACGACCCCCCCAAATTACTTCACATCCTAACTCCTTCTTATCATCGGGAGTCAAGGAAAGATCTCAACTGTCGGCACAACTTTCTTATCATTTCATATCTGTGGCATGTCTTATTACAACCATGCACACATATCATTTCATAGGCATGTCTTACTACAACCATGCACATTCATCATTTCATAAGCATATCTTATTACAACCATGCACATTCATCATTTCATATGCATGTCTTATTACAACCATGCATATTCGTCATTTCATAAGCATGTCTTATTACAATCATGAACATTCATCATTTCATAGGCATGTCTGATTACAACCAAGCACATTCATCATTTTATAACAGAGCATGTCTCATTATCATACATTCATTTCATAACATAGCATGCATTCATTTCATAGCAGAGCATGCCTCATTATCATGCATTCATTTCATAACAAAGCATGCATTCATTTCATAACAGAGCATGCCTCATTATCATGCATTCATTTCATAACAGAACATGCATTCATTTCATAACAGAACATGCATTCATGTCATAATAGAGCATGTCTCACTATCAGGCACAAATTTCTCATTAACAACAGATTATCATGCTCACATGTCAAAACAAGAGCATGTTATGCATATACTCACATGAAGCATCAACATATCCAAAGGATGCTGTACATATGATCGTATCATCAAGCTTATTAACTCAAGAGACATCATCATGTCAATATCATACAATATACCAATGCATTTGACATCATTATTTCATATTATCATGCTCATTAGCTCAAGAGACATCACAACATCACATTTCTAGTCCTTCAATATGAACACATTCCACCTTTAAAGGCATATCATGAGGTTAAAAAATAATTTGGTCTTGAGACCACTTTTATGACAATACAGGCTCATGAAAACACAACTTTTGTAAATGGGGTAACTCCAAACATTGGTCTAAGGTTTGTCAAACTGTTTGATGTTCTTGAAGGAAGTTCCTGTTTTTACAGCAAAAAATCAGGGTGACACCCTCATAGAAAACTGGTCATAACTTTCAAATCACAAAGAATTGCATCATGATTCTAAAGCTATTTTTAAAATAGATTCGTCTATCTATCATTTAGAAGTAGTTTAACCTCATTCTAATATGTCTTGGTTAGTGAAAATATCCACACAAAAATACGTTAAATCCCTTGAATTTTATTTCATAAATATGGCATGGTTCAATAAATGGTTAATAACTCCCAAATCAAATGAGAGATTAATAAGAGGTATTTCCATGATAAAATAGATTCATTGGGCTGCTTTTTCACCAAATTTCATGATCTAAGGAGATATTTAAGATACTCAAATGATCTCTCCAACTGACGCCTAATTTCTGGAAATCAAAACACATTTTACAGGAATTTCAGTTGCACGCACTCTCACTAACATTCACACCCATCTTCATACTTGAGTTTCATACTTTGATTAGGTAAGGGAACATGCATTAACATAAGCATGAAGATATGGAAACTATATTCAATTATCTACACCAATCGAAACTCTAAAGGGATCCACCCGCTTCACCTCTAATGCTAAGCTCCACAAGGATTGGGTTCAAGCTCAAGGGACAAGGCTTGGAGAGGTTTCAAATGCTCAAGGGAGGAGAAGAAGAATGTGGGTGGAAGAGGGTGGTGAGGAGAGAGAGAGAGAAGAAAAAAAAATGTGATGGGTGAGAAGGGGGTATAAATAAGCATTGATGGTGGTAGCATGCAATTGCCACATGGCACACAAGTGGGCATGCATGAGGAGAGAGGGAGCAAGCATGGGAGACATGATGATGGGATGGAAGCATGCATGTGCCACATGGAACTCATGCATGGAGAGAAAAAGCAAGCATGCAAGAGAAGAAGCACCTCTAGACCATCATACACCACCCGCGCCCAGCGGTGCGCTCATCTACCCTTGCTCTTAACGTGCGTCTAGCCATCTGCGCTCTCCAGCACGCTCATCCATCCACTCTCAACGGTGCAATACCTATCTATGCTAAATAGTGCAATATCCATCAGCACCATCGCCTCGTCGGTGCACTACCATTACCCTATAAAAGTCCCGTTCCTTACACTAGTGAAGTCCTTGAATCGGACCGGGGGCTAGGCTGAGAGTGAGGAGTTCCAAGTAGCAAGTGAGGGATTCCAAGTAGGAAGTGAGGAGTTCTAGGGGTAGTGGCTTATAGGGAATGTTTTCTCTCTCCTCTCTTTAAGTGAAAGGAGTAGAGAAAAATATTGCAAACCAAGGAAAAACCAAGCTATTGCACTAATTTTGGCTTTATGAACTTATGATCGCATTAGCCTTTTGAACTTAGGGTTACACATGATTATATACCAACCCCTTGAAATAAGGGTGGATGCTCAAAACTAACCTAAATTATTGAAAAATACATTTTGTATAATTTAAATTTAAATCCCGTTTTTGGGGCAAAATGACCATTTTACCCCTAGCCACAATCTTGGAAATGGCAAGATGGTCCCCAAAAACAGGCCATTGGCTATGGTAGTCATTCGAGACCCATTTCGGGCCTTTCGGGCAACCCTCCAGTGAAAAGAATACCAAGAAAGTGATGGTCTCGGCGATGCGAACGTTTTGACATATTTCTTAATCTTCTAATCAAAGTGTTGAGCTCTTGACAAAATCTGACAAAAGATGAAAATTTTTCGATCTTAGATCTTGTCCATTCCTTGACATTTTGGCCTGATCTTTCCATCATAGAACAACGGGGAAGCCACCATGATCGTTTGGTGACACGAATGGATCGATTTGGTGACTGGACCACCACTTTCGAATGGGGGAAGTTGTCGGAATATGGATTCCGATTGCCGAAAATACCTCTTTTTGCAATCTCAAAATGCAGCCTTTTTGGTCCTTTATCACATATGATATTTACTTTGGATCGAAACCCTCGACATCATGATCACAACGGACCTGTTTTCAAGTCGTTTCGAGGTCGGGTCTTCATGATATGACCGTTTGATCGAAGGGATCTCCTCTTTGAAAAAATCTCCAACACTAGAGTTTTCTTAAGTGACTTTTCTCTAAGATTTCTTCCAACTTGGGTCGTACCATGGGTCATGACACATATCAAACCATGTGTGCCGACAAGACAAAGATCTTCCTGAAATTTGGGCTTAATCCGACATAAGATGAAGAAGATATGGCCTTTTCAAGGTGATCCTAAAATCATATTACACAGTTTTCGTAAATAGAAGCTGGTTCACCGAGGGTGCACCAGAATAGTGTGCAATCATACCCTTTTTGGGTAAGGTTGCCACAGAATGGTCCAGAAGTTCCGAATGAGCTGAAATTTGATATCTGGGGGTTTGTAGATGTTCTGAATCCAATGGAAGTGGTCTATTATTCATTTGAAGCTCTGGTGATAGAGCTGTATTTATAAGGTGTTTTTTCAGCATGTTAGAGGCCGAATCTGAAAATTGGTTTTGCCTCTGATCTACCTTAACGTCATCGGATTGCGACAAAACTTGGCGGGTGTTCTTAGGGAGTCAAGTGCTACCGCCAAATTATTTTTGGAACCCATCCATTACCTCTCAAAAATTCACTCCAGATCAGGGTTTAGTTTAGTAGTGCTTCCGTGGTCCGCAAGCATTTTGGTAACCGCAGGCTTATGTCGCGATTGGCTTCCTTATTATTCGTATCAAGGATACAAATGTCGAAAAATATCCAAAACAGTGAGCCCACGTGCATATAAGCCCCCTAATGAGTAACTAAGAAGAAGATGAACAGAGAAATAAGAGATACGATGCGTATATAAGAAAGAGAAGACCTCTCAAAACTCAGACATCTCTCCGGTGTCCCCTCTCTAATGAGGTAACCGGGAACTTCGTTAAGGTCCCTAGAATTTGAGACCAAAGTCAAGAGAACTCCAAAGGATTCTAGATAGTGAGGTATGGAGCTCTAGATTGTCGAAAAATCACCTCTGAAGATGGAGAGTGAAGTCTGCAGTTCTAGACTATTACGAAATCACTTTCGAAGAGCCTCGTGAGAGCTGCTCAAATTTAGAAAGATAGATAGAGTATGAGAGAATTAGATTTATAAGAGATGAGAGAAATAGAATAGAGAGAAATAAGAGAGAGAAGAACGAGAAATAAGAGACAGAGTGGACCTAGGCCAGCTTGGGTTTGTGCATGCCTTTGAGGATCCCTTTTGAGTGCTCCTTAGAAAGATGTCTTGACCTTTGGGCTTAAGGTTGGGGTCTAGGTCTAAGATGAATAGACCTAAGTGGGTTAGGATAGTGTATGAGATAGAGTGTATGGTAATTTAAGGGGAGGTGTATGGTGTAGGGAGTAGGAAGTTGGGAATGCTAGGCAGTAGGAAGTTGGGAATGCTAGGCAGTAGGAAGTTTACAATTCTAGGTAGAAGCGAGTTTGAGATTCTAGGGAGTTGGGAATTGGAAGTGGGGGATTTGGAAGTTGGGAGTTGGAAGTAGGGAGTTGGAAGTAGGAAGTTTGGAAGTTGGGAATTGGAAGTGGTAAGTTTCGAAGTTAGGTGTTGAAAGTTGTAAGTTTGGAAGTTGGGAATTGGAAGTGGGAAGTTTGGAAGTTGGAAGTTGGAAGTGGTAGGTTTGGAAGTTGGGAGTTGGAAGTGGGAAGTGGGATGGCCAAAGAAAATTACCTAAAGTGGTAAAGCTTTCTCTCTCCTCTCTCTTGAAGTTAGAAGCTATGCACAATCAAAGGCTTGAAGGGAATTTTTTTAGTAAGCTTCTCAACTTAAGTTCACAAATAACTTGCGTTCCTTATATAGAGCAACCACAAAACAAGAGTGGATTGCTCAAAAACAATTAGAATTGTCAAAAATGCATATTTTATGAATTAAAATATTAATCTTGTTTTTAGACCAAATGATCAAAATACCCCTTTGATCTTATGAGAAAATGACGAAACCATCCCTCCCTGAGGGGTCGCTTGCTATTGCTAGACTTCGTGAGCTTTTTCGGACACTTGCGGCGACGATTCGGGTGATCGATCGTCGTAGAATCGATGCTTGGTCTACCATAAACATTTTGATTCCCTTTGATCGTTTTGAAATAGATTTTTCATAAGGGGCAAAAATTCGACCAAGTCCATAAACTTCGACCACCAATCCAATATAGTCCATGATGTTCTGAGTCCTCATTTTGATCACAAATTATAGATGACATTGTCATAATCATTTTGCACCAAATTTCGTCTGATTTCATCTTCGTTTTAGCATATCCCCAATTTGGGAGTCATTGAAAAGTGTGATTCTGACAATCAAAAAATATTGTCATTTTCAACCTTGAAATTCATGCTATCCGGCACTCAATTGAGCGCAAATATTATATCAAAGTGTAGGCCTTCGTGATGCGGTCATAACGAACCTATATTTGCGATGATCCGATATTCGAATCTCAAATTATGACTTCACGCAAAATGGGATGTCTTCTCTATAAAATTTTGATTTTCATATTTTGTAGCTCATCTTCTCTCTAGAAATTCTCTCGTCACAAGCCATATCATGAAGCAATATATATGTTAAAATGACCGGATCGTCGAGATCTATCTTCTGTCTAAATTTGTGCTTGTTTCAATTCAAAACGAGCTAGTTATGATCATTTAAAAATCATCCTGAGAGGTGAAGGCGCAAGTTACAACCGAATGCCCGTTGTTAGGGAAGTTACAAAGCTCTTGCATCTGAGGATAAGAGGACGGTTACAAAACCAAGCCAGCGGCATTACTCTTGCATCTGAGGATAAGAGGACAGTTACAAGCCAAAAGAAATGCCTGCCCCATGAAGAAGTAGCAAAACCACTTGGGGAAGTTAGCCTCGGCCCCACCAAGGAGAATGGTTACAAACCAAAAAAAAAACCAACCACTTCCGAGTCAGCTTCAATTCATCTGATAAGTATGTCAAACATACAGGGCAGACTTCACTGGAAAGGAACTGGCTTATGATTGAGTGCATACCCTGCTCACAGTGGATGTTGTTCCACAAAACAATGTGGACTTCACGGTTGTGCTGGAGGACTTGGCTTCCAACACACCGCAGCGGCAAGGCCTCCCTGTTTGCCATCACTCGCCGTTTGATGTCATCCTCATGCGCAACACAATGACGCATTCTATCATCACCACGGGTAGGCTAACACCATGCGGGACTGTCGTCGCAAGCCTCATGCCCCCAAGCATGGCTATCGCTATGTGTGACCCAGGGACATACGAATGCGACGCTGCATGTAACTTAATGGCATGCGTGACTTTGAAGCACCCCAGTTCCCAATGTTCCCCATTTCCGGGGGGCATTGACTAGTCTTTGGTTACCCCAATAGTCACCCCTCACCAATGGTACACCTTCCTGCAATCTTTCACCTTCCCACAACCCTCCGGCTTCCTATCGGCGTTTCCCCTCTCCGTCAAGAATCCACTCCTGTTTACAGAGAAAATCCTTCCCACCTTCTGCTCGTTGCTAGAGTTGGCAAAAACCACCGAAAATCCTTGAAAGCTTCCCTGCTGCAGATTGCCCTTATCCCTGGTTTCCCACTTCAGCAGTTCGCCAAAGCTCACTAGAATATTTCTAAGTTTTCGGTGAACTCAATGAGGCCACGTCTCCTTCTCCTCCAACAACTACAGAGCTAACAAAGCCCTCTGAACTCTCTACTACCTCCCCTTTAGCAGCAGAACGACCGGAGGAGCACTAGAACTCCGGCAGGGCACCTCTGCAAATCTTGCTAAGGCCCCGAGAAACCTTGTTCCTTGCTCAAAAAGCCTCAGCACTTCCCGAAAAGGTTCACAATCACGCTACGAAGCTTGCATCTACTAAAGCTCTCCAGAAAAATCCCTGAGGACCTAGCCCCGCAAGTTTTGGCTAGGAAATGCTAGCCAAAAAACCCTCACTAGAAAGCTTTGGCTCTCTCTCTCTCTCTTAAAAGCTTTTTACTGTTTTACCCTTCAGTAAAATAGTAAACTAGGGTTTCTCCCCTTTTTATACCCTGTGGTACCACGAACTGCGCCCCGACAAACTCATAATGATGCTCCAATCCCCAGCTCTTGATGGTGATAAGACCAGGCTGGGGCAGGCCAAGCTCGAGACCCGAAGCATCATCGTCGCGTGCCTCATCAAGACTTGTGTCGCGTGCCTCATCAGAAGGCTAGTGCCGTGTACCCCATCAAGACTTTTACCGAGCACCTCGACCATAAACTATCACCGCGCATCTCATCTAGAGATTATCACTGCGCGCCTCAACCAAAGACTAACGCCATCATCTTGTCCAAAGATTATCGACGAGCACCTCGACCAGAGACTATCGTCACGTGCCTTGTCTAGAGACTATTATAGAGGTTATCACCATGCATCTTGTCTAGAGGTTATCATCATGCGTCTTATCCAGAAGTCACTGCCACGAGTCTCGTCCACAGATCACTGCCACATGGAATGTCGGGGCCTACTACCACGTGCTTCACCAAGGGATCTAACGCATCACTTGGGCTTACTGATGCATGTGCCACTCCACACTTGCACTCCCCTCTAGACCATTGTCATGCCTCTTTAGGAAGTTCTTTCCCTGCATCACAGTCTTACTCCTTAAGGAGTCCAGTCTCTTGTGATGGCCCTATTCCCCATGGAGTCGCATGCCTTCACCACTTAATGGTCCGCATTGCATGACCTTAAACTGTACATCCATGGTCCGCATTGCATGGCCTTAAACTGCACAGCCATTGTCTGCATTGCATGACCTTAAACTGCACATCCATGGTCCGCATTGCATGACCTTAAACTGCACAGCCATGGTCCACATTGCATGACCTTAAACTGCACAGCCATGGTCCACATTTCATGACCTTTAACTGCACAGCTATAGTCCACATTGCCATGGTCCACATTGCATGACCTTAAACTGCACAGCCATAGTCTGCATTGCATGACCTTAAACTGCACAGCCATGGTCCGCATTGC
>NW_006499810.1:3778435-3789783 GCF_000471905.2 Amborella trichopoda
AATACAAGTTTCTCTTTTTTACCATTGTGGTGTCACATTTGAGAGAGAGAGTAAGGTGAGAGAAGCATTTTGACCGGTACCTCTAGGATTGAGGTAAACCTTTTCTCTCTTCTTTTTCTTTTCTTCTTCTCTCTCTCTTCTCCACTCTCTGCTCCCTCTTCTTCATCTAAGTTCCTTGCAGAGGTCGTGCATAGTAGTGGCAGTGTCGTGCATGCCTCTCCCTTGATCCCACAGGTTGTGAATGGCGATGGCAATGCCATGCACGAGTCCCCCTCCTCTTCTATTCATTTGTCTCTTTCTTCCAGTGAAGTTTGTAGACAGCGCTGCCTATCGTTACCCACAGACATAGCTGTGACGTCTCGGCGAAGAACCCAGGTGGAAAATTTTGTTGCTGCTTGCAGGGGTCTTCCTCGACTGTGTGTCTAGCGGACATGGTGATACTTATCGCCGCCCACTAGAGGCTCTGGGGACACCCATTGTCGTCCGCGACCTTCCTCTATGCGATCGACGCCCATCGCCATTCTCCCTGCTTCCCGTGCCTATTGTCGTGCGGCCTAGGAGAAGTTATTGTGGTGTGCCTCATCAGGAGATGGCGCCGTCCACAAGGGATGCGCCATCTCCTTGCATTGCCCACCGCGATGTGTATTGACGTTTGGGCATCCCCTTCTCTTTGCCATCTCGTTCTCTCCTCTTCACCTCTTTCTCCTCTCACTTGATTAAGGGTAGACCAGCCTATCACCGATGTGCCGACCTTGGTTTCGAGTAGTATTACCGCCGTGCTGGTCCTAACAACCATGCCCGTCTTGCTACCGCTCTGAGTCGGTAATTTCTAGTTGTCATGGTAGTCTCACCCCTATGTTAAGCTCTCTTCTCTTTTATATCTTTCACCGAACCTTTCACTTCATCACCTTCTCATGTGAACGTGCATTGCCCTAAGATAAGGATGGGTCCCTTCGACCCACTTGTCTTACAAATTAACCATAGAAGTGTTGTGTAGAAAAATAAGAGGATTGCAGGTCAAGGGAGGCGATTCTGAATGAGCTCATATAGCTGGAGGGCTATCTTCGTAATCTAAGAGGGCACCCACACGAGCCAGCCCGAGTAAGTCCCAAACCCACCTAAAATACCTCTCTCATTAGTTGGTATACCTACCCTTTCCCTCGACCAAGGTTCCGAGAGAGTGATATCAAATATTGGGTTCATCAGAAACCCGAGACATGTGTCCTCAGATCACCTAGATCCGAAGGGCAAGATCGAGGCACCTAACCAGCCGTCTCACCATCAGAGGTGGGCCAACGTCATCTACTGAATCAAAAGTAGCGCCGAGGGACTAACCCCGTTTGCATCTAAAACTTGCGCTCCAGATGTTTACACGCGTCACACGTGCAGCACACCACCTCCCTCAAAATTTGAGCACGCTACCTGACACTTGCGGCGTGGCCTGTTGCCACGCGTGTGGAGGGTGACCGTTTGCTGTCCCACTTCCCTTCACTTCGCCGACTATTACAACCTCGTGATGCCTTGGGTTCTCACCGGTGTTTCCTCTCCTCCTCGGTAACTCACTCCTACTCACTGGGAAACCTTTCCCCATCTATTCCCTCTCTTTCACCAGTGATCAAAGCTAACGGAAAGACACTGGAATTCCTGTAGAAAATCTCATGTGACCCTGCGGGTTTCCCTTCTCCCTTCTTCGCACTCCTTTATCTGCCGAAAAATTGCAGAGTTTCCAACAGAGCCACTGTTGCTTCTCCTTCTTCTCTCCTAATAACCAGAAGACTGTCAGAATCCCCTGAACTCTCTGCAACCTTCTTGGCAACCACAAAACGACCAGAAGATCACTGGAATTCCAGCAGAGTACCACTGCGACTCTTGCAGTTTCGCCAAAGTCTCAGTGAAGCCCTGAGAGGCTCATTGTTCCTTGCTCAAAAGGTCTCAACACTTTCAGAAACGTCCACAGGCACGTTGCAAAGGTTTGCGACCTACTCAAGTTCACTGGAAAGCTCCTAAACTCCTGCACTCTATGAGTTTTGACTGAAAATTCTTGTTAGAACTCTCTTGACAGAAGCTCCGGCTCTCTCTCTCTCTCTAAAAAATTCCTTCACTATTTTACCTTTCGGTAAAACAGTAAAATAGGGTTTTTCCCCTTTTATACTCAACAGTGCCACAAAGTGCCCCCACGAGTTTGAAATGACACTCCAATCCTCGCCTCCAGGTGGTGATAGGTCCAGGCCAGGGCAGGTCTAGCCCGAGGCCCGAATACGAGTCGCTGCAGCCTGTGCCTCATGAACCTGCTGCCATCTGTTGCTATCATTGTGCCTTATCGCCGCACGCTTCACACAGAGCTTATCACCGCACGCTTCACACAAAGCTTATCGCCACGTGCTTCACCAAAAGCTATCATCACGCGCTTCACCAGAAGCTATCGTCGTGCGCTTCACAAAGGGCTTTTGCCACGCGCTTCATCAAGGGGCTATCGCCACGCGCTTTGCCAAGAAGCTAATATCCCGTGCTTCACAAAGTGTTATCCCCGCGTGCCTCACCAAAGGCTTAAATGTCGTGCGTCGCACCATTTACATTTCCTATGCTAGTGGCATGCGCATGCTATAGCCCTGCCGACTGTGGATTTTTCTCACTTTCGCCAAATCGTGACCTGTCATCCTCATAAGTAAGCCACTACTTTGCATCCCCATGGAGTTCATTCCTTGCACCATAGTTCTCACTCCTCAGAAAGTCAAGTCTCTAGTCACGGTTCTGTTCCCCATGGAGTCACATTCCCCGCACGACCCTAAATGGCATGGTCCAAACTATATGACCTTAAATTGTAGCGGAGGTCTAGTAGCACGACCTTAAACTATACAGTCCTCATTGCATGACTCTAAACTGCATAACCATGGTCCAGCTGTTTGACCTTAAACTGTAGCACACGTCCTGGTCGCGTGACATTAAAAAGCTTAGCACCATGGTCCAAACTATATGACCTTAAACTGTAACAGAGATCTAGTTGCATGACCTTAAACTGTATGGTCCTAGCTATAAGACTTTAAACTACATAGCCATGGTCCAAGCGACAAGACCTTAAAACTATGATGCACATTGTTTCAAGACGTTAAAACGACATGACAAATAGTCCATGCGCATGACTTTAATCTACAAAATGGACGCACCTCCCTCATCCCCAGCAAGAGTCACATCAGTATAGCAGCCCATTATCCCAGTGGAGTTAGGGTCATCCTTATCTCTTCAATCCCCAGTGTGGTTACACCTGTGCTCCGGTCTGACATTCTCAGCAGATTTACATGCGTGCTATTGCTCATTATCCCCGTGGTAACATGCTTACACCTTCAATCCCCTTAGGTCAATCACGCACCAAGCCATCCTATCCCCAGTAATTGGGTTACTTTCCCATGAGCCATGGAGTTCCATCTTTCACCTTAGAGAGTCATACTTGTCCCCTAATCCCCAGTGGAGTCTTCTTCTCCATCTATACCTCTTGTTGATACTAACCATCGTTATCCCCTAGGGAGTTGAATTGCTATCCACAGACCTAATCCCCATGGAGCTTCACCTACATGGCAACCTACCTAAAGTGGTCTAGGTGCACGACCCTCAACTATAGTCCAAACTATAAGACCTTAAATTGTAGCGAAGGTCTAGCTGCATGACCTTAAACTGCATAGTCCTAATTGCATGACTTTAAACTGCATAACCACGGTCCAAGCTATTTGACCTTAAACTATAGTGCACGTTCCGACTGCATGACATTAAACTGCTTTGTACAGGTCCCGAAGACATGACCTTAAACGCTCCCTCACATATGTGCACACCCCCTTTACGTGCATCTTCATGCATGTCTTCCCTAACCAACCCATCCGTGAACGCACACCACCTTCATAAATTCCCCAGTGAATCCATTTACTTCGTCATTGTTATTTATCATCCCCTAGTGAGTCTCACCCATGCTCACAAAATGGCGAACCATCCCATCCATACTAGTCATAAGCTAGTGAGTCGCCACTTTTCATCTTCCACACATACAGCATCCATCTTTCATAGGTAACCTCGTGTCATCTCTCTAAAGTGAGTTCAAACCATCATCATACTCACTCCATGGCCTCAACAGATTGCCATCCATCCTCACCATGGTCCAGCTGTAAGACCCTAAACTATAGTGAACGTCCTGGTCGCATAACGTTAAAAGGCTTCGCACAGGTCCCAAAGGCATGACCCTAAACATGTCTTCACAAAAAATAAAATAACGGGCAGGGCATGGTGTATACCCGGACAAGCGAACGCCATGAGTAAAAATGACGGACAGGTATGGTCACGAAACCATGAGTAAAAGAGTTCCGTAAAAATAAAAATATGGCCACGTTGAAAACCCAAAAAGGCACCGTGAGCAAAAAATGATGAAAAAGGTGGATATGGCCGAAAGGTCGTACGTAAAAGAGCCCCGAATAAAAGGAAGTTGGTAAAAACCATCTTTACGGCACCACTTCCCCAGTCCAGGTGAAAACCTGCAAAGGGCGCTTGGACCAACAAAAAGCAGGTTGACGTAGCATCACAGTCTCAGCCCTCACATAATTGCTAAACAGGCATAATTCTAACTAACGAGGTCTACACAAAATCCTCAACTGCCAGCATCCAATCAGAACATAAAATGGCTCACCCAGGAGTGAGAGCCTCATAAGATCTCCCACACGTTAACACCAAAAACAAAAATAAGTCCCTGAGGGTGCAGGCGATGATCAATAAATCCCTAAAAATGCTAAAGATGCTCACGAAAGCAAGAAACTGACAAAGCCAGGGTAGAACCTGCCAGAGACTTTAGGTTGATGCCTCGCCATGAGGTCGCCTCAACAAAATCCCTCCCAAGTCGACAGGCCCAAACCTTTGGGACAAGCCAACAAAAAGCCCCTGACTGAAGCCCACAGGATGAGGGCCCACAGAGGTACCTTGATTATCAAAATCAAACCTGGTATAGTAGCAAACAATGCTTACCGAAGGCTCATAGCACTTGGCCTCCAGATAGTCCCGATTCTGACAAACAATGTCCACACAAAAGCCTCAGCGGTCAGAATCTCAAATAGTTCCTTGAGAGTGAGGACTTCGACAGATCCCTTAAAAGTCTCTTCTCTACCTAAATTCTCTACGAATGGACCTGTATATTGCATCCAAATGTCTGAGCATCCTAGTTACAGCATTACATGGATCTCCTTAGCATTCACGTGGTCCTGTGGCTAGGAAGAAAAAAGAAATAAAGGCAGAAGAAATTTTTCAAATGTTGCCCTTCTCGCTTCTCTTGAAGCACAACATTTGGAGGAGCATGTTGTTTGAAGACATTTTTTAGCAACATGGGTCTCTGATGCGAAATAAAAAAGGGAAGTCGATCAATAAAGCTTGACAAACAGTGGAAATTTTGATAGTCTCAGAATGGCCCCAAAATTGGTCAAGATCTTCATAAATACTCCAAAACATCTCTTGCTAAGTTTTGTTGCATTTCGACATGTCTAAGGTAGTGCAGACTAATAAACAATTCCAGTAGAATCAGCCTCAAGAACCTTGAAAAAGACCCCTATAACTGAAACATTACTTTCGATACCTCAAACTACTGTGGAGACCACTGCCATAGGATCCGACACGGTTGAAAATCCCTAGGGGTCAAAGTTCAGCTTAAACGGACACTCCAAAAAGAAGTTAGGGATAAAAGATCAAAACAAGAGGAGCCGTACACGATTCCCGTGCAGCCACCCTGTAAGTAATCACCATTAAAGGGGCAGTCACAAACAGTGACTTGCAATGCTCATATCTTACTTGTCCGAGGTCGAATCACACCTATATTTTGTGAGCATATTAATCTCGCCAAGATGAGCGTTTCAATATGTGACACGTCTTGTGACGACGCCCAAGCACAAAGAAAAGCTAGAGAGAAGTTGTCGATCCGTGAAGCAAGTTGCAAGACAATCAGCAACGCCTCGCTCGAGCCGTTAAATCACGGTGCTCGCGAGCCTGGTCGACGTGAAACCAATTGCATCGCGTGCATGAGGTCCATGGCTACAACTGGTCCAAACTCCACGCATGATAAACAGTCATATTTTGCACATGAAGCCAATGAAGTGGTTGCAAATTTCGACGCCGGAATTTCAAATTCCGGCCAAAACTTAAAAGGTGTGAAATCCTCGTTCGAGCACGAAATCAAGCTGTGTTTGTTGCCATGCGACCGCGACGGCATGCTCAGTGTGATCCAGTGAAGAAATCACGAAAAAACATCAAGGAAGGAGCACACTATCGATTGGAAGTTTGCAAGATCCATCCAAATTTTAACTTGTATGATCGTGGCCTAAAAACAAGATTCATGGCTCAAAGTTGGTATCAAACCGATCGCCATATCGATTCCTACAAGAAAATGATCATCTTTCGGACAAACGGACACCAGAGCAACCCCAAATAATCCATGAAAGATCACACATGTTATAAGGCAGCAACAGGGACTATTCTGGAATTTCTACAATTGTTAAGAAGGGGCAAATCAGTCATTTTGTACCCTATTGTCCTATCTTATTTAATTCAGTTAAATCTTAATTTTCAACAATTAGGTTTAATTTTGATCAATCCACACATGTTTGGGCAAAACTCTATATATATCACGTACTCTCATTGTACGAGGACCGAACTTTGCTTAATAAAATCTCCATCTTTTCTCATTGTTGAGTCACGGCTTGAGAGAGAGAGGAAGGAGAGAGAAAATTTTGGAACGGTACCCCTCGACTTAAGGTACATCTTTTTCTCTAGCTTCTCTTCTTTCTTCTCTTCTTCTCTTTCTTCTTCTCTTTCCTCTTCTTCGTCTGAGTTTTTCTCAGAGGCTATGCGTGGCAGTGGCAGTGTCGCGCATGCCTCTTTCTTTCTTTCTTTCTTTCCCCCTCCTGTGGTTTCACAGGTCGTGCATGGCGATGGTAGCGCCATGCCGAGCTTCTTTCTCCCTCTCTTCGTTTGTCTCTGTCTCTCAGCGAGAAATGCAGACGGTGATGCCTATCGCCGCCTGCAGGGGTCTCACCCTGTTGGGCGCCTATCGCAGACAGCGATGCCTATCATAGCCCGCGAAAGGTCACGACAATACCTATCGCTGTTTGCAGGTTTCTCTTGCGCCCACTGCCTATCGCAGACGGCAGTGCCTATCGCCGCCCGTAAAGGGTTGCGGCCAAGCCTATTGCCGTCCGAGAGTTTCTTCGTGCACTCGACATCTATCACCGTATGCAAGCTTCCTTCGTGCGCTCGATGTCCATCATCGTCTGCAAGCTTCCTTTCATGCGCTCGGTGCCTGTCGCCGTCCACAGGTTTCTCTTGCATCCCACGCCCATCGCCGCGCATAAGGAACTATCACCGCATGCTTCGCAGGAGGCTATTGTCGCATGCTCCACAAGAAGCCATCGCCGCTCGCGAAGGGATGTGTTCCCTTCTCGTGTTGCCAACGGCGATGACTAACATCGTCTGTAGTTCACTGCTCACCCTCTAACTGTGAGCAGCAATGTCCAGCGCCATCCAAGGGTCGCGATACTGTTACTCCATGGCTGTGGCTGGCAATGCCTAACGCTATTAGGACCCCATCTCTTCGTCGTCTCGCGCCTTCTCTTCATTCTCTTCTCTTCTCACGTCACTGAGGGTAGGCTTAGTCTAGCACTGCCATAGCGATCTGGCTGTCGTGCAGTATTGCCGTCATGTTGGTCTTGAGTACCATGCCCGTCTTGTTGTCACACTAGATTAGGACAGTCATATCAGCCTTGGTTTCGAGTAGTATTGTCGTCGTACTAGTCCTGAGTACCATGCACGTCTTGCTACCACTCTGAGTCGGTCACTATCCAGCTATCATGCTAGTCCCGTCCCTTCATCAAGTTCTCTTCTCTTTTCTACCTTTATTTGGACCTTCCATTTCATCACCCTAATTTCACCATATGAATGTGCATTGCCCTAAGACAAGGGTGGGTCCTTTGGCCCACTTGTCTTTGTAAGTTAACCATGATAATGTTATGTAGAAAACAAGGAGATTGCAGGTCAAGGGAGGCATTTCTATCGTGATCTAAGAGAGCGTCCATGCAAGTCAGCCCGAGTAAGTCACGGACCTAGGTAAAGTTGGTTCCCACCTCACATATCAAATTTCTCTCTCACTAATTGAGCACCTACCCTTGTTATACGAACAAGGTTCTTGAGACAGCGATCTCAGTCCCGGGTCTTTCGAACCTGAGACACGTGTCACTCGATCACCTAGATCTGATTAGGCGAGATCAAGGCATCCGCCCAGGGGGTTTGGAAGTTGGGAGTTGGAAGTAGGAAGTTTGGAAGTTGGGAATTAGAAGTGGGAACTTTGGAAGTTGGGAGTCGGAAGTTGGAGGTTTGGAAGTTGAGAGTTGGAAGTAGTAGTTTTGGAAGTTGGGAGTTGGAAGTGAGAGGTCGAAGGGAAATTACCTAAAGTGGTAATATTTTCTCTCTCCTCTCTCTTGAAGTTAGAAGCTATGCACAATCAAATGCGTCAAGGGGCAAAAACCCAATTTTTTTATTATGCTTCCCAATTTAGGTTTACAAATGATATAAATTCTTTATATAAAGCAACCACAAAACAAGGGTCGAAAACAACCAAAATTGTCAAAAAATACACATTTTATGAATGAAAATATTAATCCCTTTTTTACCAAATGACCAAAATACCCCTTAGATCTTTTGAGCAAATGACAAAACCATTTCTCTTTGAAGGGCCTCTTATCATTACTAGACTTCGAGAGCTTTTTCCGGCACTTGCATAGTTGATTCGAGTAATTGATTGTCGTAGAATCGATGCTTGATCTATCACGAACATTTCGATGTCCTTTGATCATTTTGAAACAGATTCTTCATGAAAGGGCAAAAATCCAGCTAAGTCCATAAACTTTGACCACCCATCCAATGCGATCCATGATGTTTCGAGCCCTTAGTTTGATCACAAATTAAAGAGGACATTGTCATGATCATTCTGCGCCAAATTTCATCTGATTTGATCTCTGTTTGAGCATATCCCCAATTTGGCAAGTCGCTGGAAAGTGTGATTCCGACAGCCAAAAAATATTGTCATTTTCAACCTTGAAATTCATGTTATCCGGCACTCAATTAAGTGCAAAGATTATACCAAATTGTAGTCCTTCGCTATGCGATCGCAATGGAACTATATTTGCGATGACATCCAGATCTCAAGTTATGACTTCACGAAGCATGGGATGTCTTCTTTTAAAATTCTGATTTTCATATTTTTGGGCTCATCTTCTCTCTATAAATTCCCTCATCACAAGCCATATCATGACACATGCCTTATGCCAAAAAGAGAAGGTTGAGACCTAGCTTATGTTCGAATTTGAGCTTGTTTCAAGTCAAAACAAGCGAGTTATGAGCATTTGAAAATCATCCCGAGAGGTGAAAACATGGAAACTAGTTCAACGAAGGTGCACTAAAATGTTGTAAAACCCACCATTTTATGGTAATTTGGGCCCAGAATGGTCCTAGAAGGTCTGATTCAGCCCAAATTTAGTCCCTAGAGGTTTTTCGATGTTATCCAATGGCGGTGGTTTGGAACTGTTTTGAGGCCCTAAAAATAGGTTTGTAGTTATAAGGTTCATTTTCAGCATGATAGGAATTGTATCTACAAACTGAGTTTCGCTCTGTTTATATCAAAATTTATCGGACAATCACGAAACTTTGAGAGAATCATTCAGGCATCCCAAACTACCCTTTTTATGTACTTTGAAGCCGTTCTAGTACTCTTTCTAATGTTGCCTATTTATAGGGTTGTCCTTGCAGTGTTCCTTATGGTTTGGTAGTGTCTTATGTACCGGCGAGACCAGGTTGCAATCTGCTCTCTTTTTATTCATACGGGGGTATAAATATGTCAAAAAGACATATAACAGCAGCTATTATGTGTACATGTTGTGGGGTCGCTATGCTAATGATTTGGCTCTTACCCTCAACAGCCTCCAACCCACACGTAGGAGTATGTTTTCTTCCTGGCTGACCACCAATAGGCATCGTCCTAACCTCCGCCAAAGTTAACCCTAGAAACCTTCCTCGGTGTACAAGGTCCCATGCCTCTCATGCCCAGGGTTAAACGGGTATGTGACTCATAAATCTTCATTCCAATGCCTAGACCGCTCCACTTGGAATAAGTCATTTGGGTATTGTGAATCATACCTCATTAGTCTTGCATGGACCACACTCCTATGGTTTGGTGGTGCCTTATGTACCGGCGGGACCAGGTTGCAATCGGCTCTCTTTTTATTCATATGAGGGTATAAATATGTAAAAAAGACATATAACAGCAGCTATTATGTGTGCATATTGTGGGGTCGCTATACTAATGATTTGGCTCATACCCTCAACAGCCTCCATCCCACACGTAGGAGTATGTTTTCTTCCTGGCTAACCACCACTAGACATCGTCCTAACCTCAGCCTGAGTTAACTCTAAAAACCCTCCTCGGTGTATAAGGTCCCATGCCTCTCATGCCCAGGGTTAAAGGGGTATGTGACTAATAAATCTTCATACCAATGCCTAGACCGCTCCACTTGGAATGAGTCATTTGGGTATTGTGAATCATACCTCATTAGTCCTGCATGGACCACACTCCTATTGGAATATAATATCACTATTAATATCAATTATTACCAGCTCTCAATGCTTCGAAGGCCAGACTTAAACATAAGTCCATGCATAGATAGGTCTCGAGGGTAGGTGCAACTTTGGAGAGCTCAGCAAGTATCCAATATTGTTTGCAAATAGCCAGCCCGCATGTCACAATACAATGTGTACTTTGCTCTGTGACGGTTCATTCTTGCGATGAGATTTTTAAATATGAACCATTATGTCTGTTTTTGTGCCCTCCAACTAGACGATTGTATCTGATGAATGTTCTATGACTATTGAACGAGTCATGAGGCGTTATGTTTCAAAATACCAGAAATGAACAGTTGCAATGCATCAAATGGTCATAACCCACAACTTGAAAGGGCATTTTCTCTATCTAAAAATGGGAGTCAAATCTTTCAATCTTAAATTGATTTTTGACACAAGATTAATTGCTTTCTTTTGTACTTTCTCTTTATAGAAAAAGGCAAATGTGGTGCTTTACGGCCTAGCTTTGATACTTTAAACAGGTGAGATAAGTGTTCAATCTTCTATGGAAAAAGTTTATATAAAGATGCTACCTTATAATGTAGAACTACGGATGCCTCTCAAAAATCCATCGAAAAAGGTAGTTTTAATGTTGAAAAACCCTTTGATTGATCATCTCAACATCGAGATGTATGACTATGAAAAATTAAAATATTTTAAGTCTC
>NW_006499810.1:3790755-3825789 GCF_000471905.2 Amborella trichopoda
ATATATAAAATAGATTTTTGAGATAATTCTAAAAACATTTTACATCAAAATTATGTACCATGATAAAATTTGAAGGTGCACCTTACCTCTACACCTACGGATGCATCAGTATGCCAACTGCACCCATCTTCTATTTTTAGGTATCCCAATATCAAATTTGTCCGGAGGTCTTTATGCAACTAGGGGTGGCAGCGGGTCAGATAAGGCTTGGGTCTGTCTGGATCTAGACTCAGACCCAAATAGTATTTGGGGCTAGCTTTTGGACTCACACCCATCCCGTCGGATCCAAAAGTTGGACCCATACCTGTACCAGTCGGATCCCAAGTCTAGTCGGGTCTATTGCTACCCTCACTATGAGCTTCTTCTTTCTTTTTTTTTTTTGCTTTTTTTCTTACCGTCATATATCCATATTATTGCCAACAACGTCACAATCACACGCCATTAGATTTCAAGCAGTTTGATTGTTTAACAGCTTAAGATGACTATGGGTTTTAATTGTATACGATCCTTAACACACCAAAACAAATAGAGCTTGAAGTATTTATTTCCAACAGTTTATAGATACAGGTCGAGAACAGGTAGGATCCAACCAAACCCAGATAGTGTTCGGGTCTAGGTTTTGAATCCAAACATGGGTCCAAATATTGGACCCATACCACCACCCGTGTCGGGTATTACCCGGGGGCACTAGGTCAGGTCTAGGTCCATTGCGACCCCCTATATGCAACTAATTATAATCGATAGGTGCAAATGTTATCTTGAGATGGCACATTTTTGTGCTTGAAAATAGAAAGATCTCTCTTCAATTGTATTTCTTACCATATGAGGAAAATGGTCAGAATCCGTAGCCATCTTTAAGTTAAATCAAGATCCTAGTTTCACGAAAGAAGCTAAATTTGTTGAATATCGTATGGAAAAATTTTAGGGCAAGCCTTTTATGCTTTTCCTACCGCATAAAACTCATATATTTCCTTCTATCTAACCGTCCATTCTGAATGGACGGATGAAACTACTATAATCGTCATGTCATGTCTCTACATTATTTTATTTTTAATTTTTTTACAAAATATTTTGGCACCAAATTTTCAGCATTCACTCCTATCTTAAACTCGCACTTGTAAAAATATAAAAGAATATTTCTAATAAAATAAAATAACCAAAATACTCCTAAAAGATTTGAGGGGTATTTTGGTCATTATATTTTATCAAAAAATTCGTTTAAATATTTTTTTATGTTCGCTTCATTGAGAACATGGCACATACCAAATTTTATATTCACATAATTTGTAAAAGAAAAAGTAAAAATAAAATGCTCTCAGGCATCGTATCTAGATCAAACGGTCAATGGCCAACTTGATCTAAATTAACCTGCTGAATGGGGGAAAGCATGTATCTTTTATGCTGTAAGGGAAAAATAGAAACCTATCCAAAAAAAATTATCTACTGCAACTATTATCAATAGTGCTTTCTATTCGTTAATTTGATAGTAATAGATTTTTTAAAATATATGGTCCTTTGTGATAGTGATGTTCCAATTCGTTATTGAATATGTGGATCTCTATTTTGGAATAATCCACTTTTGTGTTGATGATTTGCTCAAATATTAATTAGGAGAGAAATGAATTAGATATTAATTCATCTTTCTTTGCATAAATTTGATAGAATTGACTTAAGTGAAAAGAGATTTGTGAGATTGAATTTTTGCTAAATCGAGTTAAGAAAGAAAATAGACTCAAGGAACTTTGACCATCATTGAAGAAGGTTGATTCCGTTATTGAATTGTTTAGTGGATATTATATTGAGATGCTTTTTTGTTGAACTTCAATTAATTTGAATGATTCTCTTGACTCAGCAAGATTGCCTTTGTAGCTGACTTATTTGGATTAGTAAATGGAATGCACTAATATTAGTTTCGATTGTCTTTGGAGGAAATTGATTGGAAGTGGTTAAATTTTATGGGAATGTCAATAAATAGTTAATTTATCTTTTGTACATGAAAGTCACAATCATTATTGCTCTTTAAATTTCAAAATGTGCTGTTGTAAGAATGTCATTAAATAGACATAATGTACCACGAAAAAATTTTTAGACTTCGTGACTTACCCCAAACCACCCTTTTGAAATTTAAAGGACAAGAAATTTAAAAGACAAGAATGACTATGACCTCTATGTACAAAAGATAAATAGTATCTTCATAAATAATCCCTAAATTTTCTTGCTACTAGGTGAAAGTTTTGTGCTATTATACATGTAATGTTGCACATGATAAGGGACAATTAAACCTCATAATGACTGCTTTTGGGAAACCAACCATAGTTTATTTGTTTATTTCAGTGTAATTAAGGGAACTAATTTGTTTGAGGTCGTCATTGATTTTTTTATAAAAAATCAACTACAAAGAGACGAACGTAAACATCAAGTCATCAAACATTTTTCGCCAAACCAAAAAAAGTAATATGCAATGGCGACTTTGTTCGAATATGGCAAAACATCTTCTAATGAAATTTTTGAGGTAGGCTCTAATTTGATTGTTTAAAGCCTCAGTTCTCTATAAACTTTTATGTTTTTATGAAATAAGATCTAAACGTTTCAATTTATTTATCATTTTTATAGATGACACATTTCCAAGCAAGCTTTTAATTGGAAATATACGATATGTAATCAAATTTTTTTGATGTGAACAGCTAAATTGGTTAAACAATTTTACATATAGAAAAAGTTTACATAGAGCCGAGGCTCTAAACAATCAAATCAGAGCCCATGTCAAAAATTTTATTAGAAGAGGTTGTTTTGATGCTCAAATATCCTCAAATTGATCATCTCAACATCAAGATGAATGGACACAAGAAAAAAATGGATTTCAAGTTTTGGAAATAGTACACCTTGTAACGCATTTTTTGACCGTTGATCTTCAAATTTTTCAACTTTTCATAGATCTACTTGATCTACACCATTTTAAGCTTTAAATTTTATAATTAAAGATGAAAATATATTTTAAGGCTATCACAAAGATTTCCAGTACTGAAACCATATTTCTTAACACTATTTGAAAGTGGGTTTTAATTTGATTGTTTAGAGCCTTGGCCCCATACAAACCGCAACCTTTACATATTTAGATGAGCTAGACATATAATTTGTTAAATGTTGGTTTATTGAGAAGCCACCCAAACGGTATTGTTCCCAAAACCTAGTTTTACATATACTAGAATCTGCATAGGTACGATTTGATGCACAATCAGGTTTTGGAAATACCACGTCTCAACCGATCCATTAACTTGAACCTGAAAGTATTAGCACTTGAAAATATTATAACCCGTAGAAAACAATGATGATGAGTAATAGAACCTAGAAATAAGAGATACAGACAGAAATCCCATTCATAATTTTGGCCATGAGTTTCACATTCACCTAGTAGAAGCAATCCAATATAGGTAATCCAATTACCAATGACTCTAAATGTAGCGAAAGACCCCTCTTCACTAGGTAATTCTTTGGCATTACATGATGTCCCATTTGGGGAGAAGCCATAAACAGTGAAATGAACTATTTTCTTGGTAATATTACTTGGAAATTGGTGAACCTAGTACAAAACCTATGAGATGTAAATATTCAAAAGCCAGTACAATGTTTATGGATCCATTAGAAAGTATAAAGCTAGTTAGTAGCCAAAGGGTTAAACAAAAGGAGGGTATAGACTATTTGGACATGTATGGCCCTATGGCAGGGACATCTATTGTATAATTGCTACTAAGAATAGACTTAATTAACCATTTGAAATACACTGAACGGATGTAAAGACTAGGGCCGTAACCCAGTGCTGGCCCACCTAAGCAAGGTCTCGGGAGGGGTGGGCTGGAAATGGTCATAACCTTTGGCTTCTGCATAAAGTAGCCGATGTGAAGATTTGAACCCACGCCCTTGCGCTGGCTACCCGAGCCTTTTACCGTTACAATAAGAATACATTAGATGAAGAAGATGTATAGATTTGTGATGCAAGAGCAAGAAACAAAAGTTTATAATTTGGGTAAATGACTACGTAAACTAAAACAGGCACCCGAAGTTTGCCAGCGCATTTTGAAAAATAGTTGTAAGAGAATTGAGCTGGATAAATGTGTACACAAAAAATAAAAAGATTGTATAAAAGGAAACCGCTTACCTTTGATACAAAGTGGTCACAATTCCTTACAACCATTTGATGTAATGTGAAGTTTGATAGCCTTCACCTCAATCCTCGAAATTGCACAAACAAGACTTGTATTGAATTCAGAATTAGAGTTGGGACAGAGTTTAATGATTTAATCATGGGTTGAGGAACCTTACAAAGTCCAGAGCCAAGGGTAGCCTACGGTCCATTCTAAGTTCTATACTTGTATGATTTTCAAGGGATTTTTATTTGCTTGAGGTTTATGGATGGATTGGGCAAATGTTATTCGGGTTTCTTAATGTCTCGAGGACCTTGCTAAGTACAACGCAAACTGGGATAAGGTGGGAAAAGCTCGAACTAATGATCCTAACCATAGTTGTTGGAAATGTCTAGGAATCCGAATCATTTTATGAATCGAAATTGAGAAATCATGGTCTTCTAGAATATTTTTGCCTTAAGAATCGTTATCTGTATAATAGAAATCACTAGGAACGAGACTCCTAGTTTTTTATAATCGTGTTTCGACTGAAATAGATCCAAGTATCATCCACATGTGGAATTGAGATTTTGTCATCCTTGGAATCGAGATTCCCATCTCTTTAGAATTGACACTCCATGAGTTAAGATTCATTAATATGCAGAATCCTGATATCTATGGAATCGAGTTCCTGACATATGTGAAACAAAGATATATTGTTGTTTCGAATCGTGATTCTAACATATTTAGAATCAAGTTTCTGAAATATATGGATCAGAGATCGATGCTAGTTTGAGATCGAGACTTACAATAATATAGAAGACTATGGAATGTGTTTGACGACCCCTACCAGGAATCGATATTTTATTTTTATGGAGAAGGAAGCCACAAGCACATATGGAGCCTCATCAACTTTAGAATCTATATTGAATATCTCTTATTAGAAGGTTTCCTAAATTTTAAAATGATTGTGTTGACTATTGAACTTAGGGTCATTATATACAAAAGACAAACATTTCTATATTGTGATTTTGACTTCATTATTATAAAGACAAAATAAGATTATATCTATGCCATGGTTTTACTTTTAATTGAATGTATTATATTGACTAGTTATATTTTAAATTTAAAGTAAAAGTCATTTAGGGTGGCATAACTAAAATAATTAAACCATACAACCACTAGAAGCATTCGAAGGTAGATTTATATTCCAATTGATGTGGAATCAAGATTTAATTCTCGCTAGAATCCAGATTCGACATATTTGAGAACATCTACCCACAATTAATGTGTTCAAGTTTCTAAAGATGTGTTGGATCGAGATTCCGAAATTAAGGAATTGAGTTTCCTTGGTTTCAATAAATGGTTTCTAAAGATGTATTGAATCGAAATTTCGAAATTAACGATTTGAGTTGCCTTGGTTCCCAAAAATGGTTTCTAAAGATGTTTTGAATCGATATTCCGAAATTAAATAATTGAGTTTCCTTAGTTTCGAAAAATGATTTCCGTAGAAATTCCTTAACGGAAACTCAAAATCGGGTTTCGAACTTGAAACGTGAAATCGATAGAGAGATTCTAGTAACTATGATCCTAACCCAAAATTGTCTCCAAAAGGGGAATTTATAGATGAAAAGGGCTGAAACAGCCCTCCAGCAAGTGGCAAAGCCGCCATCTCATTGCAACATGGTGGGCATTACGGTGCGCTCCGTGTCATGGGTCGTGGTGGCCCTAGATGGATAATGGCCCTCAAAAAGGACCGTTTTGGGCAATTTATGGGCCCATGTCATATGAACAAGGGTCCATGTTAAAAACCCAGATAAAAATGACCTACAACGCATTTTGTGTAGCGCGCGATCCACGAGGAGTGGATTAGAATTTCCGTAATTCTAATTGGTCGTAACTTTTAAGCCTTGTAATCGAATTGAGTGATTCTTGGACTATTTAAAAGCTTATAGAATCCTTTACAATTTAGAACAAAGTTTAATCGGTTATAGAATCCTTTACAATTTAGAACAAAGTTTAGTCTAATTCGGTTTCATGGTTCTTGTTTGTACAACTAAAGTTTTTAATCTATTAGGCTTGAGGGGGTCTAGGTTGACTAAGGTAAGTTGTTTTATACGTTTGGATCCAAAGATTTCAAGGTTTAGGAACCCTTACTTGACATTTATGTTCCACATCGCGAGTGAGATGAGAGTCAAAGAAGTAAAAACTCGAGACATAATAAAATAATTTTAAAGTTCCAAAAAAATAAAAAATAATAAAAATTTGACCATTAATGGCCAAGCACTCATGACTTCAACTTAGACCTATTGCTCAGGGTCACTCATTCAGAGGTCACCTATTGGGATGCCAGTTCACCCTAGGCTTCAAGTTGGACAGAGAGGAAGATGAATAGCCATTCTCGGATGTCATCATTACTAACCCACTCTCACATGTCAGTTGTTATTGGGATCGAATACCCCTTTTCTGATCCCACGGTTATTAGGGTTTGAGTTTGAAATTCGATTGAAGTGGAGATACGGAGATTTTAGTTTGAAATTGAATTAAAGTGGAAATATGGAGAAAGGGAAAGCTTTGGCTGATGGAATGCCCAAAGCGCCCCTAACTCTAAGCCTTTTTGAGGCCTCTGGTGATTGAGGAGGTTTGAAAGGTTCAACCGGTATGGAAGACTAGGAAGATAGTTTTCTCTTGATCAAACTCAAAATTCAAGCAATCTCTTTGGAATCCAGTTTGTAGGTGACTTTTCAAACTCCTCCATTTTTCCAATATCATTTGAGAAAAGGTTTCGAAAATGGGTGAATGTTTAGAAAAAGACACTGGTAGTGAGTTCCAATTTTTTTTTTTTAAAAAAAAAAAAAAAGAAACCAAGTTTTTGAAAAGGCAAATAAAGCACTGACGTTAAATGGAACTTGAAATATTGAAAAGTTGGAACGTCCAAACTAGGTTTATCCCTAAATTTTCAAAGGGTGCAGTTGGCATACGGATGCATCCTTGGCGGTTGAGGTAAAGTGCACCTTCAAATTTTATCATGGTATATATTTTGATGTAAAATCTTTTTAGGATTATCTCAAAATCTTCTTAAGATTATCTCAAAATCTATTTTTATATTTAATTATAAAATTGTAAATTTCAAAACTGGTTAAAATCAAGTAGATCTATAAACATATGAAAATCTTGCAAAATGGATGGTGTAGATAATATGTTGTAAAATACACTATTTCTGAGACTTAAAATATTTTTATTTTTCATGGTCATACATCTCGATGTCGAGATGATCAATCAAAGGGTTTTTCATCCGATGGATTTTTGAGGTGCATCCATAGTTCTAGATTATAAGGTTGCATCTTTATATAAACTTTTTCCATTTTCAAAATCACTTATGCACCTTAGTTTTGTTTAACAATCTTTGAAGTTCTTAAAAACTTTTGAAGATTCTATGTTGTAGGATTGGCTTTAGAGTTTAATCGCATGGTGGAACTAGATATTTGAATGCGAATGATTAGTTAACTCATTTTATTGAGGGTCAACTTTGATGAGACCTTGGAACAGGCATCATTGAGTACTCCTTGTCATTGGAAAATGACCTTTACTTCACCATCTTAGAGTTTTCATTAGGCCTTTGTCTTGGAGGGCGTGAGATATCGTCCTGATACCTTGAGGTCTCAATTTTGCTTATCCTCATATTCCCCTTTGCTCCTAGGTTGATATCCAACATCCCTTCAGCGACGTCTGGCTTCGCATCCTCATTTGAGTTCTTCCACTCTCCGGACTTGGTTTCGTAGTCCATTTGACTCGGTCATTGTTTAATTTTCTCCTTTAATAATTTTGTTCATTGATTCCAAAGTTTAAAGAGTTTCATTTTGTTGCCTACCTTAATGTTCTCCAAATTTCTTTAGATCTGGGAAGATCTTTACAATTTTAATAAGTTTCCCTTTGTGGAGCACAAGAAAGTAAAAGGAATGGTCGGGCCGGTTGCGTTTATAATATGACCCTTGCCCCAAACCATTTTTGGCACCCAGATCCCACACTACCACTGGTTCTTAACCAGCGATTCTAGAGACATATGAATGATAGATGGTCTGGATACCATTGTGCTTGTATGAGTGCAAGTCCAAATGTGGAGGGTATCAACACCTCGCTTGGTTCTTCTAAATAGAGGAGTGATCACCCAAACCCTTTCCACACGCCTCTTTCCGCTTCGATGTAGGGTAATTCAGAGGTTATCCCCATTATGTGTTACCCCTTGATACTTGTTTCTTGTCTTGGATGGGACCCTCAGACGAGGAGTATAACTGGACAAGGAGTCTGAAATTGGCACTTAGGCCCACCATGGAGTATTGGGACTAGTGAAACAGGGGTTGGACCTCATCAACTGCTCCTACGACATTATGATCAGCTGTTATGGGGGTAGAGACCTCTTAGATATTGGACGAACCGTTTAGGTCAAGGGATATCCATTGGCGATGTGCCCCTTACTCTGCAAGATTCTAGGGCTTCCATCTCTGGTTCACTATACTTAGCTCGGTTGTCCATGGGGTGCTGTGAGGGTGGTTTTTGGAGCAACTCCAGAAGGTCTACTTTATGTTCCAAAGGGGGTGGGGTGTTCGGGTCAATGACACATATGCTATATAATGTTTTATCTCTTCCTCTCACTTACGAGGCTTGTCCATGGGAATCTATGAGGGTGGTCCTCCCAATAGCTCAAGGCCTTCCTGTAGGTGAGGCTCCTAAGTGGGTAGCAAGACTTTTAAGTCCTCACTAGGAAGGATGAGCGGGCTCAGGTATTCGAGCCCTAAGTCTTTAACATTAAAACGTCATCACTTCTATGTTGGTCTGTCTTCGGTTGCCACAAGACTGGTTGTAGACTTGTCGCTGTCTTGGCTTCCAAAAGGGAATTAGTGTTTAGGACAATGCTCATTTCCTGATTGGCCTTGCCTTTAACTTGGACACTGATGCTTCCTTGTCTATCAAGTCTTCAGCTGTGTGCCTAAGGCTATGGCATCCCGTGCCTTTTCCTTAACACTGATGATTCCTTGTCTATCAAGTCTTCAGCTGTGTGCCTAAGGCTATGGCATCCCGTGTTGTGGGTGTGATCACTGTTTACAAAATCGAACCAAAACGGTTAACCGAACATGGGCCCGGAAGCGTTTAACAGGTCTAACCGGTAAAGCGGCCGATCCAACTGGGCGAGTCTCGGGCGATCAAAAAATTGTTAAAAATAATAAAAAAGATACAAAAACATAATCTACTAAAATATGAAAAGCATATAAATAAGAGAAAAGTTTTACTAAGGTTGCAACTTTAAAATATAGAATCACAGATGAACCGCAAAAATCTATTGGAAATATTTTTTTAATGTTGAAAAAGCCCTCTAATCGATCATCTCGACATCAAGATGTATGAATACGAAAAAAAAAAGTTTTTGAGTCCTAGAAATAGTGCATCTTGCAACACACTATCTAGACCGTCCATTTTTAAGATTTTCATATATTTATAGATCTACTTGATTTTAACCATTTTTGGATTTTAAAATTTTCTAATTAGGTATGAAAGTAGATTTTAAGATAATACTAAGAATTTTTTACAACAAAATTACATGTTATGATAAAATTTTAAAGTGCACCTTAATTGGATTGTTTAAGGTTGCAACCTTATAGAAACCGCACCCTATAAATAATATGATTAAAACAAAACACATTCAAATGAATTTGAAAATTAATGAAAAAAAGGATTTTAACAAATTCATTTGTGCCTAGAGGTATTTTTTAAATTTTAAAAAAAAAGATAGAAAAATATAAAAGCAAATATTAATGACCAAAACATTTTCTAAAATATGCATTACAAACCAAATTTTTTATTTTTGGGAATTTATATACATTTTTTTGAATTTTTTGTAAAACACCGGTCAATCACCAGAACCGCGCAAAACCAGAACCGCCAGTGGCTGATTCCAATCTAACTGGACGATTAGCGGCTAGATCACTCGGTTTTTCCAACAATAGGTATGATTCTGTTGTCAATAGCCCCACTTTGATGTGTCCTTAATTTGATAGGTGGGAGGTGTGATTCTGTTGTCAATAGCCCCACTTTGATGTGTCCTTGATTTAAAAGGTGGGATCCCCAGCAACAGTAGCCACAGAGAAGGACATGCTTATGCTTTAATAGTGGCAAGACTTTGCCTGATAGTTGCTCTAAGGGTACGAAACTTTCTCAACAAGCAGTATAATTTTTTTGTATTCTTTCCCACAACCCAAGGCCAGTTTCTTTGATATGGTCCACACCAGCCTATTAATAATAAGTTAGTCGATCTCGCCATTGGGCAAAGCCATGAGCTTACCGATTTTCCTTGAGTGCTCAGCTAGTTTATGGAGTTCCATTGATCTAGCACCAGTCGAGTGAGAAAGATGTTCTAACATAAGCATCAAATGAGAAAGATGTTCTCCCGCAGCTCACACTTGTTCATGCATCTCCTTGACTTCCGGCCCACACCTGCCCAAGGGCAAGAAGAACCTAGGGGCTCCCCGATAAGAGCTACCTCCTAGGGATTTTGTATGTCTCAGAAGGTCTGCGAGGACTAGAAAGAGAGAAGGTTCTTCAAAAAAAACTGGACTCCGACGGTAAAGTGAGGCTCTGCAAAACATGTGTTGGGTTACCCCAACATAACACCTAGATGGTGATTGTACTTCGAAAAACACAGATCTAAAGTGATAAAACAAAAGTCGAATTGAACAGAACTACTCGGAATGGAGATTCCAAGATCAAATTCAGGCCAGAATGTGTCCTCATAAAGCACAACTAGATTGGTGGGAGTACCCCTGGAAGTTGAAGCACAAGTTGGATCGACAATAATTGAGGTGGAAGGCGATCAGTTGGTGGGTGGAGCTTAAGGATTCAAGACCATCCAAAAACAGGGGAAAAGGGGGCGGGTGTGGTTTACAAGGCTTTGGATTACAAAGATTAAGACATTCAAGATTCGTGGAAAACTGCATGAGTTTCTCGAGGGACAAAACTCAGGTAAATGACCCTGCAAACTAGGTGTCAATTCATGCCATTCTATGCCTGGAATTTCGACCCTTGAGATCCTTATGGCAAGAATCATGCTACCATTTAAACCCCCAAGGGAATGGCATGATCCTGAGACCAATAAGAACTGAAAATAACGCATGAATGCCATGTGGAGTTTCAACTAAATTTGAAATCAGAACAAACTACAAGTCTCACCATGGATAGCGATGGAGGCCTCTTCCTAGGACAGGTAGGCTTAGGAAGACTTGGGTAAATTTGCAGGTATTCCATCTTGATTTTCAATTCATTACATCATGCTCAAGTTAAAGATCATACTAATGCTTTTTCTAGCCACACAGCTACAGAAATCTAAAGCAAATCAAGCATTAGTGATTTGCAACCAATACAATTAAGATGAAAGAGCCAATTAAGAACCGCAAGAGTCTCACTCACATTAGCAAATATGATTTCAATACTTAAAACCATTTGTGCATGTTGCTATACACCCAACCCATAGAACACCCATAGTCATAGAAGATCCATGACAGTGGTAAAGGAGGGTAAGAAGCTGAACATAAAAAGTTCGTTGAAAGTAGCCATTTTCTAAACTCCAAGATCAAAGTCCTAAGAGAGACTTATTGAAAAAGAGAACAATGAAGTTCCCCACAATGGCAAAGCATTCAAAACTATGACCACAGTATGAATTTATCGAGAAAGTAAAGGAAGACAGTCTAGATTCAAGAAGTCACATATTGTCACAAGAGAAAAATACATAAGCAAATAACGGTAGACCATACAACTTAGCTATATGTCCTCAGGCAAAAAAAAAGGACCCTTATAAAACAAACTCATAGTTACTGTTTTCTCTGAACCATAACTACACCACAAGCTAAATCAGACTAAATATGAACATGGACCAGCAGGAACTCCAAATCAACCTAACAACATAGATTGAAGCAACCCCCACATAGTGGCATGAGTTACTGCAACTTACTCAAGCCACCGAATGTCCCCCATCAACCCATAAAACAATTGATTTCCACTAAAGAGATTGAAGAGTTATTTCAGCCTCCAATATTTGCAACCAAACCATTGATATAAGATCCTAGTTATATTGCAGAAATATACTAGTACCCTGCAAGTGTATCATTTAATAAAGAGGAATCAGACCTCAGAGAAGTTCAAGGGAAGGGCACCAAGTTTCACAAAGAGTACTTGAAAGCCTCAGTTACCTCATTCTGAAGATGAATCAGACTGAGGCACAGTCTGTCTAGGTTTTCTTCGCTCTGGAGGGGGAGCGTCTCTTCGCCTTTCATACCTTCGACTTTCATATTTTGAATTGCTGCGTTGCTTGGGTTGATAAGTAGGATATGTGCAGGGAATTATCTCACCATTTATGTACTTGTCGCCTGAAAAAGGGAAACAACAACAAAAGGGAAACATTAAGAGACGAGCCCAAATCCCATAGTAGTGCAAAATGCAACAAAGCCTAAGGCATAGACACCCATAAGCATCCAAGATTTTCACCTCCATAATCCTTGTTTTTCACGTCAATGTATGAGTCTGGTAAAACCCAGAGAACTCCAGGCAATCCTGTTAAGTGACAACACAACACAATCCTCAGATACTCATAATGAAGTTAGCTTAAATATGCAATCTCTGGTAAAACTTACCCTTAAACTTCTCTGATGTTTCTTCTGAGACAGTACACTGAAAGCCAGTATAAGTGGTGGTACTAAAAGCATACATGTTCTTCTTGGCTTCCTCCATACTGCAAACACAAACTGTCCTTTGAGCAGGGCAAGTAAAGTTTGGGAGAAAACATTAAAAAAAGAAAAGGGGCCAGATTCTATGATATACATATCAGATATTAATATTGTTAAACAGACACTTAGTCACTAAATTTTTTATACATAACAAACCAATGATAAAACAACCATCACCTAACAATTAGTACTACAAAAAAAAAAAACTCACAACTAGTAATAGCAATAATTCAACATCAAAATCACCCTCAGTTTTACATATTCAGCAACAATTTATACTGCCAATAAAAAACACAATCAATAGAAAGAGAATCAAAAGTTTCCCTCTAATAGGAGAATTACAGAGATTGCAAAATAGCCCCAAGTCTTAAATCTCCGTCATAGGGAACCTAAGACCCAGCCAGAAGTCCTAGGTGAAGGAAATTCCTCATAATGTACATTTTAGAATATTTAATTATTACTGTTCAATTAAAAATTTATCAGCTATTTGAGAAAAAATGTTTTCTCCATATCAAAATAAGAAATTTAACCAAAAACATTTATACTATGGATAAGGAATCCACTATCAGTCTCAGCACAAGAGAAAGAGATTTGGTCCTTTTGGGCTAGAGTTACATCATAGTTGCGCAGAGAATTCCAGCCAAACAAGTTGAAAAGGATAAAATGAAAATGACATGAACAGCTGAAAATTTGCTGATAAAGTCTATCATCTCTTGCTTTGCGCTGCATGCTAAAGCTCAAGTCATTGGCTTCTCGAGCAAAAGCAAAGGAAAACTAATAACATTGATGTGAATGCCACAATTGGAATGGACTATTACTCAAAGAAAGACCAAAACAACTCAAAACGTTTTAGCCCATCCTTGTCAAGTATGATGACTGTGCCATAGACCCGAGAAATACCTACAAACTATCTCAACCTACCAAATGTCAATCCTCCAAACCTCAAAATCTTCAAAGAAAAAAAGAAAAAAGAGGCAATCAAGTATTCTATTGCCCTAGCAAAACAAAACATACAATGAAGAATGGTATGAAATAAGGGCAGCAACGGGCCGGGCCAGGCCGGGGCGCCTGGCTGGGCAAGCCTTGGCCACAGCCCGACCCTTGTCCCCATAAGGCTGGGCCAAAAACAAATGAAGAGAAAATAAATAAACCCCGCCAGCATTGGCCCTAGCCCGACCCAGGCCCTATTTTTATTAGGGCTGGGCTGGACCATACATTGCCAGACCTAGTATGAAAGATCAGACATTTAAAGGGAACTTAGTATTTTATTCAATTCAAATGCTCCCAAAAGTAAGAGGGAACAAATCCCCCTTAAATATCATCTGATAAAAATGAAGGAAATATATTTAAGTCAAAAAAAAAATCCAAGTTCTACAAGAAAAAGAAAAAACAAAAACAGAAAGAAGAAAACATTGAAATCAATATCATTTTAAGTAAAAGCAGCATTACATGGACATCAGCACGAATCTAGTACAAGTTTTTCAGTTTCCAATACTTCGGCCCAAAAACCCCGTATGGACCCAACATTTCTATAAAAGTACTTATATGAAGATTTTTCATATATTCTATGTGTGTTATATATGAATTTAAGAAAGATTACAAAAAATTAAAACTAAAACTTGAAAATTTGTTTCTTACAAAAAAATAAAAACTTTCTTATTTCTATTTTGCTCCTTTTTTTTACAATCTGTGATGCTTTTTTTTTTTACAAGTATTAATTAACTAAACACATACCAAATGTATTGGTAGCTTCTCGGTAAATCTTGCTTTTAAGCCAAGTTGAGGGACCATTTTCACATCCCTATAAAGAAGTTAAACTTTCAATAAATCAACCCTGTCTCAGTAGGGGAATTTATTGTTTAGCTTTCCCAAGAAAGTTTGTCATTTCAAGCTAGAGTAAAACTAAATTAACATATTTTTCTACCACCATATGGTCAGAGTGTATGTGACAAAATGGTTACCCTTTTATTAGGAGGTTGTCGGTCTGTTTCCACCATGAGCACTTAATTCTTTTTACTTTTTTTTTAATACCGATACTGCATCTTTAGATGACGACACATATGACCAGAAATGTCAGGTAGTATCTGATTCTTAAGTCCCCGACACATACGAACAACGTGCCCAGCCTATATCCGAGAGTGTCATCAGGCAACACCAAATAAAGCCTGGAGTACCCAGTAAACATTGACTGCAGTGTGCATCATCATTGTAAATGGAATAAAAGGCATTACTCAAGGCACACATTAGACCCTGTTAGTTGGAATCTTAATCATACCCATTAGAAGACAATTACTAGATATAGACCCTGTAATTTATCAAAGCTCATTCAATTTAGTGCTTCACAGTCAAAATTTAAAGCAAACCATTTTGAGAAACCATGGAGTCTTTACAAAAATTTTGGATAACTTTATGAACAATTGAACAGCAAAAGAAAATCAATCATTTTTAGATAAACCGTATAGTTTCACTTTCTCTAAAGAATTTAGACATTCCAATCTGATTTGCTACAAAACAAGTATTTCCTTTTTCCCCCGAAGTGAGAAATATACCATTCATGTACAAGAAAATTGAAATAGAAATGGAAATGACACGCCCCAATATCCATCAATATTTAATTTTAAGCCGAATGTATGAACAAAAAGACCTCAAGGAACACATTAGTTTTAGTTAAAAAGGTCAAAGTGGAAAACTAGAAGCCAAAACCACTGTAAATAACCACTTAATTCTCAATCTTGCAAGCATTTTCAAGGTTGTACACTAGAGGTAGGAGAACCAGGAATGCAAAATATGGGTATTCCCATAACAAAATTAAACTATGAATACTCTGTGCCAATTTAGAATCTTTTATCTCCTCCATATGTAAAAAATTACAAAAGCATGCTTCTATACTTTTTATACCGCCACATATTTTTAGAATAAAGCAATCCAACTAGTATGGAAGGCACTGCACAAAAGATAGAGAAAGGAAGCTGTACAAAATAAGTTTAGTATACATCATTATTCCAGTTTCCGAACTTGCATATTTGTTGTCTTTTATATTTGTGCATATCCCACCACAAGCTTTTGGTTATTACAAGAGATAAAGAAAACATTAAAATGAGTGAGTTCCCAGGAAAGAAATAGTTACGTGTAATACATATTCATCTCATGATTTGTCTTCAAAGTTACAACAAACATTTTACTGATACTGGAAAATAAAAAGCAAAAAAAAAAAAATGGAAGAAGAACAGTAGAGCACATAACATTTTTCTTCCATCCAGTGAACTAACAGTTATAGGGGACGACAATAAAGCGATATCATCAACATTTCACCACTATCTTGATAGCCTACTAACAATTATCCCAGATAGAAATCATAAATCTTCCACAGATTCAAAATACAGTAGGAAGTGGGATTTTTGTTTTTTGAGAAACACTAGGAAGTGGGATTTTTTTTTTTTTGAGAAACAGTAGGAAGTGGAATATTTTAAGTACAAATCTAGAGGTATCTGAAAATTGTAATTGTCCAACAAATATTACAGAGCAAGAGCATCTCGGCATTTTGCTAAAGCAAAAACTAGAGATAACCAGCACATTTCTATAGAAGTCGCAATTGTTCCAAGACCAATAAAACAAAATAATCAAAGAGAGTAAAAAGAGAATGAAGCGAAATGAAGACGAAAAGGAACCAGACCTTCCAAGAACGGTGGCAAGAGTGTTGAGATAGGTCTCGATCATCTCCTCTCTGGTAGGCTTCGGGTCTTTAGGGAACTCCATGACTATAAGCCAGTGGTTATAATCACAACCAGGAAGAAGAATGGTCTCTCTTGGCTCATTGCTACTACTCCTTTTCGAAGAATAATCGCCATCAACAGTGGCTCTAACCATAAGACCATTAACCGTCTTGGTCTGAAAGGAGGCCAGAGGCAGCAGCTTCAATCCGAAGGACGAAGGACGGAGAAAGCGAGAAACTGGGACTAAAGTTGAAGGGGAGGAAGACCTAGGATTTGCTGCTGTAGATAGGTACGAAGGGGAAATTAGGGTCTTAGAGAGAGAAATTGCGGAGACTGAAGACGCCATTTTAGAGAGCTTGGAGTAACCAGGAGAAATGGAGAGGAGATAAATGAGAAATGGGAAGCAATGAGATAAGGTGGGAGGAGGATATTTATAGTGGAGAAGGAAAGCAAAGACAAACAACCCACGCCGAGTGATATTTTTTTTGCGGTTTAGGGTTTAAGGAAAACGGAGCAGGAGCGATATTTTGGTGGATCCAAGCCAGTGTAGGAAAATTGTTCAAATTCTACCCTCGGTTAGCCCGGTTAAATCTGAACCGGCCTTTTATTTTGAAAAAGTTTTGGAAAAAAATTATATTAAACTCAAAAAACTAAAGAATTTTGCTTGTAATGTATTTTTTAATATTTTTCATCATTTTGAAAAAGATTAAAAATTGTTTTAGCAATTTATGCTTATTTTTACATTTTTTTTCATTTTTTTTGAAAATTTCAAAATACCCTTGGATGCAAAGCAAATCGACAAAATCTATTTTTTTCTATTAATTTTTAACTTCATTTGGAGGTGCTTTGTTTAATCATGCTTTAAATATATTTTTTATATTTCATTAGATTTTTTTAAAACATTTTTTTTTACCGCCCAAGACTTGCCCGGTTAGGACGGTTGAACCAAACTGTTAACAGGCATTGAACCACTTCCAACCCCATGTCTATTTAACCGTTCCGATTTGATTTTTCGAACACTAATCCAAGCAATCAATTTTCGCATCAGATTTCACAAGAATATCGGAAATACTATTTTCATATGAAAAGGTAAGAAATCCAAAGATTACTCTCCCACATATCTATTTACTCTCTCGAGCAATTCTTCTATCTTCTATATACATAAAACTTGAGGAGGGTCGTAGCCAAGTGTCGGCCAAGAAATCCATATCAGGTTTGGAGTTTGGCTTCGATGTTGGTTCGAATTAATATCATTTGAAGTGGACATGGCGAATAGAGAGAGAGAGAGAGTAAGTAGAGGACGAACACTATAGGGTTTCTTTGGGGCTTTCGTCCTGCGAAAGGAGCCTTGGATTTGCAGGATCGGGTTAGGGTTTGACGACGAGGATCAAATAGCGAATGTAAAGAGAGAATAAAAATATAAGAAAAGTTAAAGAGTCGTTACTTTTGATTTCCTATTGAGAAACTAGCATTTGCAGGGCGGATCAAGGGTTTTCATAAGCAAATGCTGCATTAGAAAGAGAACAGGCTACTGCTAAAAGTGGCGAAGGTTCTTTGTGCTTTGCAGCCGCGGAAACGTGTATTTGCAAGTTGTATCTAGGGCTTTCATTGGATCATTGATGACTATGGGGAGTAACAGAGCAAAGAGCAGAAATCCTTGGAACAGGAGAAAAACAAAAGCGAAAAATAGCACAAGGTGTTTCTATCTCATTATCAGAAGCTCCAACAAGTTTGCAAGTCTGATTGCATGTAGACATGTAGTTCAACCTCATTGGAAATACATGCCATGGTGAGAGAGAGGTGTGGTGGGAGAAGTATATGGGGATGTTGATGGTGAGGAGGATGGCGGTGTGGTTCCCGTGGTGCAGGGCGGTTTGACCTCTCAGGTGGTTTGCTTTCAGATGCGCAATTTTCTATTGTGGGATCGTTTTCTCTACCTCGAATGATATCTTTGGATTGAGTGATTGGGCCAAAAGATGCTGACGACTGCCTTATGCTCCAAAGGTTGAAGTCTTGGGTGAGAATAAGATTGCCTTTCTTTTGCTTGATAAAGAGGATGCTTTAGCTGCTCTAGTTAATCGTTGTGTCAAGATTCGAGGGAAGCTCTTATCGCTAGTTCAATGGAAATCGTCATCCCACTCTTCTTATCTACGTAAGGAGAGTCTGTGGATCAGATGTTAAGGTATACCACTCCATGCATGATCGGTGGATACATGTCGTAAATTAGCTAATAACTGTGGCGAGTTTTGTGATGCTGACAAAGAATCGCTTCAAAGGGTTGATCTCTGTTTTGTACAAATTCGTATTTGGAAGTTGTGTGGCGCTCCAATCCCAAAAGTGGTTAAGACTTTTGGTGGGCTAAGGGTCCTTCTCTATAAAAGTTTCTATAGAGGAGAAGAGAGGCACTAAGTTATTACCAGTCAATAAGGCTGCCGAAGACAATGGAGATTGGCGGGAGGTCAGTTGCCGGCCATCGGAAAACCATGCTTTTCAGGGAGACTTTGATAAGGTGGTTCCTAACCAGAGAAGATGGTGGAATTCTAAGAACAAGAGGAGGGATTTTTGAAATTTGAAATTAATTAAACGATGGATTCCAGTGGGGCGTTTCACATGTCCTACGACGGAAATGGCATCTACGGTTGTGAAAACTGGTGACGATTCACGTGCTGAGGGACTACGTGATGATTCATATGCCGAGGGTCCACGCGAGATGCTGAATTCACCGAATAAGTTGAGCGCGATTGATAGCACGTCAGTGCTGCACACCGAGGCGCCGCCCTCGGAGATGGGTTGCGTGGAGATGTGCCCAGGCTTTTCATTGAGGCATGTCTTTAGGAAGTGACCGCCTTCATTTTTCTTCCTTTTAGAAGGTAAGCAGGCGGTTACGCAAACCTGTAAGTCCTCTCATAGCCTAGTTGTGTGGCTTCTGACCTTGTTGATGGCAAGTCAAAGTCGGTGCTCTGCGTTGGCCTTCAATCTATTGCTGCCAAGATGTATCCTCTATTCCATCGCAGTGCTGCTAGGAAGGCTCGTTTTGCACCCAGACCGGTGTTTGATCCTTGTCAGTTGACCCTTTAGCTGTGGTGATGGTTGATGAGGCAGAGGATAGTTGTGACTTGAAGGAGAGAGAATTGGTTTCTGATATGTTGGAATAAGGTCCTCAAGTTGACGGTATTGGTGGGCTACTTGTTGACGACCCTGGTCGTGCATTGGTGGAAACAGCCATCTCCACCCCTCTCAATGTTATACAACAAGAGGATAGGCCATTGCTTATAAACCTTACTGCTGCTCCCTTAGATGGGGTTAGCCATTGTCTGTTGTGCCAGCTGGTCGACCTGTGGAGCTATCCTCTGGAGGAAAATCACAGAATGGGGAGGAATTTCATCCAGGGTTTCTGACTGTGGCATGGACTTTGATGCCCCTATTGATGTTGTGCTCAAAGAAATTATCGCGAAAAAGAAAGGTGAGAAAAAAGGGAAGAAGGATGCAAGTCACAAAAGTATGTGAGCACGGCTCAGACTCCGGTGGCTGAAGTGCATAAGTCTAAGTCTAAGGGCAAATCTCCTATGAAGGGTATCAGGTCTTTGGCAAGGTTGCAGGCTCGGGGAGTGTTGCATGCTCCTCTGATTGCTAGAGGTATTGTTATTTCTGATGAACAGGTTGTCGAGGACAGCTAGGGGCACTCTTCAGATGGGGAAGAAGCTCTGGACAATGACTTGAAGATAGTTATTGAAGAGGTTGTCTTTGGTGCGAGTAGGGATGGTCCAGGTTCATCCTCCTCTTCTCTAATCTCATGAATATATTGCCATGAAATGTTTGAGGTCTGGGTGACCTCAATCATAAGAGAGGTGTTCGATTTTTTGTTTCTCGTTTTAGGCCTGCAGATCTTATTTTTCGAGAAACAAAACTTCCTAGTCCCACCATCTTTGGTGTCAGGGAAATTTGGGGTCTTCAGTCTGTTGATTTTCTAGGTATTGACTATGTAGGTGCTTCTGGGGGATTGTGGATTTTGTGGGATCCCATTGTTTTGCTCTCTTTTTGCTCTGTGAAAAAAGAAAAAATTTTTATGGTTGGTTTATTGGGGCCTGGTTCTGACTTTCATTGGGGCTTATTAAATGTTTATGATCCTCATGCTTTGGCTCAAAAAGAACTTTTTATTAATGATATGTTTGATTTCATTAGTAGTTTTTCTTTTCCTATCTGTTTGGGAGAGGATTTTAATTTCATTAGGTGGCTTGAAGAAAGCAGCTATGGTGGACCTATTACGTCTGTCCTGCGAATGTCTAATAGATTTATTGAGTCCCACGCCCTGATAGATTTGCCCATTTCAAGCATATCGTTTACTTTGACTAATGGCAGTTCCTCAATTTATCCATGTCCAAATTGGATAGATTTTGGTGTATGGGGAGTGATTAGAATTCTTTCCCTTTGCAGCGATTAGGGCTTTACCTAGACTTTGCTCTGACCATACTCCCATTCTTCTGTGTTGTAAAGCTCATCCTATCAGTCCCAAACCTTTCCGATTTGAAATTGGGTGGCTTGTTGAAAAAGGGGTGGAAAACATTATTAAAAGTGCCTGGGAGAACTCTATCTCATTTGGCTCTGTTGATTTTCAACTCCATAAGAAGCTCTTAAGTGTCAAGCATAAGCGTATTGCTTGGAAAATTGATAAGAGTTACAATGTGAAACATAAAATTGATGAAGTTATTAAATGCTTAGCAAATGTGGATGCTAGCATCCAAAGTTCAAGAGTACTATCTGAGGAGCAGGTGTTGGAAAGAAGCTCTAAATCAAATGAATTACAAGAGCTCCGTAGGATTGAGAAGAGGTATTGGAAGCAGAGATCCAGGGTCAAATTGTTGAAAGAAGGTGATTTAAATAAGAAATTCTTCCATGCCATTGCAAATGATAAGAAACGTCAGAATGATGTCTCTGGGCTTTTGATTAATGGAATTGATCCAGATGATGACAATGGGATGTCTATTGCGATTGTCAACCACTTCAAAAGAGCTTTCACTACGGAGGTGGGGGTTACTCCGCAGTTAGCCAGAGTGAGTTTTAAATGCATGTCGGATGGTATGATAGCTCTACTTGAGAAAGAAGTGTGAAGAAGTGAAAAAAGCAGTCTTCTCCCTCCCTGGTGATAAGGCACTGAGCCCTGATAGTTTCCCTCTTTTGTTTTCCATAAATTCTGGAGTCTGGTTTATAGTGAAGTGCTGGAAATGGTCCATGATTTCATAAGAAGAGGTGAACTATTTAGAGAGGTCAATTCCTCCTATATAGTGCTTATTCTCAAAAAAGTAGTCATTGCAAGCCTTTGTGATATGAGGCCCATAAGTTTGCTTTCAAGCCTTTATAAAATTATTACCAAGGTATTTGTAGAACGACTAAAAGTAGTCTTACTGGATATTATCATTGGGCCCCAGTCTGCATTCATCAAGGATAGGCTGATTACTAACAGTGTTTTGGTTGTATAGGAGTGTATTCATTCGAGAATTTGGAGTGGTGAAGCCGAGGTAATGATTAAACTGGATATGGAAAAAGCTTATAATAGGGTAGAATGAAGCATTTTGTTAAAGATCATGAAAAACATGGGTTTTGGTGAGAAGTGGAAAAGCTGGATATATGGTTGCATATCCTCTTCTCACTTTTCTATCATGTTCAAAGGTAGCTCGACTGCTTTCTTCCGTGCATCCAGGGGCCTCCGACAAGGTGACCCCCTATCCGTTTTATTATTCACCATTTACGCAAAGTGTTTTAGTCGATTTCTGCGCAATGTAGTAACTCGTGGACATTTTGTGGGTCTTCACTTGCCTAATGATAGTCTTTGCATCTCGCACTTACAATATGCTAATGATACTTTGCCTTTTTGTGAGGCTAGCCTGAGAAGGCAGCTAATACTGCAACTTTTTTGAATTGTTGCAAAGTAGCGTTAGGGCCCCTTTGTAAAGTCTGATGTGGTGGGTATTTATTGTAATGAGTCTTTGCTCTATGAGATTGCTGAGACAATGGGTTGTAAGGTGGAAAGCTTTGCAACTATGCACTTGGGATTGCCAATTTTAGATGGGCGATTACCTTTGGCTGTCTGGGATAAAATAATCCAAAGAATACAAGTCAAGATTGATTTGTGGAAGTACAAATATCTATCTTTAGGAGGTAGGATTACTTTGATTAAAGCTTGTCTGTCAAATTTACCTATTTATCAGATGTCCTTGTTGCAGATTCCTCCTAAGGTGGCCAAGAAAATAGAAGCTTTAATGAGGAATTTTCTTTGGGGCTCGTTTGAAAACTCAAAAAAGTTCCATCTTCTGCGATGGGATAGAGTATACACTCCTAGAAAGGAAAGTAGACTAAGGTATAAGGAGAATAAATTTGGTTAACCAGGCTCTCCTATGCAAGTGGTGGTGGAGAAGTTTAAACCTAAAAGATCAGTTGTGGTATCAAGTTATTGCTGCAAAGTATTGTAAAGATATATATAAAATGTGGGTTGGACTAAGAAATGATACGAGGGGAATGTCATACTTCTATAGATCCATTAATTCATGTAAATCCTTGATACATCGAGACATTCACTAGTGCTGGGCGATGGACTTAATATATCATTTTGGCACTATAGTGTGTAGGGTCTTCACCACTGAAATATCTCTTTCCTTCGATTTTTCAGCGTATGGATAACTCCAATGTTGTTGTTGCTGATCTTTATGATTGTAGAGGTACTAGGTTTTATGGAACATTGTTCTTCCTTATAATAGGATCTACGAACAGATTTTTTGGGAATATGTGAGCTTGTTATCTCTCTTTCAAGAAGTCTATATTCCGCAGCATGCCTCAGATGTAGTCATTTGGGAGATTGATCCAGATGGGCTGTACTCGGTGAAGTCTATGTATAAGCTATTGTTCCATGACCATTGGAGATGGTCAATGCCTAAAATTGCCACTATTTGGTATTGACCTTTACCTTTAAAGGTTCAAGCCTTTCTATGCCTGGCGGTGCAAGATAAGGTACTCACTATTGACAATCTCATTAAAAGAGGTAAGCTTCTGCCTAATATTTGTTTGTTGTGTAAGGATAATGCTAAAATAGGTCATCACCTGTTTCTTCGTTCTTCTTTCACCTACAAAATTTGGCGGCGGTTTTTTTATAAACTTGGGGTTGCTATGGTGATGCCTACGGAAGTGATAGGGGTAATCTCAAAATTGTCAGTCAATATGCTTCCTAAAACTATGACGGTTATTTAGCAGATTGTGAGAAGTATTATTCTATGGGAAGTCTGGAAGGAAAGAAATCGACGCATGTTTGATGATCTACGTGCCTGTTGAGAGAGTTTTGAAAAAAATATTACCTGTTGTGTGGCTCTCATGTTCTGTGACGAAGGTGAGGTGTGATGTTATGGAAGTGGATGTCAAGAGAAACTCAGCAAATCTTTTTCAGTTGGGTTCTTTCAAGTGCAGATCGAAGGGTACATGGATGTCACCTCTGGAATGAACCTTTAAACTTAATTTCGATGGTAGTTTATTTGGGAATCTAGGGCCTATCGGGTTTGGAGGTGTGATGAGAGATTGGAATGGAGCTATTGTTTTCTCTTATGCAGGTTTGTTGGGGAAAAAAAACAGCTAACCATGCAGAGATGGTGGCTCTACTTCATGGATTAAGACTTTTTGTAGATAGAAGAGTGGGACATTTATGTGTGGTGGAAGGGGACTCATTGAATATCATCAACTGGTGCAATGGGGTTCAAAAACTACCTTGGGACCTTCGGTTCTTTTTGTTGCAAATATGTAATATGTCCAAGCCCTTTGCTTTTTCCTTTGTACACGTGTTTCGTGAGGCCAATATAGTAGCAGATCATCTTGCTAAAGGTGGCTCTACCTTAATCGAGACTTTGGTCTTGGACTCTGTAATTTCCTTTTAGTCTTTAAATAATAAAGCGCTTAATTCTTAGAATAAAAAAACTAATAAAATTGCTTTATACAGTGCACACATTCTATGTTTAGCTCACGTGGGTCACCAAACCTATACTAAAAATGTCTATGTTCCCTCACATATTACATGAGCTGTCAACTAAAAGGAAAAAGTTTATATAAGGATGCAATCTTATAATGTAGAACTACGGATGCACCTCAAAAATCCATCGAAAAATGTAGTTTTAATATTGAAACTTTGATTGATTATCTTGACATCGAGATGTATGACCATAAAAAATAAAAGATTTTAAGTCTAAAAAATAGTGTATTTTACAACATATTATCTACACTGTCCATTTTCAAGATTTTCATATGTTTATATATCTACTTGATTTTAACCATTTTTGAAATTTTAAATTTTATAATTAGATATAAAAATAGATTTTGAGATAACCCTAAGAACATTTTACAACAAAATTATATACCATGATAAAATTTGAAGGTGCACCTTACTTCTATAGCTACGGATGCATTTGTAGGCCAAACTGCATTCCAACTAAAAACTGCATCAAAATTTTTTAAATGATTTTTAATATTTTTATTTTCAAATACTCATATTACCATACATATGATAAAATTTCTTTTAAATCTATAAATGCTTTCACATCTACTTCTTGACGGACCACAAATACAACGTGCTCCTAAGGGCGCAAGATGAATCACTCTGTAAGATCATAAAAAGCTAGCATTTACCGCAAACTTACTTTCTACTTCTTCCAAAATAACCAATATTTTTTCCACTAAAAGACAATATACTCTTTATAATAGAGTACATTCATAAATTTTATAAACCATTAAAAGGAACACAATCAAATTTGATTTTTATATGAAATAACTATTTTAAAAAAAATTAAGATCATATAAATTATATTTTATTTTAATAAGCATAAATTCAAGGAAAAGGTCAAAGTAAAAAAAAAGTTATTAAGCTCAATAAAATCATAATTATAAAATTAATTTATATTTAAATAATACATTTAATTAATTGACAAATTAATAATTCAAGTTATAAGTATTACTAATAACAAAGAAGTACATAATATTTTGTTTAAAATAAGCATTATAATGTTATTTCAAATTAATTTGCTATTATTTTTATATATTAACTTGAATAATCAAAATAGCATCAAAGTGTAATTTAACTCTCTTTTAAATTTCGAATTTTTACTAAAAATTCAAAGAAATTAATTTTTTTATTTTGGTATACTAAAATTATAGTTTGGCATTGAGAAAAATATTTCTTAAATTACAGTATTAAAATTATGCTTTCTTTAACCAGTTTTACTTATAATTATTTTTTAAATAGCATTATTAAAATAGTCCTAATAAGTGATAATTTTTGTATTGAAATAATGTCTAATTTATATAAACTCTATATTCACGTTAACTTCTTTAAAATAAGTTTCATTGAGTGGGTAATACTGAGTAGGTAACACAACATAGTGCCACACAAAAAAATGATGCATTGCACTACTCTAGGAAGTAGTTTACTTAAGATTAATTATATTTTAAATTAATTTTAACACAAATTGAGCAGGTAGCACGGCAGTCTGTGACATAGTATAAAATTTACCAGCAAACAACACCAATAAAAATTAACCGCATTTTAGAGAGAGGAACAAAAACAAGAAGGGAATCACAAGAAGAAAGAACAAAACACACGTATACGAGTATTCCGACTCGGGCCATAAAGTCAAGAGAAGAAACAGCACCCACAAATGGCCTCTCTCTCTCTAAAAAGAACTTTCTTTGTTTCATCAAAATTTAATCTCTGTTTACAGTGTACCAATAACCTTTTTATAATAGGGTTCCTTTCCAAAACTTTGTAAAAGAGATATTTTCTTCCTTATCTATTAAGGGTGTACGCCTCTTAATGTTAGGATGCGAACCCTCCAAGCAACCTAAACAAAAACATGACTCTTATCCTTTAGAAAAGATAACCGATTAGGTCTCCCAACTCCTATTGCAAAACATAACTTCTAATCTCAAGTCCAACTAAATTTTCAAAAGATAAATCTAAGAAATCAATTCATGATAGACCTTTCCAAAAATAAAATCAACTCAAGATAAACATACATGACTCATTGTTTTTCGTAGCTTTACACAAAAAGATAACACTCCCTTTAAAATAGAAAACAAAATATATTTCCTAAAAACTAAATATTACTACTATTTCTATTTCCCATTACCATTCCATATCCTAATTCAAAGATAAATTTTCCTTAACTACATTACTGCGTAATACATTACCTGCAAATGGATTGTTATTATGTTTGGAATAAATATGGGAAATGCATTTCCAAAATTTTACCAGCACTTGTCCATAAACTATCATTTCTTTCTTTTTTGTCACAAAATACCACAGAAATACAGAATTAAAGTTACCATCACACCATTCCAAAAAGATTTTCTAATAATAACATCATCATCATTCTAAAAAGATTTTCTAATAATAACTTGTACCATTCTAAAGTCATCATGACACCATTTCCTACTTATTTTGCATGCCTTTTGCACTTATATAGAATCACATGTCTTCTAACATGATTAGACTTTGGTTTTAACATGATAAGTAATTGGAATAATATAATTGGAATAACATGTTTATATTTATAGAAGTCTTTCAAATGTCGCTCTATATAATTTCAAATAAACAATAAATTTATGATACCAAATTCAAAATCTTTATGGTAGTTAAAAAATTGGAAGAAGTTTGATTAGTAAACGAAAAGGTTTGGTAATTGCAGTAGAAGACTTTGAGGCATTGGAGGAGATCAAAGAGGTATCTTATTTCAATTGAGCTTTTACTAATATCTTATGAAGATTATGTTGTGCGAAATTTTTTATTATGATTGTGTTATGTAATTCTCATCGACTACCAATTATTATTTTTATTATTTTTGTTTTTATATGAGAGCTGATGGAAAATGGATGTGTGCATGAGAGTGTAGAAATGGATGTACACTGATGCAAACACTTATGAATAGAAAATGAGGACAACAACCCAAATTCGGGATAGAGGGATGTAGAAATGAATATGTGCAAACACTTATGAATAGTGAATGAGGAGTGCAACGCAAATTCGGGATAGAGGGATGTAGAAATGAACGTGCACAAGATAGTGTAGAAATGGATGTGCGCAGTATGTGCAAACACTTATGAATGGAGTTTAGAGAGAGAAAGTAGAAATGGATGTGTGTAGGAGAGATTGAGATTGGTGGGAGAATGGATGGGCATAGGAGAAGGAGAATAGCGGGAGATAGATGATTTTTTTTGGTAAAAGACGCACGTACTTAAAATAACCGTTAAGCGCATAATTCTTTTTTGGTAAGAGACGCGTGTAGTTAGATTATATGTTAAGCGCATAATTCTTTTTTGGTAAGAGACGCATGTAATTAGATTACATGTTAAGCGCGTAATGGATTTCACAGCGATTCTGCATGTAATGAATTTCATGTATTTTTGAGAAATCTTATGTAATTTATTTCATGCAATAGTTGTATAGTATATATGATGCAACAACCTTAAAAAAGTATCTTATGGCCAATTGTTTGATCTAAATTTTAAAATATACACTCTTTTCATTCTAAGGAACAATCACAAAAAAAAAAAAACATTGAAAACACAATCTAAAAAGTATTTTTTTAGCCTAATTAACATAGGACGTTCATTTTGGTGAGATGCTTAAATCTAGGCCTTAAAAAGATTTTCATTTCCAAATTTTTTGGATGGCTTTATTATCTTTAGATGAACAATGTTAAAAAAGCAAAAAAATGATTTTGAGTTTATAAAGGCTAAGATCTTGACATTCGCAAAATGAACGGTCTAGATTCAATTTTGGAGGGAACTCATTTTGACCATATCTAAGGTTCAAATTGAACTTTTTTTTTTTGGAGGGATTGATTATTGAGATGAAGAGAGTGTGTGTGCAAAATTTGAGGTAATACAAATATCACAAACATGGTTTTCTATAAGTGTCGTTGTATTATACTATGATACAACCATTCGATTGGATCATTACTCTTCCTTGTAATATGTTTCCATATAATAGATTTTCAAGTACCCAAACAGCTCCCAAAGGAAAAACTTGTATCCACGTAAATCCAAAGCCAAACTCCTATTTTTTTGCACCCATATAACTCCAACACAAAATCTAATAACCTTTGCATAAGATAAACAATTGCATTTCTAAAACAAAACCTAATCTATTCAACGGACTCTATCACCTAATTAAAAACGATGACTAACTCTTGCCAAATAAAAACAAACTTATAAAAATTAGGCTTTATCAAAACTAACCCCAAGAATATTATTTTTAATAATTAACTCTAATAAATAAAAATAAAAATCTACCAAAACTTTAAAAATAAATGGGTTTTGATTTGCATCATTCACCCCTGGTTAGAAAAAGTTCGTCATCAAGTTTTAAATTGCGCTAAGATGAAAGTTGTATTATTCCCGCCATCTTCTTCGATCCAAATATTGTAAACACGATTCTAGAACCTGTGGGTTACGCTCTATTCAAAAGACAACGGTCATGCACCAAAATTGATAAACCCTTGAGGAATGGGCCATTGTATAGCCAAATGAAATGTTTATGCTTAGCCGTAACATCCTCGAACTGAGAATGTTCGATGACTAATTTAACCTCATTTATAGATTCTCCTTTGAGTGCTTCTTTTTTTTCTTCGTTAATTAAATCAATAGGCTTGACCTCCTCTGGAATAACGGAATCTAAATCCTCCTCGTGAGCCACTAAAGTTTGCCTTAACCCAAATCTCCTGAACCTCATCTATAAAGTTATTATTGAGAGTAAAACAACTTTATTATTATCTTTCCAAATAATATATGTGTTCCTCCTCCCATCACATATAGCTCTACGATAATATTGTTATTGTCTACCCAATAATAGATGACAAGTATCCATGGTAACCACATCACGCCATACATGATCATAATATTTCCTTTCCAATAGAAAAAGAAACATGACATCTACATTCTACTCGTACCTCATTACCTTTTTTAGACCAAGTAAGCTTGTATGGTTAGGGATGTTTCTTTGTTCCGAGCTTGAGCTTTGTGACCGCATCTTATGAGATTAAATTCTCATAACTCCCACTATAAATAATTAGCCTGAACACCTTGCCTCCAATGGTACAGGTGGTGTAAAAAATATTAGTCATTAACCAATCCTCTTGGGTTTTTTGCTTGGGTGTTAGTATGCTCTTTCGAATAACTAATGACTCTTCAACATCTCCATAGACAAGATCATCGTCAAATAGCTCCTCATCATAAACTGGATCATTATATACCCATAAGCATCATCTAAGTTCTCATCTACAATGATGAGTTGTTTGTTTTTATCAAGACGGCTACCTACAATCTCCAACCTTGTGACCCGCCTCCCTGCACTTGAAACAACGGAGAGTTGAGCTATTACACTGAACTCTAGCCCCTGGACCAACAGTATTTGGGTGATTAATAGGTGTTGCAGTAGCATCTCTGCGGCCCCCAGATGATACCTCTTCAAGCCTTGCACTGCGATATTGAAATCAGCCTGTTCGGAGACCCAAATCTCCTCTGGTGGTGGCACTAGCCTTGCTCCTGGACTATTTGTCTCTACTGTTAAAGCTCGTTGATATGGTTTTGATACAGTCCATAAAGAGTATAAACTTAGGACGTTTTGAATTGATTGTCACAATCTTGCTATGTATCGAGCAACTACCTACTCTTCAATCTCAAATAAGTTGTTCCCTGTAACTAATTGATGGAACTCCTCAATATAATTACTAACGGACCTCCCTCCTTGAAGAAGGGTATGAAGTCACCGAAACATCGTTTGGGTATAGTTAAAGGGCAAGAATTGCTCCCTTAACTTTTTCTTCATCTTTTTCCAATCATAGATTTTCGACTTTCCTTGTCTGTCCTGAGTCATTTTCAATTGCTCCCACAATGCTGATGCACGGCCCTTAAGCTTAATAGCCACAAGTTTAACCTTCCTATCATCAAGCACCTCTTTATATTCCAAGCTACGCTCGATAGAATCAATCCAATCAAGAAATTCTTTCGCTTGTAATCCTCTTGCAAACTCTGTTATATCAACTTTAATACCAAGATCTCAATATCTGTTATCCCCAACATGGGGCTTCCAACACAGAGCGTGTGCATGAAACGAGTTCTCAAAAGCAACTTCCGACTCACTACCAGTGTGTTGGGGATGGATTTTGTATCAAGCGCTGGGTCAATTCTTCTACTTGCCTTCTCAAATTTTCGAACTCTATCTTACGGAGGTCCCACTCTCGTTGGATCAAATCATTCCCGAACTTGTTGTCGTGGACGTCCACGAAAATGATGTGTTGCCAAGAGCACACGATCGCACAAGAGTTTAGCTCTGATACCACTTGACGTAGTATAAATTTACCGGCACACAACATCGACAAAAATTAACCTCATTTTAGAGAGAAAAATAAAAACAAGAAGGGAATAACAAGAAGAAAGAGCAAATCGCGCAAATACGAGTATTTCGACGTGGGCCATAAACTCAAGGGAAGAAACAACACCCACAAAAGTCATCTCTCTCTCCAAAGAAAACTTTCTTTATTTCATCAAAATTCAATCTCTATTTACAATGTACCAGTGACCCTTTTGTAATATGGTTCCTTTTCAAAATTTTCTAAAAATGATATTAACTTCCTTATCTATTAGGGGTGTACGCCTCTTGATGTTGGATGCAAACCCTCCATACAACCTAAACAAAAACATAACTATTATCATTAAGGAAAGATGACACATTAGGTTTCACAACTCCTACTGGAAAACATAACTTCTAATCTCAATTCCAAATAAATTTTCAAAAGATAAATACAAATAATCAATTCAAGATAGACCTTTCCAAAAATAAAACTAACTCAAGATAAACTTACGTGACTGATTATTTTCCCTAGCTTTACAAAAAAATAACACTCCCTTTCAAATATGAAAGGAAATCTAGGTAGTAGGGAGTTTGGGGTTCTATGGAGTAAGGGATGTCAAGGGTAATTTTTCTCTCTAGGCAATTGTTTCTCTATTTGAGTTTGGAATTGGGTTAGAAGCAAGAGAAGGAGCTCAAATTCTTATTGAATTATCAAGCTTTTCAATATATTTCCAAAACTCCATTACAAAATGGCTTGATTCACTTATATAGATCATCCATGAAACATGAGTGGATACTTAAAAACTACTAAAATTGCAATTACACAATTAATTGAATAAAATATGAATCCTCTTCTTGTCTTTAATGACCAAATTTGCCTCTTAGCGCTTTTTATAAAATAACAAAACCATCCTTCCTTGAGGGGCCTTTTGCTATTGCTAAGCCTTGGGAGTTTTTCGGATACTTTTGATGGCAATTCAGACGATCAAGCACTGTAGAGTCATTGCTTGCATCATTATGCATGTTTTGATGTCCATTGATTGACTTGAATCAGAGTTTTGAGGAAGATCCCAAAATCCGACTAAGTTCATAAACTTTTGAATCTTCGACCACCGATGTAACACGATTCGTGATGTTTTGAGTTATCTTTTTTATCACAAATTGAAGAAGACTCCGTCATGATCACTTTGTGATAAAAATGGTCCGATTTGGTTTTTGTTTGAGCGCACTCCGAATTGGGGAGGTCGATGGAAAATGGGATTCTAGTGATTAGAAAACTTGCCCTCTTTAACCTCAAAATTGCATGTCTTTCGGCCTCCAATCACGCACAAAATTTATACCAAATAGAAGCCCTTGGAAGCACAGTCGTAACAGACCCATATTTGTGACGATCCGATATCGGGATCTCGAGATATATCTTTTGAATAATGAGATGTTGCACTTTAAAAATCTAAAAATTAATGTGTTTCAAACCCATCTTCTCTCTAAAATTTCTCACGTTTCGAGCAACGTCATGAGACATTCCATATGTCAAACCGAGCGGCTCGACGAGATCTTGCTTGTATCTTAATTTGAGAGTAAATGGCCTTGAAACGAGCAGGATACGACCATTTTAAATTCATCCTGAAATTGAAAAGTACATTTTCCATAAATAGAAATTGTTTCACCGAGCTGCATCAGAATAGTGTAAAACCCACCCATTTTTGCTAAGTTGCGCCCAAAATGGTCCCGATGGATCCGATCGAGCTAAAAATTGGTATTTGGGTGTTTTTGACGTTTTGGATCTGACGGCAGTGATCTGGTGCTCATCTGAAACCCCGATAATAGGGCAGTAGTTATAAAGTCTTTTTTCAGCATGATAAGAATTGTATTTGAAAACTGAGTTTCATTCTTATTGGCTTAAAACTTGTCGGATCGTAACGAAAGTTTAGAGTGTCTTTGGGATAGAAAAATACCATTTCATGAATTTTGAGGCCATTCTAACACTTTTTATGAGATTACCACAACATAGGCTTATTCCTACAGTGCTCGTAGTTCGTTGGTGTTTTTAGCACCGGTGGAATCAGGTTGTGAATGGCTTCTTTCCTATACATCCCGGGGATACAAGTACATGAAAAATAATGTATAACACATGTACCCGGACTCAATGGATAACATTGGACCTGGGACCGTACCCGTACCTGAACTTAGATCTATTAAACTAGTTTTGCTCGTGTTGACCCGACCCGAAAATATAAAATCACCCAAATAATAATAATAAAATTATGTTTTATGGTAAAAATTTTTTTTTAAAATCTTCATTCATTTTCACTCTCAAATAAAATAAAAAAATAATACATCGTTCATTTAAATACAAATGCAGCAAAATTCTAATGGCTCACGTTTATTTAAATACAAATAATCCTTGCATCAACATTTCTAAACAATCTAATGGCTCATGTTTATATACAGCTAAAGTCATAAAAAAAAAATGTACAACAATCTAATAAGAAAAGCCCCTCTCTTTCTCTCTCTTTCTCTCTCTATGTACGTGTGAATCAGTAAAGATGCCAACTTTCAACAAGAAAAATAAAGGGAACCCGGAAATGAAAAACATGGTAAGATATCATCTCCAAAAAGATTCTCATGAGACATAGGCAATGACTTTCTCTCCATCAAGAGAATTTGGCGAAACAATGATGGCCATTTAGGGTGCCCAGATTGTTGTCTATGAAGACTGGTTGCAAAGAATCCATTAGAACAAAAACCCAATGTTTCTTCTTTGACAAGCAATTGGGTTTGGTTCCTTCAAAGGCACAAACGGAATGGGCTTCTCTTCGAGGAAAACCAGTTGGGTTATATAGTGACAGATCGTGAATGGGTTTTGCATCTGCCAATACCATGCATCTCCTTTGAGATTCACATGAGAGAGAGATTTGAGAAAAAGCGAGAGAGATTAAAGAAAACAGGGGGAAGAGAGAGATTAGAGAAAAAGAGAGAGAGAGAAACACATTTGAGAAATAAAGAGAGAGATAACATACTTTGATTCGAAATAGAGAGATATTTGAAAAAAACCAGTAGAGAGAGAAAAAAACCCAGAGAGTAAGAGAGCCCTTACCGGTCACCAACGGTAGTGAGACCAGCAGAGAGACTGTCGATCGTCATAAGAGACGCAGAGGCAGGGGCAGCATGGCAGTCCACATAGGGTTTGGAGGTTTGGAAAAAAAAATGAAATCAATTTAGGTTTGAGGGTTTTCAATTTTGTTATAAATATTAGAGAAAATGACATACATATCCGTTATATTTTACGTGTTATTATAAATGTACCAAATAGTTTCCATTCATGTATGTCCATTGTTTACTGTTTATAACATAATTTTTTTTTAAAATGACAACTTTATCTTTTTTCGGATGTTGAACATCCGAAAATTATATATATACCTATTTTTGGATGTTAAACATTCGAAAATTATATACATACCCTTATTTACTTTTTCGGATGTTGAACATCCGAAAATAGGCCGAAAGTTCATATTCCCATTTTCGGATATTGAACATCCCAAAATATGACATTTTCAGATGTTAAATATTTAACATTTGAAAATGGTTTCGGATGTTAAATGTTGGACATCAAAAAATATCACATTTTCGGATGTTCAACATATGAAAATACGACTTTCTAGAAGGTCTCTATAAGTTCACGGTCATTTTCGAATAATGAATATTCGAAAATTACATTTTCAGATGTCCAATATCCGAAACCATTTTCGCATGTTCAACATCCAAAAATGTGTCTACGAAATGTAAAAAATGAGAATGTGAACGTTTAACTTTCGGGCTATATTTAGATGTTGAACATCAAAAAAACCTTTCAATTTGGATGTTAACACCCAAAAATGGGAATGTGTACTTTTAGCCTATTTTCAATGTTCAACATCCAAAAAAAGGTAAAGTCATCTTTTTTAAAAAATTACGTTATAAATGGTAAAAAACATACATACATGTAATAACAGAAACTATTTGGTACATCCGTAATAACGCAAAGTATAACGGATATGTATGTAATTTTGCTT
>NW_006499810.1:3835212-3858061 GCF_000471905.2 Amborella trichopoda
TAGTCATAAGTAAGCACTAAGTCCAAAGAGTACATTTTCTATTACTAATAACATGATTATATGAAATTAAAGAGTAATTTGTGTTAAAATATATACTATAGTAAAAAGTTAACAATTTAAAAAAATCAAGGAATAGATTCAAGAAAGATTTGAAGTGAGATGCACTAAATGCTAGAAATGATACAAATAAATTTTTTAAGAATTGAAAGGCATATAGCAAAGTACAAAATCCAATAAAAGATTTTGTACTATCACCCAAAATTTTGAAATGGAAAGTAAGAGAATAAAATAAAATAAATGAAAATATTATTACTTTCAAACACATTGAATTAATATAAAAAAATCGTCAATTGTAGACAATGTAAATAGGTAGATTAGACTTCTTGTTTAAAAAAATACAATCTATGAAATCTTAATAATTTAAATATCAAGAAATTGATCTAAAGAATAATTGAAGTGAGATGCATTAAATGCTTGACATGATATATAGAACAAGAGGAGCCGTTAAGATAGAGCGTGAAGAATTTTTTAGGAAGTGAAAGACATAAAGATATGCATGAAATCCAATAAAAGATTTTGTACTAGAATCCAAAATTTTGATATGAAAGTTAAAAGAATAAAAAATTAAATAAAAAATATCATTACTTTCAACACATTTAAATTATATAACAAAAGTCACCAATTGTAGATAATATAAATAGATAGATCAGACATTTTATTTGAGAAAATATTGCTATCAAATCTTAATAATTAAAAAAATCAAGAAATAGATTTAAGAAAGCTTTGAAGTGAGATGCATTAAATGTGTGAAATGATATTTAATTTTTTAAGAGATGAAAGACATAAATGTAATTACAAAATCCATAAAAAATTGTGCTATAAACCAAAATTTAATCATGAAGTTATGAGAATAAATAAAAAATGAAAAATGCCAGTACTTTCAAACACTTTTAAATGATATAAAACAAAAGAAATCGTCAAGTGTGTAGGAACTATAAAAAGATATATAAGACATTTTGTTTAAAAAAATTAATGTATGAAATCTTAATAATTAAAAAGCCATGTACGTTAGTATTCTTTATACTAAGGTGCATTGATTTAGTGGAATTAATATAATGTTGTTATTATTACTATAAGATTTCTCATGGACTATGCTACATATTTGAAATGAGTTCATGGACTGTATACTCATTAGCATATACTTAGTACTTTATATAATAAAGTACATTGATAAAGTTGATTTAAATTAATCTTGATAGTTTGATAGTATTATTATAAGATTTCTCTTGGGCAATGCTACATAATTGAAATGAGTACATGGAGTATAAACTCATCAACATCAGTATTCCTAAAAGATTTATCATTGACTATGAACTCGTGACCATTAGTAGTAACAAGCACATGCATACAAGCCCTTAAAATTGACCTGTCATATTTGGAATGCGACCCATCTTTTGAGGAGTCATGATCCCCCATCGATAGGGATCAAGGTCCTTTGCAATCTAAGATCGAGATCCCTTTAGATTATGAACCGAGATCCCAATAGGTAGGGATCTAGATCTCCTTATGGGAGGAAGCTAGTTCCTCTCGGGCTCCAGCTCCCAGATCACCAGATCAATATTCCAAGAGGGGAACGTCACCCCTTGAACAAGATCCCCACCACTATGCTTCAATTTTCCTTTAAACAATTCTAATGGCCACTTTGGGATCCAAATATAAACTGAATACTACCATGAATATCAAAGAGTTGAGTATCTGTAATTGTATGTGGTAGGAATTAATTCTTTATTGTCAACATTCCTAGGCTCCAAAATAAGCAACATTGCTTTCTGCATTTAATCATGGAAAATTCTCCCATGTCTTTTTTCCTTAAGTTTCTTCACATTCTTCTCAAACCAGCTATTGCAAATCAGAAAAAGGGGAATGTAATGTTTTGGACCATGGAAATCTGTTACTAATTTTTAAACTGCTTTGAAGCAAATCGAAACTATTTGTGCTTTTATGGATATGGAAACTGTATAAAATGCTTGGTGTTTTAGAAAAGCAGTAGTAAAATATGGTGACTGGTTTTCAGTATACTAAGTATATTTATGCCTTTTCCCAGAGGAAACTACTTAGCTGGTATGCTCTTTGAATGGCCAACAAGGGAAGCCTACTATATGAGGAGGCATTAACAACACCCTTATTTTTTTTGACAAAATGATGACTTGTTGAATTTTTAGTTTGTGAATGTTCTGACAAATTTGATGAATATCTTCCAGTGGTTTGCAAGGAGCATATGACAAACTTTAAAAGTTTTCCAATGTATCTCCCTAAAAGAAAAATCGTGCTTGTAATGGGAAAACTTCATCATTATTATTCAGTTCAAGTTGCTTTCTCCCTTTCCCAATGATATGCCTATCTTATTAAGCAGATTCTCTACACCTAATCTGTCTTGCATTTGTCTCACTAAACTGTGTCTAATCAAGAATTTTAGAAAGTGTTGAATTGTGTTTGTTTTGTTCTGATGCCTGTGTTTGTGTGTGTAATTTAAAGCTTTCTCTTGGAATTGGTAAACTCTCTTAAGGCTATGCTTTTGGTTGTAAAGGTTTCTATTATTATGATTCTAATGGCCAAAAACATATAGACTTCATACATAAAGGGACTTCTTCTGATTCTGACTCCACTGTAGTTTTCACACAAGTTGTCTTTCTTCTTCTTTTTTCCCCAAATAGATTGTAGAGTAGTCCTCTATTGAGCCTGACATATTTCTTTTGAAGTTGATGAATGTAATGTGATAATGTAATGCTCAAAACTCAGTAATATGCTCAATAGATATCCGGACTGTATATATCTAAAATCAACAAAGCATGTCACAGACCAATTGGCACCTCCTATTTCCAGTGGCAGTTAAACTCTATAGTGTTGTAAGTTGTCCTTAAGTTGAACAAATCGATGGTTTGAGTGGTTGTTTTAATGCCAAACTTGTTGCCAAATGCAATGGGGTACATTATACAGAGATGTTTTCGCGACTATCCACTATGTGCGTCTTACTCATGGTTGCAAAATACTTAGGGATGACGGCTCCATCAGATGGATGTCAGGAGTGTGTTTCTTGAAAATCTCATGCAGCCCTCTGTCCCATTTATTTTCATCCTTTTGACTAAACCCTATCTGGTCTCAGGCATGGCTGTAGAGCTTATTTTTACACTATTGTGCTTTTGGGAGGCTTAAACATTATATTATTGATCCGTTTTTTTGTCCGGGATGTTTTTTTGATTTGATAGCAATACATTCATTCAGTTTATGTAGCCGACCCCAAATAATTAGGATAAGGTTTGGATGATGATGATCGCATTCATTTGGTTTATGTGCATGATATTGTTATGCATAATGACATGTGGCGAGACTTATACCATATCGCACATTGAGGATATTTTATAGCGGCAGTCTCAATAGATTGCTGTAGAACACCAGTTATTGTGTGTCGAATATGAATTACAACATCATCCAAAGGGGTAGTTCCATGACTGAAACTATCTGTGAGACATTATTTCTCTGGCTTGATTGACTGATTTTAAGTGCACACATCTAATACAAGTGCAAACGATTGAACAAGTGAGGGAAATCCCCTTCTTGATTGAACCATGTGCATTTAATATAGTGAGCCATTTTGTCCATGCATCACATAGCTCTCACCAATCTACCAATCTATTAAGTTGGTAGATTTGTTTTTTTGATACAGTGACCTTATATTGTCATTAGTGTTGGATCTTTAGCTGGTTTTTGTATGAGGATTTGATTAGAGAGGCTGCCAACAACAAGATCTACTAATGGATATCCCGTCATTATAGGAGATTTACTTCTTTTTTGGTGTATAAATAGACAAGGTATAGTATCTAAGTCAAATAGAGGTAGAATGCATGGCATGCAAGTTTCTGGTGCAATCACATCTCCTTTTCTTGATCCAGCCGTTCACATTTAAAGGAGTGAGCTGTTTTACCCATCCTCTCACTGTAGTTGTTTGTCATATACTTTTGTTCAAATTCACATAATGGCCTTTGTTGTCATCATCAGATCCTCACCTGGCGGCTTACGTAGATTCTTACTAGGCTAAATGACCGCACCATTTTGCTGTGATCTATAAGGAAAAGTAGTTTCATGCTAAATTCTGCATTTCTTATGTAAATTCAAATTCATTTGAGTTATATTCTCTTCCATTATTTGTCGTAGAAGTTGGAATGAATGCCACACAGGATTAGAACCATAACATGAAAGTTCTTGGCAGACCAAGTAAGTGTTTGTCTCTCATCAATTATCTCTTAGTGAGCCTTCAGTTATTATAAATGAAGTTGATGAGTATTTATATTTGTTCCAAGGGGAGTTGATTCCCACACATCTAAGCAATGATACAAAATTTTCTGAAACATGGTTTTATTTTGTTTACAATGGAAGCTTGTAATCCTTGGACAATTTTTCATGCTATTCAGTCAAGCTTCCTAGATTTATCAAATTCAGAACAAAAAATAAAAGAGTTCAGAGACGTACTCAAAATAACTTGTCTGATAAACTCTCACTATGCTGGTGCTCCAATCTTTTTTGCCATGATTCTATGTTTCTAATTCTCTTCAATTCTGAGATATATTTGATATGCGCATGGCTACAGGCACTAGATTTGGTTAAACAAACTACCCAGATAGTAGAATCCATCATTGTTTTTTGGAAGAACCAAATCAGGATACCATTTTCAGATCTCGAAATAAGAGCAGCAATAAAAAGTACCAGGTTTTAAAACATGCATGGCACTGCCTAGCACCATTTATTTTTGAAGTATGCTTTTAGTGTGTTTTGTGTTTCTTGTTTTGATGCATAATATTGAATGTGTACTATGGAACTTTGCATTGTGCAGCTAGCCATGATTCACAGAATCCTATAACATGCATAAAAAAAAGCACTAGAATCATAAAACTTGAATTATTAGAAATTTAGAACCATGAAACATTTGCTAACTTGAAACTTGAAACAAACACACAAACACGTATGCAGCATTTAACATGCATACATACCATAGGCATAGGACACATGAATTAAACAAACCATATAAAAAAAGCACGAGTCTCATACAGCCTGTGAGTCCACTACCAAGTGTCAAGACAACAAATAAAAAAATTGGATTTCAAACACTGCGTCTAACTGTCACCATCCATGGACTCATCACAAGTATCATCCCCACCATCATCAGAGTCATCACCCTCTTTAACATACTAGTCTTCCTCTATTACCTTGGAGTCAGTCTACTCTTCCTCTATTGTCCTCATGATCCCCTATGAAGATCTAGTGGTTTGCATTGCCTTAGATGCAGTGTTATCAGGACTAGACCTATCATCAAACCAGTGGAGGTACTAGTCCTGTGAGACCAGTTGGATTGAATGGTTCAACGGTGAAACAATTCAAAATTTAAAAATATTGACAAGTTGAGAAAAAATAAAATAAAATTGTATGTATAAGTGGAAAAAAATAGAAGAAATATGAAAAATGTTAAAAAAAACACACCAAAATAACACCTTTCGGAACAATAAGAAGATTATAAAATGGAAAAATGGTTCACAAACTTTAAATTTTTTTTTAAAACATAAAAAAACTCGTTCACGGTTGAGAGAATTTAAGTCGAACAAAGTAAAAGATTAAACAAAACTACTTACTTGGGAGTAAGGTGGATTAAACATTTTGAAAAAAGTAGCTGGAATATCATTGAGACTCGCTGGAAAAGATGTAGCTAAAGAAAGAAAAAAGACTTGCTGGAAAAGGGTATTGAAGTAAGGTTTTGGCCAGTGACAGGGACAAAGTGTGATCATAAAATGCCCTGTCTCTCTCTCTAAAGTTTAAAGATTGGGTTTTAAACCCTCAAAACACATCCAAATGTTTCTTTGGAGCAAACACTCCCATAGATGCCCCAAAAGACGAAAAAAAAAAAGGAAAACAAAGGAAAAAAGTAAAAAAGACCAACCAAAACCGAGCTAAAAAGCAAGAGAACAAAAAGAAATAAGGGTTTCTACCTGTAAGCATTGGAGATCAAGAACAAACAATCTGGTCTGAATGGCTGCTCTACCAGAGTGAACTGGATATTCCCTGGCACAATCTAGTTTTGTGGTCTGAACGTCCATAGTCCCTTTCCGTTTTGATCCTGGTCTTGCCAGGTGGTCGATTCTGGTTCTAATAACATTTGTCTGACGTGAACATTCAAAAAAAAAAGATAAGAAAGGAAAAGAAAATACATGAACTTGACCCTAGTTCAATCTTTTTCTAGGGAACAACTCATCCTCTTTAGTAACCATCAGCCACTTATTAAAAACTATCCATGTCTCATAACAACCAGATCGATATGAAAGTGCTCTTGATAATTCTCCTTTGACTTCTGGTTTGTTGAACATATAGTAGTTCGATTGGTCTCTTTTGCTCGAGTTTGCTTCTCTTTCCATATGTATATTTTGGGTAATGCATGAATAAATGATTTAGAATAAATTAACGCAAGTTAGAGGTGAAATGCATTTGAGAGACTGATGGGGTTATAGGAATTTTGAAGTTAAGATACCAGCTCCAATGAGCTAAAGTTGCTCGCTCAACCAAATGAGTTGCATGTTAGGTTAAAAATGTGAAAGGGTCATCCTTCGCAAGTGCTTGGCTCTTCTGTCATGTGTGTTCCACCATGGTGCTACATTTACATAGCAATAGCATTTCATAAAGACCGATGCATTGGTGCACACTGGTCTAGGCTTTGGAGTTATATAAATCAAGTGTCAATGAATAAGAAAGCACAAAGATTACTTAGATTTTAATTCTGTGCTGTGTAGCTATCTTCATGCCAAGTTACTCCACCTAGAACTTATACATACCCAATTTCAATTGTTATGAAGTTTTAGAGGTTCACATGGGATTGAGCATAAGGTTGCATTCGTTAAATCCATCCATGATGGCACTCTTTGATCGATCACATGGTCTGAATAAAAGCATTGAGATTGTGGTATTCAAGGGCATGTAACTTGTTATCCCACTTGTCATTAGTAATCATCCATACTGGCTTATAATTTTTTGTCATCATGCCCAAATACCCTCACTATCTCAGGCTTGGCATCCCCCATTGTCTTGTACATTTAACCCATGGCCGTTTGCTTCTCACTATCCACCAATCACTTTCCAAAAGGTTTGAATTATTGAAAGGAGTAGGCCACTTGATTCCAGATTTGGGATTGTAAAACAATGTTGGGACCCTCTTTCCCTTTACATACCTGTCCCAATTGCTCTTGGTCCGTTGTTTAGAGAACATGGCTGTCAATTTGTCTTAAAATGTGCCAAGATAGCATAAAAAATGAAGGAGCAAACTTCGTCAACCTTGGCCTGACCAACTTCCTCCTCTCTGTGACTTTATCATGGCAAGTACCTGTATATGGCTTTGTTTTTTTTGGATCTAGGACCTGTATATGGTTATACATGGAAAATTAGGACTTTTGCTTTCTTTATTGTCCTTGCGGCAATCTTCAACTTGGCAATAGCCTAAAGCATGAGGTCCTCGCAATGCGTGGCACATGGTGTCCAAAAAGTATTGTGGCCTCCTTTATTTTACTATTATGGTAGTTGACATATTGGCTCCACCCATGTTTATGATCACTTGGATGACATGCTGCTCATCAGCATCCTATACAATGGTTCACCATGCTGAAAATGAGCTTTCTGCTTTGTGCTTCCTTGGATCCATCAGTGGATTTCAAAAACATTGTCCCTATTGGGCAATTCAACATAAAGTTTATAATACTTCCCCTCGTCACATCACTCCATGAATCAGTCATCCATGTGTTTCCCGTGGTCTTAAGAAACTCAAATTTGTGAACTCTACCTCCTTAAGCTCATAAGGAATGGGGCCTTCAAGTTAAACCTTAACTGTCCACTGCTTCCGACGTATCTTGGTGGATCTTCAAACGAGCAACATTAAAAGAAATACCGTGGATCTTCAAACGAGCAACATTAAAAGAAATACCTACTTGGTTTATCCATTTTAACGATGTATTGCGTCATATCTCTTACCTCTTCTTCAAGATCAGGAGTATTCATAAGCTTTTTTGTGCAAGGCTTTAGATGTCCAAACTCCCCCAAATTAGAAACTCAAGTTGATCATGCCTCGTGCTCCCCTTATTCACCACATGGTGATCATCTGCTTGTTCCTCGAGCTCATTAACCAACCTAACAATCCCCATATCATGTGTCTTTTTTCTTCTTGCTACTTACTTTGACCCCCCCCCCAAATGGATCAGTTTCTCCATTGTAGCTTTAGGCAGTACGAATGTGCATGAGGCTTCATCACCCTTAATACTGCCTACTAGTTTTTTACTCAAATGTATTTCAGCTATGTAACTTTTTTTACGAAAACTACTTTGAAATTTGAAATGAATACAATGGGGAGAATTTAGGTGTGCCACCAATAGGAGATAAGATAAGAGAAAGTAGACTTAGGTGGGTTAGCCATGTGTTGCGTAGACCCGGTACGACACTTCTTAGGAGCTGTGAGTTAGTTCAACTGGAAGGCTAAAAAATGGCAAGAGGTAAGCTCAAAAGGATATGGTTGGAAGCAGTGAGAAAAAATATAAGAACTTGCGGCCTTGCTGAAGGTATGACCCTTAATAGGTCAGAATGGTAGATCAAGATTCATGATGATGATGACGACTTTGAAATCTAATTTATCTTTAGAATGTATATGTTGTATGTGTAATAATTGAGTAGGAACTGCTACAGTTAGGAGCTGCTACAGTCCCAAGTTTCTTTTAGCTGCTTGGGTATTCAGATATACAGATGCTAGCTATCTCACGGATCCAGATGATGCAAAGTTTACATCTCGATATATGTTCATGCTTGGAATGGGTACAAATTCGTGGAAATCAAAGAAATAGGATGTGGTGGAATTATCCATTATAGAGGCAGAGTACGTGGCTTGCTGTTTGCCAGCCAAAGAGACCGTATGGATTAAGGAATTTCTTAATCGACTTGACTTTGACCTCGTGCGTTATAAGACAGTAAGGATTTTATGTGACAACACAGAGGCGATATGCATGTCAAAGGAGCCACGATTCCATAAGAACTCAAAGCATATGAAATCATGTTTCTATCATTTGAAGAATGAGGTGAGAATGAGAAAGATCGAGATCCAGATAAATTAAATATTTCAGTGGGAGCACCTGCTAGTATTTGACACGCCAGATTGAACAACAAACTATAATGTTGTTCACTCATGGAACCCAGGTGTGTGGTGCTGGTTGTATGACTACAAAAGGGAGCAGCTTATTTGAAGAACTCTTTTGAGCCCATGAATATACGACCCCATGCGATGAGGGTACGTGATGGTCTTCTGCGACAACAGGTCAATAATTCGCGATGCGAGGTGAAAGATGGGCTACGACCACTTTTAGAATATGATCCGAGCAGCAAAAAGAAAAAGGTATTGCCTCTATAAATCTTTTTGTGAAAGGATTGATAGAGAAAATCACTTTTAATGTATAAAGAATAAGTGAAAAATGCTTGGGAGAGAGATTGTAATTGGGAGAGAGAGATGAGGATGAGAGAAAGTGAAGAAGAGAGAATGCAAGGCCTTCAAAGGCCAAGTGGGAGATGTTAGGTTTATGTGATATTTAAAGGCCTTATAAGTACTTGCAGAATGAAATGATATAGTAGAACATGAACTCACTGAGAGTGTGGTCCCTCGTGGACCATATTAAGCAAATGATTGTTTGCTGATACCGACATGTGCTTGACGATCTAGGCCAATGGGTTGGGAAAAACCCATGTTACCTGGGCATGAATAACAAACCGAGGAGGGTTTTTGGGTTAGCCCTTAATGAGGTCGGAGAACATGCTTAGATGAGTGAGCCGAGGGATTGTGTGACCCTTGTGTGTGATGGTGGCCTATAGAGACAGGGGCCAAAACCTCATTAATGTGCCATCACACGGCATGTATATTGATAGATCGTTTGGGAAAGCCAGAAACCCACCTTTTAGGGTAAAACGTATGCATGTGCGAGAGATACCGCTATGCACCATTGAGCTATGGTCACATTAAGTCTTGGTGACCTTGACTCGTCTCTAGGGGAGGACCTGTAATCCACAGACTGAGATTGCGACGCCTTGGCTCATCGGTCAGACTTTTGTGACCCACTAATGAGCCTCTGCGTGGATTGTGGGTCATGGGAAACACTGGGTCGATTTGATAAAGCAAGTGTAGTCTGTAGTCTATAATTGAAGGTGGAGTGCCTTATGATTGCAGATTGAATTCATAAACCATATGAATCTATTTCCCATCAAGTTAATTTACTTATGTTTGTTTTATGATAGAAATTATTTTAGAATTATTATTTGAATTTTTATGAGTCTTTTGATAGTTTATTTATAATTTTTGGACTTATAAAAATGAAGATATTGTTTTTTTTACAAAATTATAAAATTCAAATAATGTAAAATTATTTTGATAATTTAAAATATCATGGGGGCTTATAGTGCACATGGGCCCACCATGTGACAAGTGGGTGGGGCCCACACATGCCACACATGGGTGGCATAGCCCACCTCTAGGTTGTTTTATTGTACACTAAGTTAATTTAAGATTTAGTGAGATATAATATGGCATGTAGTCAAATAAAAGATATGGGAATATTTTGACTATATATTGACTAAATATTGAAAGTGTTTATTGATTTGATATATCTTTAGAATATTTTGTGACAGATTATGGAAAGCATAATATTTTAATTTGATTTAATTTATTTAATTTCTATTGATGAGAAAATGATTAGGGAAAGGGGGATAATTATCCATGCATCTTCCATAATGTTGATGGCCCATCTACGAAATAGATGGCTCAAATCTCTCACCCCACAAGTCATTCTTGATCAATGGTCTATGTTCAATCTCACAAGAAGAGGCAAGCCAAGGAAAACCCTAAGAAACCCTAATCTTGTTCAAGCCTATAAAAAAGAGATTGTCTCTACCCAAAATCTCTACACCTTATCTCTTGTACTTAATTCTATATTTCTCTCATATCCCACTTAGAATTTTTCTCTCTCTCTTAAGAAAAGTTTCTCTCTCTCTCACATTGTGAAAGAACCTAAGGGTTTAGGTTATGGAGTTCTTCTCTCTCCTATCTCTCAAATATGGATTTATGGCTAAGTATTTTAGGGTTTAGCAAAAAGAGAATCCATCTCTCTCAAACTAGGTTGCTAAGGGAATTCACCTAGGGTTTGACCGAAATTTTCTTTTTCGCCATCGGATAGTGGTGATTCGGTATGGGGTGTAATAAGCTCGGTTGAGGTAATCTCCAGCACTCTTCCTTTCATTTCTTGCAATATTATCTTTTATTCTCAAGCATAGTGCATAGTTGCTTCAATGACATCAAGTTGTTAAGATATTGGTTTTATTGTTATGTTGAATTTATTTTGAAATTTATTTTGTTATAATAAATACCACTTGTAAGTGATCTTTTGCCAAAAAAGAAAGAAAGGGTTGAAATAAAAAAAAAAAAAAAAAAAATTTCTAGGTAAAAGATCACATGGGTCTTTCTTTCAATCACTACTTCCTTGTCATAACAATTGCATTTTGTATGCATTTAAACTTGTCTATAATTGCAAAAGAGAAAGGGGACATATAATGTAATGTACTTGTGTGGTGCTCAATATGGCCTTGACGTGGTGTTACCTCTCAAGTTGTAGAGAGAAACATTCCTTTCCATTAAGACAATCTTTTCTCCTCCCTCTAAATAACTAGATTCTGCATGGACTTGTAACATCTTAAAGGCATAAAGGTGAACTCGAGTGTTTGGTCGAAAAAGTTTCTACTTCGTATCAAAGTGAATGCTAGTTGATTTAAGGAAGGATTCGAGATAACTACATGTCACGACCCCACCTCTTGAGCCCTACCTCACGTTGCGGTCCCGCACTCTGTTGCCCTCCGGCTCGTACGGAAAGGGTCAGGAGGTGGCGTCGTGACACTACACCCAATAAAGCACTCTATGAGAAACAAGCTTTAAATTTTCTAGCTGATTCAGTATAGCCCCACGAAAACTATTAGTACTACCTGTGTAATGAATGGATCATTAGGGGTCTTTTCAAACTTGTTCAAGAACCGTCAACATGCATTATGAAGTAACCGACTTGACAAGTTTAAGATAACCATAAAATGACGGGGAGAAAGGGAAATGCTTGTCTGGTCGCTCAATTGACCTTTGATTGAAGCCCATCAAGGCCATAACATCATGTAGGTCGTCTCAGTCCACATAATCATGCGTCTTTTCTAAATCAAATTTTAGGATTTGCCATGGTTCACCTTATCTATATCTTGAGTGGATGCACTCATCCGCCACTAAAGCAGATTTGTCTACCCTGGATAAAAGAGCCATATATGGAGATCACTAGTCCCAACACCCTTCTCAACATCGTTGACCTTAGCTTGAAATCAATATAGATTTCCCACAAAGGCTAATGCATAAAAAATCCCTCACATTTTCATTGCTTTCAATCATAGGTATGAATGTGATGATAATAACAATCAACACTTTATCTAATATGTCGTTTTGGTGAAAAAAATCCCTCATATTTTCAGTGCTTTCAATCTTAGGTATGAATGTGATGATACTAGCAATCAAAGCTCTATCTAATATGCCCTTTTGGGGAAAATTAACAAACATTTATGTAAGATATTTCTTGAGATTATTAGAATTATCCTAAGTGAAAGCCAAGTTAAATCCATCGATTTGAGTGCTTTATCACAACCTAAAGCGATAAGTGCCTTCCATAGATGATGGTCCCACTTCAAGTACATGATTTCGTGTTCTCGACACTGATTCTCCTTCGAAGCTGATTCTCCTTGGGAGCTTGCTCTTGATTATATGGGATCTTGATCCCATTTAACATTGAATCGTGATCCATGGTCATTAAATATATAACTAGATAATCTTCTTTTCTAATAATTGTTATGTTATTAGATGACTTCTTAACTATTACGTTAGCCATCAACTATACTATATTAGATGTGTGCGTATCTAAATATGTCAATTATAAGAAATGTATACGAGACCATTTACTTTTTATATAAAGAGGTCACAATCATCATTGACTGTTGGAATGGAAATTACAAAAGATTAGGAGTGAGAATCCCAAAATATTAGGATCAAGATCCATAACATTTGGGGTTTGTGATCCTAAACTTATTCATTGTATGATGATGCTCCTAATGATAAGGATCTTCTAGTTTTTTATGATCCCTTGCTCCTAGTTCCGACTAATAAGTAAATCCATGCACTCTTAAGGTGCGGACTTTGGCCAGGCAACGATTCCCATCTTCCCTCTCCCACTAGTTATGCTCTTTCCAACTCCCTCATGTCTTGTCTTTAAATCGCATCAAAAGTCAAATTATTTCTTGGTGGTGTCCATTTGCCATCTACATGGTACAAGTAACGGAAGAAATCTGCTTTTCTTTGTCTAAGTTCTGGGTTCCTTTATGTTTGAGTTCTACCCAGAGTGATGCTGCTGATTTGTTTCATTATCCTTTTAGCATTAGTTATTTTGAGAAAATAAGCCATGTTCCAATTCTCTTCTTTAAGCATTTTGACCCTTGATCTTTGGTCGCATTTTATATCCTCCATTCACACAAACTCAAGATTCTATAGAAGGTGTCCCTAGTTCTTCTTTTAGATATCCTCATGGAGTTCATTATTCTTGCCTCGATCTCACCAATGACATCTAGATGCCCAAATCCTTAACTTGGCTTTAGAGAACTGGAGTTTGCCCTCAAGGCAGTCCTGAAAGCCCAAACTTCCCACCATATATTTATCATCTTTTTATGACCTAGGGTTTCTATCTGCAGAAGCTCAGATTTGAGACGAGTTGATTCCTTGACCCTCGCGATGGAATCTATTAGAATGGGGCGATAGTTAGATCCCTGTTTTGGAAGAGCTCCTTAATTAACCCTTGGAAAATGGCTTCCCCAATCATCAAGATCTAGAATCTACCAATGCTAGTGAGAACTACTAAACTAGTTCCCCTTTGTGAGATGGATCTGTTTATTCATGAACACAAGATTATATAAGTTTTTTCTAGTAGTAGCGATTTTGCTGTGTTGCTTTTTATCAAATAAGTGAATATTGTTAAAGCCACTTCCAACACACCATGAGAGCTCCCAATGAGCATGTACGACATTTAACTTCTGCCATATTTCTTCTCTTATAATTGGCTCATTCCGGCCTCAAAACATCAAGAGAACCCACTCAAATCCATCCCTTAGTAATTGAATAAGTATTGTCCTAGACCTTCCTCCTACTTTTTTGAAAAGCTCTTCCCATCCCGTATGATAATAATCCTCTCAGAGTCCCCTAACAAAGATAAAGCAAGCCACTCACATGGCCGCTAACTCCAAATTATTTTAGTTTACTTATATTGGATCTAATATATCTCCACATCTGTCCTAGCTCCAAATTGATCTAGTAAACTCTCTCCAGCATCAACTCTTAGATACGAACAACATGTGCCTCTTTTAAGTAGTGATCTCCTTAATAATTGCCTTTCTATGTGTGTTTCCATGCCTCAAACATTCCAAGAGAGACTTTTCATTGATTAAGGCTAGTCTGGATCCTACTGCAGACTTCTGAGTTTAGGATGTGGTATCTTTTGTCCCCCGTAGATTATAATAATTGATACCTTATTGTGAAGGCCTTAACTTGCTTTAGCCCCTTAGGCTTTCTATCCTTCTTTGGGATTTCCATTGATTCAAATCTTTGTCTTCACTAGAACTCTTGGAAAATCTCACTTTAAAAAAACAAGAAAGAAAGAAAGAAAATTTTTCAGAAAAGCTCTAGGATTTTGATGAATGTGTGGAACAAATTTTTTTACTGATTTACATCTTTTCTTAAGCATCGTTGATCACTTTGAAAATGTACTACTAAAGTTTCTTTGATCATCCATTCTTGACATCTACTTTCTTCACTTTAAAAATATATGAGCCACAAGCTCGTCCTACACATATGTGCGAACAAAGACCACCTCTTGCGTCAATGCAAAGTGTGCTGCAAGCACCCTTTGCACCCATGGATTCAAATGCATATGCGTACCCACGTACATGTTTGATTCGCGTATTCCACATAAGCATTTTCTCCCCTTGGGTCTGAGAATACAAGTGAAGAAAATATCCTCATATTTAAGCATGAATTCATTAATGTAGGTAAATAACCAACAACTTTTCTCTTTACAAACAAAACAAAAACACATTTTTCAGAATTCTGTAGTACAAAATAGCTATCATTTACCATTTTCCAAATGCAACAAATTCTTCCACTATTTTAAAATATTATGAAAACATTAAGTAATATATACCACGCATGTACCACAAAGTTATCTTTTGATTTGAACTTTCACTTAGTGTATGCACTATAAAGTACATCAAGTTTCTTGATAACATATAGCTTTTGAACTAATAATATTATCCAACATGTGGGTAGTATACAGATAACATAAGAACTATGATGTCTTTGTATTGCCAGCTCATTATGGTCCCTAAACTTATATCCCAATTTCATAAGCGCTCTAGAAATGAGTCTAATCTCATAGGAAGTGGGCCTCACTTTTACACATAGAGGTGAATTTATCAAGCATGGCACCTAACTGATACTGTAATAGATATCAGTAAGAGAATTGCTCAACCTCGTCTCATATATATAGGTTATGACTAGACTTATCCATCATATGGATTTAGTTAGAATGTGCTTACAATTTGTTTAAGCTTGTCTAGCGACCAAATTAACATGACTTGTTATTACACATTGAATATCTATTAAGTTTACCTTTGATATATGCAATTTCCAGTCTCGTATAGCTCATTACATATATGAGACTACTAATTACTCTTGTACACTAAATTTGTGAAATATGTCTCCCTTCATTATTGATCAATGAAGATGCAAGTTAGACCTCCCCTTCGATCTCAAAATATCTTCTGGGAACTCTTCCACATGCACTCCTACAAGGTTCAGAAATGATGTTGGTTCACTCCCAACATCCTCAATGACCATGGGAATACTCTCACTCTCATACACTAGTGGAAGAATTTCCTCAACACTTTTTGTATGAGTATCAACGATCTCATATAGGTCTAGTGTCAACTTAGACCTTTTCTTGCTACGAAATGTTTTTGTTTTTGGGTAAGTAAGTGGGGGAGAAGGGCCCCTACCCATTTTTCATTAATTAAAAATAAAGGCAAAAAATTGCACATGATTTTATAGCCTTATAGAAGGGTAGTTGTGCCAAGTCATGAAGTAAGAGAGGGCAAATAAAAGCAAGCAGTTGACAACGCCAAATAGTAGTACCAGAAGTAACAGTTGCACGCTTAGCAAAAGCATTAGCTACTGTATTTATCTCATAGAAAACATGGGCAATAAACCAACTGTGGGTAGATAGTCTGCTCTTACAATTGTCAACGATTGCCTATAGTGGCCATGGAGCATGACACCAATTATGAATAGCATGCACCGACAAAGAAGAGCCACTTACTATTTGAAGTGGAAAACATCTCCTTGAAATAACTAAGTTAATCCCTTCTTCAAGAGCACATAATTCTCCATGGCTGTTAGAAGCGATACCAAAATGCTTAGCAAATGCAGCTACAAAACTGCCATTGCTATCTCTTAGAACCCCACCACCACGTGCTATACCAGGGTTCGAAAGGAGGCCCTATCAATATTCCACTTAAAGTTCTGAGGTGCGAGAAATGACCATGGCACTGGGAAAAGGGATTTTAGGTTCTGCTGACGCCAAGTAATCGAAAGATTTTTGATGATCGCCTTCTCAAACAAATGAATCCATATATATCTCATGCATGTGTGAGTCTGTGCATCCAGAAGCTCACCATATGGACCAATGTAGTGGTTCCTCACATTGGACCACTGGTCCAGGCCACGTGCAATGCTTGTTTGGGCCGCTTGGGTGAGCCCCGCACTTCCAGACTGTGGCTGTACTTGCACAACGTGTTGCCGAACCCCCATGAAGCCCACATGGCACTTCTCACGTTTGAAAACCCCAGAAAAGCACAAAAACATAGCTGAAAAGAACTACAAAAGGAGTCTTTTGTGTTTTCGCACACCAATTGCACCGATTATTAGATCCCAAGGCAGATTTCTACCTTAATGGCTTTTATAACAATGTTGGAAACTAGGACTCAGAAAGGTAGCAGAAACACAAACGTAAAGGACCGGATAGAAATAACATACCTTTTCGAATCCTCCTATGTGGCCTTCATGACCTTTTTTTGCTTTTCCTCCAATTTGAGATCTTGATGCCACACTTTGAATTATTAGAATTGAGAATATTTGTCACGCCCGCTCCCCGTACCCCCTACCATACTTGCTGGAGGACAACAGAGTGCGGGGCCGCGACCAAAAGTAGCGAATGCTACTCAAGTAGACGTGCGTTCAATGCTTTTGAAACGAAGGAATCAAAGCAAACCATGAAAGAAAACAAAACTCTAAACACAACCAACAAAAGTTGGGCAAACTAAAACCAAAATCTATACAAGAGCTCTAAAATTATTACAAATATGTCAGAGGCACTAAAGACCCAACAACAATTACATAACACCAAAACAAAACAACTATATGGCCAAACTGCCATCTAAAACTTACAATAAAAAAGAAGTTCGGGGCTCCAACTGTCAGCTACGATCACCCAACCGTCCATCATCAAACTGGAAGTTTTCACTCTGCATAGATGAAAGTTAAGGGGATGAGCTATGAAGCTTAGTAAGTAGATCGAGGGGCCATGCATTTCTGCCTACATTGTAATCCCTAACTATGACCAAGGTTCATGCAGGTCTTACAATCATAGAGTCATGTATCACAATTTTATTAGCAATGTGTCGTGAGTGACGCCTTTCATGATGGAGCAATCGCCAATCACATTTGTGGCATGTCTTAGTACAACTATGCACATTCATCATTTCATAGGCATGTCTTATTACAACCATGCACATTCATCATTTCATAGCAAAGCAAAAATTTATTCCATGATTTTATTTCATAACAGAGCATGCCTTATCGTAACAGAACATATCACAATAGAGCATAACTCAGGCACACATATCATCTAGTTCATTAGCTCAAAAGGCATCATTAAGTTATTTTTTTGGTTTTTCACAGTGAGCATGGTCCACCTTTAAAGGCTTATCATGGGATTAAAAAATCATTTGGACCTAGAACTAATTTTATAATATTCTAAGCTCATGCAAACACAACTTTCGTGAAGGGAATAACCCCAAGTATTGGACTAAAGATTTCCAAACTGGTTGGAATTTTTGGATGAAACTTCTAGCTTTTTATAGTAGAAAATACTGGGAGATATCTTAATCGAACATAACTTTCAAACCACAAGGAATTTTGTCATGCTTCCAGAACCATTTTCAAAATAGATTCTTACATCTTTCATTTAGAATTAGTTTAAGCTCATTTTGATATATTTTGTTCAGTAAACGGTTCCATACAAAAACATATACAGTTCTTGGAAATTCTCGTCTTCACAACATAAATTCTAGGGTAATATCTTCATAGAAACATAGGCATAACTTTCAAATCACAAAGAATTTCATCATGCTTCCATAACTATTTTTAAAATAGATTCTTACATATTTCATTTAGAAGTGGTTTGAGCTCATTCTGATATATTTTGGTCAGTAAACAGTTCCATACAAAAACACATACAGTTCTTAGAAATTCCTATCTTCACAACAGAAATTCCAAGGTGACATCCTTATAGGAAAATGCGCATAACTGTCAAATCACAGAGAATTTCATCATGCTTCCAAAACTATTTTTAGAATAGACTCATGTGTATTTCATTTGGAAATAGATGAGCTCATTTTGATATATTTTAGTCAGTGAACAGTTCCATACAAAAATACATACAATTCCTCGAAATTCATTATACAATTCTAGTATGCTACATAAAAAGGCTAATAACTTTTAAACCAAAATAGGTATTGACAAAATGTATTTTTCATATTAAAATATATTCAAAGAGGTACTTTCTCAAAAAATTTCATGATCAACAGAGGTATTTTTGATGCTCAACTGATTTCACAAATGGGAGTCACAGTTCTGGTTAACAGGGCCATTCTAGCATGATTTCAATAACATACATCACACCCATATTTGCAATCATATATATGTTCATGCTTGAATTCTATACTTGATCAACTACGTAGACATGCATCAAATAAAAACATGGAAACATCGAAGCTAAATCTACTTACATGCACTAAAATAACTCCAAGGTTCCCCCCACGCAGGTCAAGCTTCCAAGAACAGCTTGAGGTTCTAAGTGTTTGAAAGGGAGGTCGCGGGTGAGAGACAACAAAACTCTGGTACTTATAAGTAAAGAGGGGGAGGCAGCAGGCAAGTGGCATGCAAGGGGCACACAAGTAGCATACACGTGGTATACATGTGGCATACAAGTGGTATACATGTAACATACAGTAGCATACAAGTGGCACACATGAAAGAGCAAGCATAGAAGTTCCCTTGGACTACCTTATACATTCACTTTTGGCAATAACTCGCACGACAGCATTGCGCATGGTGGTGTCATCCACAGCAGCATCGTGCATGGCGGCATCGCACACGGCGGTGTCATGCACAACAACATCTTGCATGGCGGCATCACACATGGCGGTGTCGCTTACGGCAGCATCGCGTATGGCGGTGCTGCGCATGGCAGCATCCTCATACACGAATGGCGGTGCCCTCATCACGCATGGCGGCTGCCTCATGCACGCACGACAGCTTCCTCCTTGCACGCACGACGATTTACCCATGCACGCATGGTGGCTTTCCTAGCTTCACTAACGACAACTTCCACATTCCTCTGCGCTTAACTACGTACTAATCCGCCAATGCTCTCGAAAGTGTCTGCGCGCCAGCTCACCCATGTCAATGACTCGCCGACGCACTTCAATCACACCGAAAAAAGTCCGGGTCCTTACAATATTATATAAAAAGTTCAAGTCCCTGAGCCTTTCACTAGAAGTAGCTCGAGAGATCTCACCTTTTGGTCCCTAAAGGTTTATTTGGGAGTAACTTGAGAGAAAATATTCTATGGGAGAAAAGAGAAAATACAAAAGGAGAGGGAGAGGGAGTCACATGAGATATGGATTGTATTTTCCATCTCGCTCAACCGCAATTTTTATGGAAGTGGTCCCCCTTTTCAAGGGGTCAACAACTAGTTCCCATGATATTTTGGATTCTTTAGCTATCCAAAATATTTTCCTCATATTTCTATCTCCTTGTCCATTTAGTCAATAATAAAAAATTAAAATAACCGTTCCACCCATAAGGGGTGGACCTCACCAAAATCCAACGCTAATCCTTGTCACGTGTTCTCTTGATAAGAAACCAAACTATTTATGTGACATTCAGTTGATCACTTATTCAAAGGACACGATTTCTATGAGTCCATGTAGAAATGAGTATCCTCTTAAAATTTGATTTTTTAGATAGATTTTTGGAGCTAATTTTTAAGGACATGTAATCTCTAACATGGAAATCATGAATATGAAAAAATAGATAAATTTTAAAAATTAAAATAATAATTCTATTACGAAAACATTTGGACCATTAGTTTCAATTATTTTTAGATGGACTGTCTATTTGTATCCATTTTTAAGGTGGACCGCAAATGTAGAAATACTGTCCCCGCCACGTGAAACAATTTTTTTTATTTAAATGATACTCATTTTCTTTTAGTTTTGTAGTACTTTTCTTTTAGGAATATAAGTGTAGGAATGATACTTTTTTGGAAACTATTGCCTTCACATGCTTATTTTGTGATGCTTAAAATCGGGGTCTAGAGCCGCATGAAACAATTTTTCTTATTTAAATGATAAGCATTTTCTTTTAGTTTCGTAGTACTTTTCTTTTAGGAATATAAGTGTAGGAATGATACTTTTTTTGGAAACTATTGTATGAAATAATATGAAATAATATCCATATCCATAAATAGTACGAAATAATATCCATATCCATAAATAGTATGAAATAATCATCATTCAAATCATAGCTATTTGGGGAGGTCTAAGACTAAAATATCTTATGTTTTATACATTGAAGTGCAAAGTTCTCTGTAAGACTTTTTATTCAAGGAGTCTCCAAAGGGTTTCTTATGCTTTAGACTTCAGCCATTTTTGGGCAAATACTAAAATGCTAAAAGGAATGAAATGAAAAGAAAAAAACCTTGGACTTGGCCAAAATGGATAAATTAGTCCAATGTTACAAAAAAATTATTTCATTTCCATTTTTGCATGACAATTGTGCATTCGTTTGGTAGGCTAGCAGAAACTCATTAATGGCATGCATTTAAGGGTTGTATCAGTCATTACTTATTTGTACCCCACCAGGGCTGCTAAGGAAAATTAGATAAAGTCGCCACCTTTACTTATTTATTTTGCCAACTTCTAGTGTGATGTTTAACGACAAATCAGTAGGTAGCGTGGATTCTTGAATTCCCACTACATATAACAAATCACGCATTCTTTGATACTCTTCATCTGATGGTCTTATTCCTGACTGTCTCTCTCTCTCTCTCTCTTAATCAGCCTGTCTCTCTCTCTTAATCAGATTATTAGGCAGCTTTGTTGCCTCCCAATCAGACTATTTCAGCTCCTCTCTTAACATGCAAGGAAAGAAAGGGGAAAGATAAAAAGGCAGATCACTCAGAGATTTCTTTGAAAAAAAGCTTATTCATGGTTACAGTTAATGTAACGAAATACAATATTAGTCTTACTTGAAGGCGTGCAAAATCTAAAAGCGCGCACCGTGTACGTGATTGGTATGCTAACTTTAGAGAGAGCGAGACGTGAGGTGAGGTAGTTATCTTGAGTTGACGAAGGCACATGATTTTCGAGTTCTTGGTATTGAAAATTGTCAGCGTTTTTGGCAGGTCAATAACTCCTCAAGGAAAGGCTTTTCTTTTTTTAGTAAGTCGAGGAGAAGGCCCTATCCGTTTTTTAACTAATTAAATGAGCAACCAAATACATAAGGGAGTTACGTCAGATCTTGAAATAACAAAAGAAAATAAAATTTAGTGGGCGACAGCGCCAAACAATAACCCTAGGATTGGCAGATGCTCTCTCAAGAAATTTTGCAACGCCAAAAACTTAGGTAGTGTGCAAAGTGTCACGAGAGATGTTGCTTTGGATTGTTATTTTGTGCGGGCTTTAAGAGGACTTGTACACGTTTTTCTCGCTCTACGATTGTGGCCAAACCTTATTTTTTATGAAAGTAGAGATAGTACACGCCTTTTTGAAGGTTTCCAAGGAAACATTCCGACTTCTCGTCCAATTTTATATATATATATATATATATAAATATATATGATTTAATGTAATGATTGTATTGAAGTATAATGCAATCATATCTCTAAAAAAACCATATTTTTTGTATTTGTATGATTTCAAATTTTGCACATCTATTTTTTTCATCCTCATAATCAATCCTACCGAAATTTTTTATAAATTTGCACTTTAGATATGGTGAAAATTAGTACCCATCCAACAATAAATCTCGACCATCTATTTGGTGAATTTCAAGATCTAGGCCTTAACAAATTCAAAGTCACATTTTTCTATTTTAGCATTATTAATCTAATGATGATAAAGCTATATAAAAATTTTGGGAATAAAAAAATTCTTATGAGGCTTATATCTAACATTCTCAATAAAATGGACGGCTTATATTAATTGGACTAGAATGAAAACTTTCTAGAGCATTTTTTCAAAATTTTCTTCTTTGCGATGGTTCTTCATAATG
>NW_006499810.1:3859375-3892364 GCF_000471905.2 Amborella trichopoda
ATGTTCGTAAGCCTTAGAATAGCTGGGCAACTATAATGAATAGTAATATAGGTGGAATAGAAGCCGTCAGATCTTCATCATGTGGTTCAGAATGCATATCACTATGTGAAATTTAATACTTTTTCTAAAAATCTTATCGTAATGAAATTTTAGACGTGTGTATTAAAAAATAGGGTGCACAATTAAAATATATAAACAATATTTCCCAAAATATAAAATGATCGAAATACCTTTGAAAAATTACAGGGGGTAATTTGATCATTTTAAATTATTGAAAATAATGTCTTTATATTTTTATATGGTGTGCAATAGTATTAGGTATATATACCTGAAATTTCATCTTAATCAGATTTTAAAAAACAACATTAAAATTCATATGGTGCTATGCATTCTGAAGCACGTGATGAAGATTTAACGGCTAAAATGGCTAAGATTTCACATATATTACTATTCATTATAGAATACAGGCTAAGGGAGACGATTCTGAACCAGTTTTACGATTGGGGAGCTTTCTTCGTGATCTAAGAGGGTGTCCACGGGAGCCAGCCCGAGTAAGTCCCAAACCTATATTAAATTCTTCTCTCATCGGTTGGTCTACCTGCCCTTGTTTCCTAATAAGGTTCTCGAGAGAGCGATCTCAAGTCTCGAGTTCCCCTGAAATCCGAGACACATACTGCCAAGTCATCCCGACCTGAAAGGCGAGATCAAGGCACCTTACCAGCTTGGTGACTCCACTGGGGACTTACTACCCCTTAGTCGGATCGTGCTTGTTTGACTAAGTTTCTCCTTTTATTTTCTATATATGCACTTATGGCTTCTGGGTTCTGTAACCCATTCATCCTGATCAGGGATTTTCTTATCACCGCTTTCGTAAGTGTTTGCAGGGAACAAACTCCTTCAACTTCATTCCCGACCTTCTTTTTGAGCAAAGACCCCGGGTTTAGCTCCCAAGTCTTAAACTGGATCGGTTTGAGGTGGGACTTAAAGGTCTCTCACTCCCCATCTCCTAGCTCTGGTAGAACTTCAGTCAAGGCCTTTTGCATTGGCAGCACATCGATTGCTGCACACAGCATGCACCTTGCCACTGGCAAGTCACTTGTCGGTCGTATTGTCGAGGTACGTCGAAAGGCTGCCCAGTCCCCCTCTTCAAAGGGAAAGCAAGTTTCCATTGCTTCTGTGGCTCGTCGCAAGGCTACCTCCCACATTCGTGCACCACCACGGGTCTTTATCCCTAGAGGCTTGACACATCGAGGCAGAGACCTTGGGGCCTTCACCTCTCGCACACACCATAAGGCTCGTGGGCCATCCACTCGAGCCACACCTCGAGGCAACCCTTATGTTACTTCGAGTCAGAGTCTAGGACCAGACGTCCCAAGGCTAGGTCCTACACACATTTTTCACATCCATCCCACTGCTTGGGGCAACGCCGTCATTGCACCAACCCGAGTACACAGGAGACGATCTTCTCGTCCTCCTACTCACCACACCCTAGCACACTCTGTAGGGGGCAGGCTTCCACCTGCTCTCTTACAGACACCTACTCATAGTTCTCGGCCTCCTAAGGCCAGATCACTTGCTTGAGCTCGAGCTGAACCCCAGGTCACCCATGACCCTTCTTCAAGGGGTGCATACGTGTTGCCGTCACAGACAGCCCCTTGCCCTCAACTCAGGCATCCTCATGAGTCCACCCTGCGCTTGTCTGCTCCTCCTTCTTCAAGCAAGCACCTCCGGCCCTGGTACTCTAAGACCTTCTGCTTGAACGTATTTTTCAACACCTTAGTCCCTAGAAGGAAGCTGGTAAATAAAGCCTACAAAATAGTGAAAATTCTTGATAGTCTCAGAATAGCCCTAGAACTGATCAAGATCTTTATCAGCACTTAAAAATACCACCTGCCAAGTTTCATCGCGATTAGACATGTTCAAGGTAATGAACACAAATGAACAGTTTTCGAAAAAATGGTCTCTAGCACCCTGAAACCAACCCTACAACTGGAACTACATTTTGGGTATCTCAATTCACTGTGGGACCACTACCATTAGACACTCTCAGACAAAGACATGAGAAAAACATTGAAACAAGAGAGGGTGCACACTATTCCCGTGTGGCCTCACTGCACCAAAACACCATTAAAGGTGGTTGTTTTTACACTCATAGGAAGTCACTTTCGGGGCCTGTAACTCACTTGTTCTAAGGCCGATGGCTCCCAAATTTGGTGAGTGTATTCGTCCCATCAAGACGAACAATTCGACATGAGGCACACCCTGAGACGATGTCCGAATAGGGAGAAAAGCTAGAGAGAAGTTACCGATCTGTGAAGAAATTACAGAAAATTCAGCAGCGACACGCCTCGAGCGATGGAAAAAATCATGACGCTCGTGCAACATATCAATGCAAAACCAATTCCATTGTTTGTACATGATGGACGATCATATTTCATGCAATAAGCCGATGAAGTAATTGAAATTCCGGCCAAAACTCTAAACTTGTAAAATCTTCGTCCGGGCTCCAAATCGTGTCCCGTTTGTTGCCACACAATGGTGATGGCATGCTTAGTGCACTACGAAGAAAAAATTATAGAAAAACATAAAGGAACAAGCACACTATCGATCCAAAATTTCTAAGATTCAAACAAATTTCAAGTCTCGTAATCATGGCTCAAAAACATGGTTCCTGGCTCGAAGTTGGTATCAAAACAAACGCCATGTCGAGCCCTACAAGAAAACAATATTCTTTTGATCAAATGGGCATCAGAGCCACCCTAGGTCAGTCGTAGAAGATCATGCAAGTTCTCGGGCAGCAGTAGGGTCTGTTCTTGAATTCTACACATTTGTTAGGTAGGGGCAAAACAGTCCTTTTGCACCCATTTTTAGAATTTCTTTTAATTTAATTAAATCTTAATTTTCAGCAAATAGGTCTAATTTTGATCAATCCGCCCATGTTTTGACAAAATTCTATATAAACAGGCACTACCTCATTGTAAAGAGACCCCTTGGCCTTAGTTGATGGTTTGAAGATTGAATAAAATTTCGATTCCTTGCTTGAGCCTGTGAGTACATCTTGAAGCGAGAGAGAGGAGAGAGAATAAAAGGGTTGGGACCCTTTGGACATGCAACTTTCTCTCTCCTCCAGCCTTCTCCTTCATTTCTCTCTCTTTCTCTCTCTTTCCCTCTCCTTTTCTCTCTTCTCTCTTTCTTTCTCTCTCTATTTTTTCTCTATCTCTTTCTCTTTCTTCTCTCCTCATGTCTATCTCCATTTGTCCCTTTTGGATGTAACCAATAAGGCTTAGCATCGGTTGGTCTTCTCACTCTCCTTCTTTTCGCTATTTCTCACCCTTCTCTCACTTTCTCTCTCTTCACCCTCTCTCTCCTTATTTTCTTTCTCTTTTCTCTCTCTCTCTATTTTTTCTCTGTCTATTTCTCTTTCTTCTCTCCTCATCTTTATCTCCATTTGCCCCTTTCTGATGTAACCGACGAGCCTTAGCGTCAGTTGGTCTCTTCTCTCTCTTCCTCTATCAGTCGGTGAGACCTAGCGTCGGTCGGTCTTCTTTCTCTTCTTCTATCAATCGGTGAGACCTAGCATCGAATAGTTTTCTCTCTCTTCCTTTGTCAATTGACATGACATAGCGTCGACTAGTTTTCTCTCTCTTCCTTTATCAATCGACAGACCTAGTGCTGAGTGGTGTCCTCTCTCTTCCTCTATCAGTCGGTGAGATCTAACATCGAATGAGTTTGTCTCTTTTCCTCTCTCAGTCGATGAGACCTAGCATCGACTGATTTTCTCTCTTCCTCTGTCAGTCAGGGAGACCTCACGTCGATTGCTTTTCTCTCTCTTTTTCTATCAGTCGGTGAGACCTAGCACCGACTGGGTTTCTCTCTCTTCCTCTGTCAGTCGATGAGACTTAATGCCGACTGGTTTTCTCTCTTCTTCTGCTAGTTGGCGATACCTCGCATCGATTGGTTTTCTATCTCCTTCTCTGTCAGTCAGCGAGACCTAACACCGACTAGTTTTCTCTCTCTTCTTGTCAAATGACTAGACTTAGCGCCTACAGCTTCCTCTCTCCCTCATCTTCTAAAATGGTCGGCAATGTCTAGCGCTGACTGCATCATCTCTTCCTTCTACTCTCTCCTTCTATCTATTCCCTTCTACTCTTCAACCATTCCTCTGCTACTCTTGTGTTCGACCAAGAGGGATTGAGGTTAACATCTCATGGCAGGCCTGTTGTCTAGCCATAATGTTGTTGCGTCAGGATCACTTGACCTGCTTTACTGTCATGATAGACTGACCATCGTTCTTAGCTGGTCGACATTGATAATAACATCTAATGGTGATTCCGTGAGCCAGTCTTTGTTACCAAGCCCGTTTTGCTACCACGTTAGGCCAATTATCAATCAGCCTAGTCACTGTTTTGATCTTCTCGCTTGGTTGAATTCTTCTCTCCCCCCATCTTTCTTTCTTCTTCTTGAATGCGCATGCTTGTGTACGTTCATTAGAGAGGAAAAGGGTGAAGTCTGACCACCTGTCCGATAACCTTTACCATGTACGTGTGTGATTGCAGAAAAGCAAAAAATAAGAAGAATACGAGCCAAGGGAGGTAATTTCGAACCGGTTTTATTATTGAGGGGCTTTCTTCGTGATCTACGAGGGCGCTCACTCGAGTCAGCCCGAGTAAGTCCCGAACCCACCTTCAAAATTTCGCTCTCACCGGTTGGTGACACCTGCCCTTGTTTTCGAACGAGGTTCCCGAGAGAGCGATCTCATAAATGTCCCGGATCTCCCCCGAAACCCAAGACGGGCGCCGCCCGATCCGCCCAGATTTGGAGGGTGAGATCGAGGCACCTAACCACCTTCCCTAAGAGTATCACCCTGAACCAACCTCATCATCTCGGTCGTGTCTCTGGAGCTCATAAGAGAGCTCGGGGCAAAGACCTAATGGAAAATCGAGTCCTTCATCCTCCTCGTCCCAGGATGAGTCTAGTCCCTGGCCCTCATCTTTTGTCGCACTTGATGGAAACAACTCTCTCTTGTGCAAGAAGGGTTGATCATCCACAATCCCAATCACAGTTTTAGCGCGAGGTCCATCAAAACGTCAAAGCAAAACGCGATAAGAGTCTGCGAATTCATACCAAGGTAGTCGGGGCAACCAGCTCTGATGACCCTCTTCGACTTAATCCCTTCTACCCTCTTCAGATGACGAAGCCTGAGCCTTGCACTATGCTAAATGTTGTAGAAAATGACCCAGCTAATCAGCAGCCACAGTCTCAAGACTGTCGAGAACCGGTCCTTACACGATCGGCATATAAGAGTCGAGTCCAGTCGGGGCATGCTAACCCCTTACTGACCGATCTGCTGCGTGCGACCCGTCAAGTTCACAAGCCCTCAACTGCAGCTAAGGCTGACCTCCCTGGCAAATTAGTCAGTGTCATGGTTATAAACGAACCTGATTCGCAGGAAGATCGCATGAACAAGTTCGAAGATACAGTGCTTGTAATGATGGAGAAGATAGATCGTATAGATGTCGCATGACAATCAGCTAACCATGAGGTCAATTCCCACCATTCAGATGGTGCACCTCCAAGGTAGTGCCTTCCCTCTTCCTCATAGGACAATTCTGTCCCTCACCCTGTCTCACAGGCAAACATTGATGCTCTAGCGACCCATAGCTTAAGAATAAACAAAGTTCAGGCATACAGGGTGCAACGCCTTATCAAAGGTCGTACCCTTCATACATTGACCAGGTGTCGTTTCCCTCAAATTACAAGAAAGGGAAGTTTCCCCTATTCAACGGAAGCACGTCCCCGAACTAGCATATCGTCATTTTCCAAGTAGTGTGCCGAGAAACAATGAATGATGAGAGACTCCTTCTCCGTCAGTTTGTTGAAACCCTTGACAACCCAGCTTTTTAGTGGTATGCTCGACTTCCCCAAAACTCAGTGCATACTTGGGTGGAAATGGAGAAACTCTTCCACTAGTGCTTCTACGAGGTCGAAAGAGAGGTTCAAACCATGGAGCTTCTCACCCTAATCTTAATCGGGATGACTATTGAGCCAGACACAGGAACAAGGTCTACCCCTTTGAGAAGGAATGAGTCCATGCTCTATTCAGATTATTGTTGGAACAAAACATGATCGAGCTTTTAGAGGCCAAGTTCCCTGAGCAGGCTGGGCTCGACACTCAGGCAAATTACTATGCTTACCATCGAAGGATCAGCCACCCCACAAATGACTACTTCACGCTAAAGGATATCATAGAGGATCTGATTCAGAAGGGTCAGATAAAGATTGAAAACTTAAAGAAGGCATTCGGGGTAACATAAGCCTCCCATGCAATAACCGTCCAAGAGGAAGACGAAGCCCTTGGTATCCTTCATGTTTTTTTTGTTATAATGCTTCAAGAAGGCCTAGTTGCACCAAAACCGGCAAGGCAGGCTCGACGCCTTGCCTGGCGAACTGAGGACCGTTGGTGCCCATACCACTAGATATGGGGGCATTACCTTCCCAAATGTACCCGTTTTCATGATATAATCACAAAGAAAATATAAGAATGTCAAAGAGTCTTACAACATTCCAGTAAGTAATTCCCAAGTCACTACTCCACTGGTGCAAGAGGGCCTCCCAACACAAGACTCTCGTAATGATGATTCCGATCCTGTTGAACTCTCGACTTCCTAGCCATGGATAGTCCACGGGCGAAGCAGACTCAAGTCCTTAAGGCATGAAGTAGTTCGCCAAGCTAGGGCTGTTCTCAAGCCTAGAGAGACGAATCAAGCACCACCATAGAAAACCAGAAGGAGACAAGCACCAAGTGCTGCTCGTTAGAGAAACAAGGCGGCTCAACTGCCAGTTGTGCAAGAATTTCCCAAGCCTCTTCCCCCACTGCCAACCTTATTAGACTTCATCCCTGACACGATCCTCCTTCCTTCCCATCAAGAGGACGTTACAAAGTCATCTTTTCCTCAGAGCACATCTAATGAGGGTGACGACGTTAAAAGCACTCCCCATTGGTCTAAGTAGGGGAAAGACCTAAAAGATTCCCTGCATATGTTCAACTCTGTTGATGACATAAAAAGGTGCCCAAATCGGTTCGATGAGGGGAATGACCTTAAAATTCCCCCACCTTCTGACCATTCTCCTTCTTCTTCTTCAGCTTCTCATCCTTCTTCCCTAATGTATCCTGCAGGTACAACCATGAAATGTCTAGATTTCTAGGCTCTCGATAGAGAATTCGAAGGATTCAACATAAGCAGGATGCAATGGAAGCGGTTGGAAAAGACCTTGGCTCAGGTAGCTGTATTCTTCACAATTGTTGAAGCCCTGACATCTAAAGCCAAAGCAGAGCCACCTTCTTCAAAGAATCACAAAAGTTTGAAGCCAAAGAAACCCCAGTGGCCTCCAGAGCCTGACTTTGAACAGAGATTGAAGGAATCAAGAGGACATAGCTTCTATTCTCACCTTGCCATATGGTAGAAGTCTATGAAGTATTAGCTAGCATGGTGCAAACACTGCCGATACACATGCAAAGACCGTGTGATTCATACGAGGTTGCTTATCGCCCCACAATCATTGAATCTCAAATTCCCTTTAACCTCCAAGTCGAACTCCTCCATTTCGAGATGCAATCCATGTTTACGAAAGATCCTTCTGTTCCTCAACTCAGAAAAGATGCATAAATTATGATACACCCTAGAGCTCTATCAGTGGCGGAGATGTCAGGATCATGGGCCTCTATACTTGAGGTTGATGAAAAGACCTCTGAAAGCAACAAGGAAGAATTGCAAGAGGTCCCAGAAGAATGGGAAGAAGATGGTCAAGCCACCGCTGACGAACTCGAAGAAATAAATTTAGGAGATGAGACTGATCCCAGGCCCACTTTCATCATAGCGAATATGTCTCCAGAAGAGAAAGGAGATTTCACTACTTTCTTGTGAGCAAACCAAGACATCTTTGACTGACACTATCATGAGATGCCTGGTTTAGACCCTTAAGTCGTTGTCCATCATCTTGGCATTGATCCAACTGTCAAACCTGTTAAACAGAAATCAAGAAGGTTCAGGCCTGACCTTGAAATGCAGATTGACGTCGAGATGACCAAACTCAGACAAGCTGGTTTCATTTGTGAAGTCAAGTACCCGAAAAGGCTGGCAAACATTGTTCCAGTCAAGAAGAAGAATGGCCAAATCAGGGTTTGCATTGACTTCCATGACCTAAATACCGCCTGTCCTTAGGATGGCTTCCCTTTACCATTCACCGAGATGCTCATCGATTCCATGTCTCAATGTCAAATCTTTTCCTTCATGGACGAGTACTCCGGGTATAATCAGATACAGATGGCCCCCGAAGATGAGGAAGCCACTACGCCTTCATCAACTTAAAATGAACCCACTAAAATGCGCTTTTAGTGTGCATTTGGGAAAGTTCTTGGGGTTCATTGTCAGACATCGAGGGCTTGAAGTTGAACCGCCAAGATCAAGGCGATCCAAGAAATGGCGTCACCAACTACACTGCGAGAATTGCGCTCTCTTCAAGGGCAGTTGGCGTACATTCGCAGGTTCATCTCAAACCTCGCAGGTTGCTGTAAACCTTTTACACACCTGGTAAAGAAAGATACCCCATTCATCTAGGATGAAGCATGTCAGGAAGCCTTTGATGCAATCAAGAATTATTTATTCAATCCTCCAGTACTCTCTACACCGATATTGAGAAAACCTCTCATCTTGTACGTGACCGCTTTAGACTAGTCACTTGGGGCATTGTTGGAGCAGAACAATGACGAAGGAAAACAGACCGCACTGTACTAATTCAGTCATAGGATCCAAGGGCCGAGAAGAATTACCCACCTATAGAGAAGATGTGCCTGGCCCTGATCTTTGTAGTACAAAAACTCCGTCACTACTTGCTTGGTCATGAAGTGAAACTCATATCAAAAGCAGATCCTGTAAAATTTCTCATGACACGCCCATGCTTGTCAGGATGTCTTGCAAAGTGGGCATTATTGCTGATGGAATTCGACATCACGTATATCCCACAAAAGGCCATCAAGGGCCAGGCCATGGCCGATTTTCTCGCAGCACACCCTGTACCGGTAGAATCTCCCTTATCAAGCAACCTCCCTGATGAAGAAGTATTATGTGCTGAGCTTTCTCATGCGTGGGAATTGTACTTCGACGGAGCCTTCTAATCAGACCGAGGAGGCATCGAGGCGGTATTCCTAACCTTGAAAGGAGGAGTATTGGTTTTCATAACGAGGCAGAATATCAGACCCTTATAATTGGGTTGGAAATAACCTTCGACCTAGACTTGGAGTAGCTCAAGATCTATGGAGACTCTGCTCAAAGGGATCTATGACGTGATAAAAGACACTCTCAAGCCTTATCAATATATTGCAAAATCATACATGGCCCAGTTTGAGAACATATCCTTGAGTCACATCCCCAGTAGGCTAAACTCGCAGACTGACGTACTTACAAAACTCGGTGCTACAATTCAATTATCCTCATTGGGACCCACCCTTGTTTGGGTGGTAGAATGGAGACACATTGAACTAAGAACAGAGGTAGACGCTGATGATGAGAGAAATATCTTCCTCGAGTGCCCTCCTTATCCATTTGGAGCACTTCTATTAGCTAAAGAAGTAATTAAGACTAAACAAGAAATGACACAGAGTCAGGAAGCTAAAGTTTGAAACCAAGAACCAGAGTTCTTTGACCCAATATGCGTGGAAATTGAGCAGGTAGAAGATCGGAGAGAGCCCATCACTAGTTTCCTAAAATATAGTAGGCTCTCAAACGATCGTGCAAAACGCAATAATGTACGTCAAATGTTTATCAAGTATACCCTCCTTGAAGGGGATTCTCTCTTCAGACGGTCATTTGATGGTATTCTTCTTAGATGTGTGTATGTGCAAGAAGCAAATAAGGTGTTAGAAGAAGTACACTCAGGAATTTGTGGACTACATCAGTCCAGTCCGAAGCTCTATGAACAGATACACAGATTGGGGTATTATTGGATGATTGCTGATTCCTTAAACTATGCTAAAAAGTGCCACGTGTGTGAAATACATTCAAGCCTTGTTCATCAACCTTGAGAGCCTTTACACCCTACAGTGGCGTCATGGCCCTTCTCACAATGGGGTATGGACATTATAGGGCTTATTGACCCTCCTTCAATAATGGGTCATGTCTTTATTTTAGCTGCAACAGATTATTTCTCTATGTGAGCTGAAGCAGTCCCCCTTAAGCATGTTCTCGGAACAATAGTGGCTAGCTTTGTGTGAACTATACCTGACCGAATTATATCTGATAACGGCCCTCAGTTCAAGATTCATCACATTGATTGCTTGGTTAACCAGTTCGTCTTCGAATGGAGGTACTCAGCTATGTATCACCCTCGAGCAAACGGATTAGCTGAGGCTTTCAATAAAACTTTGTGCAACATTTTACAAAAATTTGTATCAAAGATGAAGAGGAACGGGCATGCCTATCGCACTACCACAAGAAATGGTATTGATTCCACTCCTTATTCTTATGGGGGTGAAGCAGTTATACCTCTCGAAATTCAAATCCCTTCACTGCAAGTCGCTATACATCAAGGGCTAGCTGAAGATGAGAGAGTCAAACTCCGGTATCAAAAATTGGATGCACTCGATGAAAATAGGTAGAAGCTCAGCAGAACCTTGAACTGAACCAAGGGAAATTGAAGACGACTTTTGACAAGTTAGTCAAGGTTCGCTCATTCACCCGAGGCGATCTAGTTTTAGCCATCAAGAGGCCTATTAATTGCATGGTCGGCGTAAGGGGAAGTTTGAACCCAAGTGAGAAGGTCCCTTTATCGTAAAAAAGGTCTCTCCAAATGGAGCCTACATTCTAGCACACTCTGATGGAGAGGAGGCAATGCCCCCTATCAATGGGTGATATCTAAAGAAATACTATCCGTGATGCATATTCAAGAAAAGTGGCTCAACGCAAAGCAAGCGAGATAGTCCAAACAAAGTCTAACTCTTTTTATTGTAGTAAAAACGAGTTACAAGTTACAAGCCAAAAAGCCCATTACTAGGGAGGTTACAAGTCTCTTAAATTTAAGGAAAAGAGAACAGTTGACATCAAAAGTGTTACTTTTGCATCTGAGGATAAGAGGATGGCTACAAACCAAAACCTGCAGTGTTTCTCTTGAATATGAGGATAAGAGGACGGTTACAGGCCAAAAGAATTACTCTCCCCATGAAGAAGAAGCAAACCCACCAAAGAAATGCTCTCCTCATGAAGAAGAAGCAAACCCATGAAAGAATTGCTCTCCTCATGAAGAAGAAGCAAACCCACCAAAGAATTGCTCTCCTCATGAAGAAGAAGCAAACCCACCAAGGAAATTCTCTCCTCATGAAGAATAAGCAAACCCACGTGGAGAGTCAGCTTCAATTCATCTGACGAGCACTTTCAAAGAGGATGGTTACATGCCAAAAGAAGAAGTCAAACGTTTTCGAGTCAGCTTCAATTCATCTAACGAGTATATCAAACATACAAAGCGGACTTCTCTAGCAAGAAACTGGCCTTTGATGGAGAGCATACCCTGTTCACAATGGATGCCCTTCCACGGAACAACATAGACTTCACTATTGTGCTGGAGGAATTGGCTTCCAATGGGCAGCATAAGCCAGGCTTTACCACTCGTCACCACCCTTTGCCTACCCAAGTCAACGCCATACATGAACATCACCGCACATGGCTCATCTTCGTGTGCAACAACTCCCACATGCGACTCACTGCCACATGAGAGCAACACCTTGCACGTCATGACCCCTCCCATGCACTGGTAAGTGACCGTCTGAAAGCTAATTCCAACTGTGTCTTCCAAAGGCTAGGGTCGGCTGTGTTGCTAACTTCCGGAGCCAGCTAACTTTTCTGAAGCGCCGGCTGTGTCTTCTGAAGGCTAGAGTTAGCTGCCTTTATTGAGGATCAACATTGGCTGTATCAAAGCCGACTGTGCTTTTAAAAAAAAATCCAATGTCAACTGTATATTCTAAGTCCGCACCGATTTTGTTGTGACTATTCACCTCCTGGTGACTCTTCGTTTTCATGCCTCCTTGGTTCCCTTCTGGCTTAAGACGCTTCGCCTCCCCGATGATTCCGTGATTTCCAATGGCAACCATTTGCCTTCTCTACAACCGTCCAACTTCAGTGACAGTCCATTTCCCTACGCCGTTCGGATTCTGCCAGAACTCTCCTCCATAGTTGGGAAACTCTTGCAACTTCTCCCTCAATACACAGGGAAACCACTCACGCCCATCGAAAAACTACAAAAACCAGCAGAAAAACTAAGACAGCCTACTGCTGCCATTGTCGCCTCTTTTTCCCTTAACCAGAATCAACAAAACCACAGAGGAGTTCCTTGTTTCCCTGGTGAACCCCCTGCAGAATCCTGCAACTCAGGCAAAACTTCAAAAAATTCCTTGGTTGCTTCACTTCCCTTACCCGGCAAACTCCTGTAAGGAACAGTCTTCCCTGCTCGCTCATACCAGAATCCCCTACGTATTTACCAAAGCTCCTACCGGAAAACTCATTCTCACCGTTAAAATTTTTACTTTAAGGTTTTTTACCTTCGGTGAAACAATCAAAATGGGGATTTCCCCCCTTATATAGGAGGATCCTTCCCTCAATTGCCCCTCACAAATTGGGAATCCCAGCCATATCCAAGGAGGCCAAACATCAATGGGCCGGACTGGGTCGGGTTCTGTCCTGAGGCCATAGGCAAAAGTTTTTACCGCCGCTTATAAAATCCCATGCAAACATAGACCAGGATTGGGTAAAGGCCCGAACACTAACCCACACCTAGCATCCGCTATGCGGTCAAAACTACCCAGCGCCGTTTGTGTTTTCAGTAAACTTAGCATTGGATGTGTTCTCAGCGACTGAGCGCCGACTATGTTCAAGAGATAGCACGGGATGTCCTCATCATCGATTGTGTTTTTTTTTAACAACCCCAGTGCCGAATGAGTGTTCAAAAAGTAATGATGACCGAGCTCAATGCCGGCTGCGTTCAAAAGGCTCAGCGTCGGTTGAGTGTTCAAGGAATAAAGTTTGTTGTGCTTAGCACCCATTGTGTTCTAAAAAATCCATCGCTGCACACCCCATGCTAGAGCCGTGAGTGTCCTACCACTATTAGTCTTAGTCAAGTTACACCTTGGCCGTGATCTACTATCCCCAGCGAAGTGATACCCAGGTCATTCAACTCAGGCCATGACTTGTCATCCCCAATAGGAGTCATATTCGTACTGTAGCTCATTATCCCCAGTGGAGTTAGGGTCATTTTTACCACTGCAACCCCCAGTGGGTCTGCCTCACACCTAGGAGTTGGGTACCATTTTTCACTTATAAGGGACCCACACCTGTTTCCATTATCCCCAATGAAGTCGATCTTCCCATCTAAACCCCTTGTTGGCCTTAACAATTTTATCCCCAGGGAGTCAAATTGCTACAAAGACATATTTCCTTGAAGCTTCACTTACATGGTGATCCACACCTTTGGTCCACGCTGCATGACCTTAAACTGCGCAGCTTTGGTCCAGGTGCACAACCTTAAACTGCATGGTCCAAACTATACGACCTTAAAATGTAGCGGAGGTCTAGATGCACGACCCTAAACTGCACTGTCCAAACTATATGACTCTAAACTATAGTGCACATCTTGGCCGCATGAGGATAAAAGGCTTAGCACCATGGTCCGAACTATATGGCCTTAACCTGTAGTGAAGGTCTAGTTGCACGACCTTAAACTGCATGGTCCTAGTTGTAAGACTTGAAACTGCATAACCACGATCCAAGCTATATGACTTTAAACCATAGTGCACATCTTGGCTGCATGACATTAAACTGCTTTGCATAGGTCCAGGAGGCATGACCTTAAACTCGTCTCCACATACATGCACACACCTTTCACATGAATTTTCATGTACACCTTCCTTAACCGACCTGTTCGTGCGCGCGCACCACCTTCATTACCTCCCCAGTGAGTCCATTCATTTCATCATCCTTTATCATTCCCCAATGGGTCTAACTCGTACTCACAAAAGGGCGAACCATCCCCCCACCCGTACTTGTCGTAAGCTAGTGGGTCACCACTTTTCACCCACCTTTTATACATCATTCAGCTTTCACAAGTAGCCTTGTGCCATCTCCCCAAAATGAGTCAAGATCACCACCATACTCACTACATGGCCTTCACAGACTGCCATTCGTCACCATCACAGTCCAGTTGTATGACCTTGAATTGAGTGCATGTTCTTGCTGCATGAAGTTAAAAGGCTTCGCATAGGTCCCGAAGGCATGACCTTAAACACGCCTTCACAAAAATAACGAGCATGGTGTATACCTGGACAAGGGAACAACATGAGTAAAAATGACGGACGGGCATGATCATGAAATCATAAGTGAAAGAGATCCGTAAAAATTAAAAAAAATTCAGGCAAGGTGAAAACCCGAAAGGGCACTGTGGATAAGCATGGAAGAATAAGGGTGGACATGGCCTAAAGGTCATGAGTAAACGAGCCCCAAATAAAAAGGAAGTTGGTGAAAACCATCCCTATGGAATTGCTTCCCAAGTTCAAGTGAAAATCCGTGAAGGACACTTGGACCAATAAACAGGTTGATACAACGCTCGCTTCAACAGGTTGCTCCAGCCCACATTTAAAGAGAAAAATCCCTGGTGTCACAATACCAGGATAAAAATATATGAGCTTCAAGGAAAAGATTTCGATAGCTTGAGTCCATTAAAAAAAGGACTTGAAAGACAGAGGACTCTCTAAGAAGGCAAGACAAGTCTCATGAGGAAGAACATTATTCCCAGAGGTCACAGACACACTAAAAAATGCTAAAGACACCCACGAAGGCAAGAAACTAACAAAGCCATGGCAGAACCTGCCAAAGACTGCAGGGTGACGCCGCCCTGAAGCTGTCTCGCCAAAATCCCTCCCTAGCCGATAAGCCCAGACTTTCGGGACATGCAAAAAAAAAGCCCCTGACTGGACCCTGCAGGAAGGGGACCACAGGGGTACCTTGCTTGATAAAAGAACAACTTGATGTAGCAGCAAACAATGCCGACCAAAGGCTCTTTGGTTGTCAATCCAAAGGCGAAGAAACCCATACCAAATGGGAATAATGCCCTTCACCATGACACTAAATTACCAGACATGCTTGATTCTGACTAACGAGCTCCGTACAAAATCCTCAGCTTCAAATTCAGAAACAGTCTGCATGAGGGTGAGGACTTCGACAAGATCCCTAAAAAAGGTCTCTTCTCCCCCTAAAAGTCTCTGTAGATGGACCTGTATATTGCATCCAAATGTATGAGCATCCTAGTTGCAGCATTGCGTGAATCTCCTCGACGTTCACGTGGTCCTATGGCTAGGAAGAAAAAAGTAAAAAAGATGAAGGAAATTTTCCAAATGTTGTCCTTCTTGCTTCTCGAAGCACCACGTTCGTTGGGGCAAGCTATTTGAATGCATTTTTCAGCACCTTGGTCCCTAATGTAGGATAAAGAGGAAGCTGGTCAATAAATCCTCAACATGCAGTGGAAATTTTGACTGTCTCAGAATGGCCCCATAATTAGTTAAGATCTTCATAAGCACTTCAAAAGGCTACCTGCCACGTATCATCACAATTAGACATATTTCAGGCAGTGAAACAATTTCGGCAAAATCGACCTTTATCACCCTAAAATGGACCTTGTAACTAGAACTATATTTTTGATGTGTCAAATAGTTGTGGGACCACCAACATTGGATCTGACATGGTCAAAAACCCCTATGGGTCACGTTTTGGCTTAATCGGGCACCCCAAGACAAAGTTATGGGTAAAGTACCGAAAAGCGGCCGGCCGCATACTATTCCCGTATGGCCACCCTACATCAAAACACCATTAAAGGCGGTTGTTCTCACAATCATGGGTAGTTACTTTCAAGGCCCATATCTCACTCGTTCTGAGTCGGATTGTGCTCAAATTTTGTGAGCGTGTTCATCTCGTCAACACGAGCGTTTTGATATGTAGTACGCCTCGTGACGATGCCCAAGAAGGGAGAAAATCTAGAGAGAAGTTGCTGATATGTGAAGAAAGTTGCAGAAAATTAAGCAGCAACATGCCTCACTCTAGCGGCCAAATCACGACGCTCGCATACCTTATTAGCGTGAAACCAATTGCATTATGTGTGTAAGGTCCGAGGCTATTTAAGGTTTGAACTTAGCGTATGATGAACGGTTGGATTTTACACACAGAGGCATCAAATATGCTATAAATTTCGGCCACCAGATTTCAAGATTCCAGCCAAAAACGTAAGACAACGAAATCTTCATCTGAACACGAAATCAAGCGGCGTTTGTTACAATGTGATCATGATGGCATTCTCAGCGTGATTCAGCGAAGAAATAGAAGAAAAATATCAAGGAATGAGCACACTATCAATCTGAAATTTTCAAGATTCATCAAAAATTCAAGTCTCATAATCATGCTTAAAAATGTGAGTCATAGCTCGAAGTTGGTATCAAATCGATCGCTATGTTGAGACCTACAAGAAAACAATTATCTTTTGATCAAACAGGCATCAGAACAACCCCGGATCAATCATGGAGGATTGCACAAGTTCTCGGGCAGCAGCAGGGATTGTTTTGGAATTCCACACATTGTTAAGCAGGGGCAAAATAGTCATTTTGTACCCATGTTTAGAATTTCTTTTAATTCTATTAAATTGTAATTATCTTCAATTTTAGGTAGTTTTTGGGCGTCCACCCATGTTTGGGCCCAATTCTATATAAACATGGAATGCCTAATTGTAAAATAACTTGGAAAAATGCTTGGTTCATTCTTCATAGATTCAATAAAGACTTCATTTTTTTTTGAGTTCGTGGGTGCGTCTTGGAGAGAGAGAGAGGAGAGAAGAAAAGGGTCAATACCCCTCGATAAGGTAACTTTCTCTCTCCTCCTCTCTATCTCTATCCTCTTTTCTCTTTTCTGATCTCTATCTCTCTTTTTCTCTCCTCCCCTCTTTATCTCTTCTCTTTTTGCTTTTCTCTTTTCTCGTCTCTATCTCTCTTTCTCTCTCCTCTTTTCTCTTTTCTCTTTACCTATCTCTGTCTTTCTTTCTCTCCTTCCCTCTTTCTCTCTCCTCTTTTCTCTCATCTTTTCTTGTCTCTATCTCTCTCCTCTTTTTTCATCTTTATCTCTCTATCTCTCTCCTCTTTTCTCGTCTCTATCTCTCTTCTTTTCTCTTTTATCTCTCCCTTTCTCTTTCCTACTTTCATCTTTATCTCTTCTTCTCTCTTCCTCCTCTGGTCTTCCCTGCTCTTGCTTATTCACCCACGATGGACCTCTTGTTGGGTGTGATGTCTTTCTATTTCTGAGACACAAACAGTGAGCCGGGCCTCGACTTGGATGGAGGGCCGAGCCTCTGTCAAGAAACTCATTCGTCTATCTTATGTTCTAGATGGAAAATTCCATTGTCGTCTGTGATTTCTTTTTCATCTCCCTTATACCCCAGATGACGGAGTCCAGTGCCGTCTGTGCTCCAACTCTTGTCTCCTTCTAACATAGCCGGCGAAGGCTCAGTGCCGTCTACAATTTTTCTTTCCTCTTTTCTCACAGAGTTGGCAGAAGCCTAAGCACTGCCTGCGTCTCCTCTCTCTTCTCTCTTCTTACATAGCCGGCGGAAGCACAATGCCGGCTGTGTCTTCTCTCTCTCACTTCTGTCACAAACGGCACGAGCCCATTACCGCTTGTGTTCTTTCTCTCTCCCCCTTCTATCACAGACGGCGCAAGCCCATTGCCACCTCTGTTCCTTCTCTCTCTTCTTTCTGTCATACACGGCACAAGCCCATTACCGCCTTCGTTCTTTCTCTTTCTTCTTTCTTTATTTCACAACTAGCAGGACCTATCATCGTCTGGGTTTTCTCTCTTCTTCTCTCAATCCTGTACGTGTCCTCCTCTTCCTTTCCTTCCCTTCTCTCTCTTCTTCTTATCTTTTCTCTTCTTTTCTTCTTCTTCTTCTATTCTCTTTAGCTTACTCTCTCTTTTTCTTTCATTCTCTTACTCTTTCGTCTGATTGTGATGGGTCGAGATTAGCCTTTTAGGGTAGTCCTGTAGTTTAACAATAATTTCATTATGCCGGTCAGAGTTACTGTACCCACTTTATCATCACGATAGACTAGCCATTGTGTCTAGCTAGTCGGTATTGGTACTGTCGTCTAGTAATTATTATGTCGAGCCAGTCTGAGTCATCGAGCCCGTTTTACTGCTACATCGGGTCAATTACTTACTAGTTTAGTCAGTTGTCGGTCTCACCATCTGGTCAAATTCTTCTCATCCTAATCTTAATCCTCTCATTCTTCTCTTCGTCTTTTTGAATGTGCACACCTGTATACATTCGTCAAAAGGCATGGTGGGGTCCCTTGACCCAGTTGTCTTATAACATTTGCCATATGTGTGTGATTGTAGAAACAAGAGAATATAGGCCAAGGGAGGCGATTTCGAACCAGTTTTACGACTGGGGGGCTTTCTCTCTTATCTGAGAGAGCACTCACGTGAGCTAGCCAGACTAAGTCCCAAACCCACCTTAAATTCCTCTCATCGATTGGTCTACCTGCTCTTGTTTCCTAACAAGGTTCTTGAGATAACGATCTCAAGTCTCGGGTTCCCCTGAAATTCGAGACAAGTACCGTCAGGTCATCCCGACTCGGAGGGTGAGATCGAGGCACCTAACTAGCGACATGTTTTTGTGGTTAGTTCGTGAAAGGAGTGGCCTTTAAAAGAGGAGTTTAGAGGGAGAGTGGGGCATTTTCTATCTTGAAATGCCCTATTTCTTCAACCTTCTTCTTTTTGTAGAGAGAGAAAGATATTTGTCTCTCTTAGAGCATTCTTCTGTGTTGCCATTGCTATAGATAGCACCGGCATTGGAGTTTTGAAGGGTTCTCATGATGAGCCTATGATTAATGGTGAGCTTGTGCCTCCTGGCATGCTTGGAGTTACGAAAATAGAGTCTAAGGTTGTGCACAAGAGTTTGCAGGTCATCAAGCCTGAACCCCGTCTCGTCCATCAGAGAATGATGATTGGTTGAGAAGGTTCTTGCTAATCTGTAATCTTCCTCATGATGGTTGGCCAAATGAATAATTTGGTCAACTTGTTAAGTGCTTGGGTGAACTGTCAATATGTTGAGCTGGAGATTTTGTGCTTGGATCTTTGCTCGTTGCTGCTCCATTAACCACCGTCGGGTTCTTTGCCTTCACTCGAGCGTGAGAAGCAACAAGAGGTTGTTTTTATTCTTTTTAAGCTCCCTTTGAGCAGAATGAGACTTCCTCTTAGAAGACACTACTGCTGGTGCATTTGGAGGGGGTATCTAAAGACGGGAGACTTATTTCAAAACGGATCTATCTTTTTATAGCTACAGCTTATTGTAGCCATAGTTTTGTAATCCTTTGTGTTCATGAAATAAATCTGCCTTTAGTCTGAATCCTCTACACGGCTTGTGTCTCTTCGTTGTTTGTGATTTGCTCGCCTTTTCTTTCTTCCTGTGCTCGGTTCTTATCCCTCATGACAATGGCGATGAGAAATGGGCTAGGAGACTTGTTTGCCTGGGGGGCATGCCGACTGTCTAGCTTGAATGGTTCGAATGCCCTCTTGGGTTTTCATTCAAGCCCTTAGGGTGTGCGTCATTTCCGGTTTTCGCAAGCCTTCTATTTTTTTCTTATTTTTTTTTTTTTGACACATGACTTTTAAGGGTCCCGTGTATGCGGATAGCGCAAGGAAGATTACACACTTTTCTACCCAGTGTAGTGGTGCACAAGTGTGTGCTGACCCCTTGGGTAGGCCCGAGGTTTGTGTGGGTCTTTGGGTAGGTGCGTACTTGAGTTTGGTGTTTTGCCAGAAACGCATGCACTGTTAGAAGAACAGAATTGCATGTGTAGAGTGATAGAACCGCATGGTTTTTGCATTGAATGACAGGTTTGCGCAGTGTTTGTGTTTATTTGTGTCAGGACCATGCGATGTTTCTCTTGTATGATGCTTACGCTTCCATACGATGGAGTGATGCAATGTATCACTCGCGTGATGTTTGCGTTACCACGTTACTGGGTCATGTGTTGTTTCATTGGCTTGCGCGATATGCTATCCTACCTCCGTATAAAAATGTGGGTAGAGGTACGTTTTCCTCTTTTTTACCCTAATTTTTTACTCAAGGTAAAAAGCCCTAGTTCTTCTTTGTGCCCCCTTTTCACCACCATTCTCGAGCAGAATCTCTCACCCTCGAGTGTTATTGATAACAGTGGCGAGAATAAGCTCCGCCCCTCCTCAAGGTAGGGTCTTTATTTTTGATTTCGTCTTTTTTTTCCTTCTTTTGCTGTGTTTTCTTCTCATTCGTAAACCTTCAGTTTTCCCAATTTTTCTATTGAGTTTCTAGTGTTTAATCGACTGTGCCATTGCTTCTTTTGAAGCTAATTCTTCATCTCTTTTTTTTTTGTTCATGTCGCAAGAGAAAGAAGTCCTTGCGCGATTTCCTGATGAGGAAAGATCTACGCAACTAAAGGATTTGGAAGCCAACTATGCTCTTGTGAAGGGAAAATTGTTTCGGTGGAACTCTCACCTTGTGTCTTTCAGTACGGCTCTCGTCTCTGAACCGATGGCCTTAATGTCGGCGATAGATGCTTTATCTATTGAATATGGTGAGAAACACGACAAGTTGGATGAGTGGCGTCAAAAGTATTTGGCCAACCTTGTAGCTTTGAGAGGCCTTGAAGGTTGTATGGAGGAAATAAGAACACTTATCGAACATTAGGAACCAGTGGTGGCTGATGTCAAAGGTCGCAGAAGAACCATTTCTCATTCTTTCCAAGATCCGTGAAGCTTTTCTGAAGAGGCTTTTTCTTTCTTTAGCATGTTCATTTTAGCTTTGAGAAGAGTACTTCTGCCTTCTTTTGCATCTTTGAGGCGATAAGATTTGTAACTTGTAACCTCTCTTTTTACCACGGAATGAAATTGTTCTTCCCCCTCTGTATGGCTTGCAGAACTTTTTCTCTTTATTATTTACTTTTTCTCTTTATTATTTATTTATTTATTATTTTTAATTTTTTGGGAGGCATGCTTTAAGTCGTGCCTTTAAGACTGTGTGTGGCATAGTTTAGTGTCATACAGCCAAGACAAGTGCTAATAGTTTAGCGGTCATGTAGCTTGGACCTTTGCTTAGGGATAATAGTTTTTCAAACATCTCCCATTAATTAGGGGCATGGCCTCTTCCCCTTCAGAATTAACTAGCACATTGGCTACATTGGGAAATGCCTTCTCTACCACAAATGGGCCTTCCCATTTTGATTCGAATTTTTTCTTAGTTCGGCCATGACTGACGATAGGTATCCTTACTACTAAAACTAGTTCTCCTTTTACGTGTGATCTTATTTTGATCAATTTGTCGAAGGCTCGTTGCATATGATTCTTGTGAATCTCTAGGCTCTATTGTGCTTGCAATCTCTTTTCATCAAGTGTATCTAGTTTTTGACAATGAAGGGTCGCTCGTACTTCATCTGTCATTCCATAGTGGAGGGCTATCCTGAGGGAAGGCAATTGAATTTCTAAAGGTAACATAGCTTCACCCCCATATATGAAAGAGTACGGGGTCAACTGAGTTGGACCTTGGCCCATTTAAGAAGTAATATGTGGCAGAAAGTATGAACATGTGCCCCGAGGAAGAAGGTGGATCGATGGGACCCACAATGTCCATGCCCCATTGAGCGAAAGGCCAAGATGCCACTATTGGGTGAAGAGGTTCAGGAGGTTAGTGAATGAAGCTTGAATAAATTTGACATACCAGACTGCTCTTCACGAACATGAGGGAGTCAGCATTCATGGTAGGCCAATAGCAACCTATCCTGACGATCTTATTGTACAGCTTAAGACCAGACTGATGCAGTCTGTAGACTCCAGAATGAACTTCTTTGAGCAAGCAGTTTGCTTCTTCTTGATCGATGCATTTGAGCAACATTTCATTATAGGAGGTTCAGAATAGGGTATCGTCATGACACACGTATCGTGTGGTTGACCTTCGAATTTTATTTCACTCAATAGGATCTTCAGAAAGCTGATTATGGTGCAGATATCTTTTGATGGGGGCGCGTCAGGCTATTACTTGCTCTACTTATGCACACGTGTGCTCTGACGGTCCTGATTCTTCTTCATTTTCTTTTTCCTTTTCAATAATGGGGACTTTTGGGGAGCTATATGAGGTTTGCACGTCTCTCTCATCAGCGCTGTCTATCCCGAATGGGTAATGGCTCCTAGCCTTTTCCATCGAGTTCCTCAACAAACTCAATGCATCTCTATTCCGCTACCCATACTGGTGTGGGTCCGTTTAGTGACATTTGGATTGTTGCCACTAATTTGGCGAGCACGTCCGCTTGCGCATTAAGCCTTCTTGTCACATGCTCAAGAGTAACCTCTTCAAATTCAGCAATCAATGATTTCACGGTATTGAAGTAAGGTTTGAAATTTTCTTTCCTTACATCATATACCCCTTGAGTTGTATGATCACCAATTCTGATTCCCCGCAGACATTCAAATATTTCAAGTTCATATGGGAAGCAATCTCCAAGCCTATGATGAGTGCTTGATATTCTGCTTCATTATACAATTCTATCCCCGTGTAAGAGAAGGACAAAGGGACAAGGTCATCATGAGGGGTAGAGAACAACACTCCCACACCACCTTCCTCAAATTAGAATGCCCCATCAAAATGCATCTTCCATCCGCACGAGACTTTGGTGTGGAAGACCTCTTTATCTGCTAGGTCATCATTCAAGGGGGTATCAGCCGATAGAGGAAGCGCAGCCAGGAAATCTGCAAGGGCTTGACCTTTGACAGCTTTTTTCTACACATACATGATGTTAAACTCTATGAGGAGTAGTGACCATTTTGCGAGTCGGCCTGTCGGGCAAGGGTGCGACAAGAGGAATTTTATAGGATCTGCTTGGGAAATGACTTGAACCAAATGTGCGAGAAGGTAGTGTCGGAGCTTTTGTACTGCGAAAATGAGAGCTAGGCACATCTTCTCTATTGGCGAGGAATTTTCTTCGGCCCCTTACATCATTCGGCTTAGGAAATATAGAGCTGTATCTTTCCCCTCGTCATTGTTTTGGTCTAGCAGAGCTCCAAGTGACTCATTCAGCACAATCACATATAGAATGAGGGGTCTCCCCAAAATTGGTGCAAAGAGAACCAGGGGTTTCAGCAAATAGCTTTTAATCTCGTCAATGTTTGACACACCTCATCCCACTCGAAGGGTAGGTCCTTCTTCAAGAGATGGGAGAAGGGCTGGCATCGTCCTAACAGGTTAGAGATGAACCTCCATATGTAGACCAGTTGGCCCTGAAGAGATCTGAGCTCTCACAGATTCTTAGCGGTGGAATTTCCTGAATGGCTTTAATCTTAATAGATTCGATTTCCAAGCCTTGATGCCTGATAATGAATCCCAAGACTTTTCAAATCGTACGCCAAATGCACACTTCAAGGGGTTCGTTTTGAGATAATGGAGACGCAGTTTCTCAAAGACTTTTCCCAGATTTTTTATGTTATTGCTTTTTCTGTCGGACTTGATCACAAGGTCATCTACTTAGCATTCCACCTCCTTGTGGAGCATGTCTTTTAAGATAGCGGTCATAGACCTTTGTTAGGTGGCTCTGGCATTTTTGAGACCAAAAGACATCACTGTGTAACAAAAAACTCCCGTTGGAGTTAGGAAAGCAGTGGACTCTTTGTCTTTTGGGGCCATCCTTATTTGGTTATAGCAAGAATAACCATCCAAGAAAGAGAATGCTTGACAGTTGGCGGTTGAGTCAATCAGTAACTCTCTGAAGGGGAGTGGGAAATCATCTTTGGGAGAAGCTGAATTTAAATCACTAAAGTCAATACAGACCCTGATTTGTTTGTTTTTCTTCTTGGCTAGCACAACATTAGCCAGCCATTTTGGGTATTTGACTTCTCAAATGAAACGTGCCATTTTAAGCTTGTTCACTTCTGCTTCGATATGGATTTCTAAATCTGCTCTGAACCTCCTCGATTTTTGCTTGATGGGCTTGGTGGACGGATCAATCTTGGATTTGTGAACTGCCACCCAAGGATCAAGACCCGGCAATTCTTCTTAATGCTAAGCAAATACATCTCGGTTGTCCCTCAGGAATTCAATGTATTCCTTCTTTTCTTCAGAAGGCATAATGTCTAAGATAAAAGTGGGCCTCGGTTAGTTTCATCACCGAGATTTACTTCTTATAAGTCATCAGCTGTAGCTTGGCCACCGTCTTTCAAGACTTTCAAGGCTTCTTCTATCTCCTCTTTACCGAGAGGCGACGAGTCAACAGTCTACCAGTGTGTTTCAAGAGGTTCGACTGTCTGCTCAGCAGATGACGTTTCTTCTTTTGTTTCTTCGGCCTCCGAGCCCACAGACTCTTGAACAGTTTATTTAACATGTGTCATCACTTGAGGTTCTTGGGAAGCGACTTCCTCAAAAGTAAGTTCCTTAGGGGACGGCGGCAGCTCTTGCAACACTGTCACGTGAGAAATTTGGTCGGTGAAGAAGGGCCACAAGGGTAGGCTTGGGTGCCTCGGGTAACCTAGACCTTCCTTTTGAATATGCTGAGACGCCGTAGTTTTGATGACAGCGAAGGGTGCTAGCATTCCCTTACCATTATTCAAACCTTAGTTGTTAGAAGACTTGTAATCCATCTCCTCATGATGTGATGAGCCTCGGGGTTGTATAAGTCCCATCTGGGTATGAATTCGGCATCTAGAAGAGGATTATTTCGTGGGTTTACCCAGATAGCTCTTTCCTGAGTTTCTAGGATGAAACCCAACAAAGGAGCGGGAATGGATTTCAGGGGGGCAACCTCTTTCATCTTAGCTTGTCCTTTTCTTATAGCCTCCGCTTAGTCAGGGAAATCTTGTTTTTGTTCCTTTAGCGCTGCAATAGAGACTTGTCTTTGAGGCTCATATTGCTGATCAAATGTGCCAGTGAAGTCGCGAATGGGGGAGGACAGACCACTTCTTGCTTCTTGACAAGCAATTCGAGCCTCCAACACCGGGGTCAAAAAATGCTGGGTCTTTTGGGAATCTCGTGTGTGGTAAGCCTGGTTTATGAGCTTGGTGTCATCTCCTTCCTTTTCAAGGATTGGGATAGGCAAGACTTCAGGGATTTGTAGGACTTTGGGGGAGTCTTACTGAGACCCATTCACACCATCCTTTTCAGTGCACAAGACTTTAGGTATTTATAATACCTTGAGCCGATTTATGGGATAGTCGGCTTGAGGAGTGAAGGAAGCGTCATTCTCTCCCCTTAGGGGGACTGAAATGTGCAAAACCTTCTATTGTACGTCATTTTTGACATACTTCCATGAGCCCATGTAAATAAGGAGAGAGCCGACGATAGTGTGGTCTAGCGAGTTCATGAAACACCGGCAGACCAAGATTGTGCGGAAAATAAAGCCTCCAGCCTGGTGACCTGGTTGCAGTTCCTTCGCACCAAAGGAGGACCCTTCACTGTAGCCCTATGGCAACAACTGCAACATGGAACCAGACCACTGCCATTGTGCTCAGAACGTCAAAAAATCCCCGAGGACCAAATTTGGGCTCAATCGGACCTCCCTAGAGGGGTCTACGCTCATGTAGCCTCGCAACTTATGGGTTTTACCATAGCACGGTGTGGCTTCACCAAAGTAGTCCCGGAAATGGGGACTACCACGATGTTTTCCAGCGATAACTTCACCAACCCACAGCGCCTTCCTCTGAAACCAGACCGAGGTCAAACGTTGATATATTCCAGATCATGCCAGTTCCATCATTTTGACCTACGGGACACACTGTGACGTGACCGAGAACACCCATTGCTCTGGAGAGGATAGTGACTGGAGAAACTAAGGAGAAAATAGGGCTCAACAAGTTCCAAATTCAGTGAAGCATAGCTCAACATCCAAGCCATGGATTAACATGAGGAGGAGTTCAACAGAATCCCCTCAAAAAGAGCTACATTCTGGTACAACTCTTGCTTTCAATCTGTGGTTCGATGAATGCAAGTCCTAGGGTAACCAAAACGACTGCAGCAGTCTCCTATCTAACTTGCAAGTAGAGCTAGGAGCCCAAACGACGCAGCTCGAAGATGCATTGGCAAACGAAGTTCGCATAAAAGGCCGAACTTTCATCCCTGGGAAAAAGACCACCACAACACGATTGGAGGGCATCAAAATGCTCACAATGGAGAGAAGAATGAAGATATGTTTTTAAAGCAGCCGAACAGTTACCACAAGTTGCAGAACCAGCTTCCAAGGTCTTCCCATGACGGAGCAGTCTGCATGCAAGGACGGTTTCGTCATTGGGCAAAAGATCACAAGGGCATTTTAGTCATTTACACTTAATTTTTGGATTTGTTTTGAATTTATTTAATTGTAATTAAGCTTGAATTTTGAGCATTCACCCCTATTTGGTGAATCCTCTATATAAACAAGCTTAACTCACTTGTAGAAGAGGCCTTTAGACCTTCTTTTTGAAGAGACCCCATAATATTACCCCTGAAGGCTGGGAAGAATCAAGGCTAGATTATGTTTGTTGGGTTGTCTTTTTCTGTGAGCCCCTGAGGGAGAGGATAGGGAGAGAGAGAAATTTTTGAGGAAAAGGGGATACCCTTGAGTGCGCGGTCCTGCGGGCACCCTGATCGCATGAGTCCCCCCACCTCTCCTAAGCCGAGTCGTCTCTTTTCTCTCTCTCCCTCTCACTCTCACACTCTCGCCTAAGCGTGCGTGACCCCCATCCGCGTGATAGCCCGCGTTCATCCGTGAGCCCGCGAACTCGAGCGAATCCATGGGTCTCGTCCCTTAGGTTTCTCCACGTTCCTTTTAGCGGCCAGCAGGTCCCCTTTATAAAAAGGGGGCCAAGGAGGAGGGACATTCGGATCCCACCCCAAAAGCATAGAGAGAGTTAGAGGAGAGAGGTTGTAAGCTTGAAGAGGGCTCTCGTCAAAACCATACTGACAAACAGCTGAAGCGCTACATAAATGCTTTAAGAGGGCCATCCACCCGAGAGTGTCCCCGAACCCCCAAAAGCGGCGTAAGGGCATTCGCGCTCCAATCGTAAAAATCTCTCTTACCGTTGGCCTCCTATCCGCTAGCACGAGGGCCTGCCCGTGCGTCACGTGCCAGACCTCCGCAGTTGTTCGAGAGAGGGTTTTTGCCTCCAATCCTAGAGGGAAACCAGGAGCCTTGACATCATCTTCTGGTTGGCTTTTTGGTTTACTTCAGTCATGCATGCCATCTCAGCTTCGGGAAAGGGGATGGGGATATGTAACACCTTCATACCATCATGAGCATGAGAAACTGTAGGTGTTAGCGAGCTCGAATTTGTAGTTCTTTCCACCATGCTCACTATGAGTTTCCACAAGCAGAGATTCTCGTACGGAGGGGATAAAGGGTTGAGGTTTCCCCTTCATCTTTTTGACATAGTATGTCTTTTGAGGTTGTGGGGAAATTTCCATTAACAGGTGTCAAAGGGATTATTTTTCCATCTCTCTTTTCTTCTTGAAAAAGATGATTAAGCGATCATGTCATTTCTTCTACGTCTTCATGAGAGGTTGATGCAGTCTCTCTCAATTTTGGGTCTGTACTGATTTTCACAGGCAACATCAGCTCTTGGAAGCATATTGGGTTCACAATGTAATATTTTGCATCAGCATAGTGCGACTCAACAACAGGAAACTGCCTTTTGTCAGCATAGACCTAGTGTTTCCTTCCATCCCGACTATATTTGAAACACTGATGAAGTGTGGATGGAACCACACCATGATCATGTAGCCAAGGACGACCCAGTAGCATGTTTTAAGAGATGTTTGTGTAAATGACATGTAACAACGTGGAAGTGTTCAAATCCCCGATTTTAAGCTTAAGACGGCTGGTACCAGCCGGCTTTCCTCCGAATTGATTAAATCCTTGAACCGTTAGGCTTGTAGGTTCAAGCTGCTCCACACATAACCCAATCCGAGTAAGAATCCTTTGAGGCATAAGGTTTACTGCTGATCCCCCATCTAGCATGTTTCGGTTGACCTGACAGGCGTGCAGCTCACCAAAAGATCGATTGTGGATTTTCTCTCCTAGTTGTAGGTCATTGTCTGATAGTGTGATAGCCATGCAAGTGTTGAGTATTGCATGGTCTACCTCGACATGTTTGACTTCCGTTTCATAAACTTTAGGGCTGGAGAGAGCATGTACTAGAGCCATTCGAAAGTCTTTAGACAACATGAGGGCATCATAGATACTCAGGAGAGTTGGTAGTTTCCTCAAGTGCCCGATCACATCATATTTGACTTTGTCGGCCTCAGGAAGGGTGATTCCTTGGTTTTCCACTGATTTTACAGGGGAAGATGGCGATGGGGAGGTTTTTGAAGAGGAAGGGTGTAAGGACCCGGACTTCTCCGGTGCGTATTGCAGTGCGCCGGTGAGTAATCGACACAAGTGAGCTAACGCGCAGACACTTTTGAGAGTGATGGTGGATCATTGCACGGGCAGCCTATTGCACCATTAGGCGTGAATGGACTATGCACTGAGGTGCGTGGATGGCTCTTGCACTTTTGTGCGCGGGAGGATTGGAGTGTTGTTAATAGTGGATGGACGGCGCACGCGTTGAGAGCCCGAGCAGGTGAATACACACGGGTGGATGGGCATTAGAGGGCATGTGCTGGTAGATAAGTCTGCGAAGAGCGCGAGTGGAGGTAAGCTCACTGCTAGGCCCGGGTGTAGCGATGCGCGGGTAGATAAGTCCGCGAAGAGCACGAGTGGAGGTAAGCTCACTATTAGGAGCTGGTGAAGAGATGCGCAGCATGGGTGGTTGAACTCGTAGTTGGGCGCGGATGGCTAGACGCTTGTTGAGGGCGCAGGTTGATGAGTGTACGACTGTGCGCTGGTGGTGTTCGGTAGTCTAGGGAGCTTCTTCTCTCTCTCATGTTCTCTCTCTCTCTCCATGCATGTGTGCCAAGTGGCACATGCCTACTGCACCCATAATTATGATGTCTCCCATGCTTGCTGTACCCATAATCATGTTGTCTCCCATGCATGCTCCGTCTCTCTCCTCATGCATGCCTCTTGTGTGCCACATGTCATTTTCATGTTTCCACCAAATTTGATTATTTATACACCCCACCATCTATGAAATGCGGTTTCTATCTCTCACCCACGTTCACCTATCCTCCCTTAGTCATTTGACCTCTCTAAGCTTTGTCCCTTAAGCTTGGAACTCAGCCATTGGAGCTTGGTAGTCAAGGTGAAGTTGGAGGAAGACTTTGGGATTTCGATTGTAGCAGGTAAGTAGATCTAGCTTCCATGTTTCCATGTTTTTGTTTAATACATGTTTAGTTAGAATGAAATCCAAGCATAAATATGGATGTGATGGCGAATTAGGGGTGTGGATGCATTCATGCTTTAGATTTGATGCATGTTTGTTTAGCTTATCAAAGTATGAGATTTAAGCATGAGTATGGGTGTGAAAATGAGTGTGGATGCATGTTATTGAAATTATGCTAGAATGTGTCCTGTCTTTCCAAAACTGTGACTCTTATTGTGTGATAGACAGAGTATTGAAGGCATCTTTGTTGGTTATGAAATTTGGTGAGAAAGCCTCTTTTCAATTGTATGTGATAGATGGAATTTTGGTGGTATAGTTCACTTGTATAAGAGTTATGTATTTATGTTGGGCCTTTGTACCTTGGACTCTTTTGTAATATTTTGGATCTACCTTATGAAAATTTGTGACTTGGTTATCCAGTGTTTGTGGGTTGTGTGCTTCATGTTTTGTTAGGTTGATTTTTCTTTTGTGGTTGGCTTTGATTTCCATCTTTTCAAAGCGTTGAACGCACTACCTGAGTGACATTCGCTACATACGACCATGGTCCCGCACCCTATTTCCCTCCGGCAAGTGAGGTAGGGGGTCGAGGGAGGGGCTGTGACAAATGGGTTGCTACAGCCGTCAGGGAAGAGTCGGTCGTAGTCGTGGATTTAGACAGAGAAGGTTGGCTAGACTGCGCGGTTGAGGTGGGTGTAGGTGAGGTAGGATGGGGTGAGAGTTGTGATGGTGTGGAAATTTTAGTGCAGAAAGGCAAGGTGTCTAGGTAAGGACTAGCGGAGGTCCAAGGTATTTCAAGTGGAAGGGTGGTTTATGGATGGAAGTGGTCGAATCCAAATAGGGGATCAATGGTTGTCTAAGATATTTTAGGGTTTTAGATGGGGCTGGCCTCTAGGTTGTTTTTAGCCTTCTTCCTAACCGCAACCGTATTTTATCAACCGAAGCTGCTAGACATCCTTGGTGAAATGCCAGCATATGGCATGCCTCATAAGTTGAAGGGCTCCCTCCTTTTGAGTTCCCTATCACTTCCCTTAAGTCGCGTTCAACATGCCGTTGGGGCTGCATCACTGCTAGGCTTGGCGCTTGAAGGCCTTGGGGCCATCGTTCAAATCGAATGGGCTCAAGACAACCTTGGGGCGATATCTCTTTCACTTGCTCGTGACGGCCTTGGGGTTGCGGATATGGTGAAGCGCGCCCATTTTCCTGTACTTCGATGACATAGCAATTAATGGTGTTCCTCATTTCAGGTTCCTCCGGGCCTTGAAACAGGTAGAACCAATTTTGTTTTAGTAACTCTACTTTAGGTTTTCGGAGCAACACTTCCATCCTCTTTGAAAATTGTTCATCATCAAGTGTCCAGGCATAAAATCTTTCAAAGTAGGATGAGGCCATACTGTTGAATTGGGGGCCTCTGTTTCTTCCCTTCTTCATCTTCATACCCTGTTATGTAACATTTGGAAGTGTGGGAGGAGCCTCCGCAACTTTACTCGCTACGGATAACGTCATCTCGAGCTCTTGCAAACTGGCTCTTCTCAGAGCTTAGGCTTGCATATGCTTTTTCTCTTTGCGGCTTACGTAAGTAGTCTACTTGTACTCCGATACTTCCTAGGTATCAACTGAGGAGTTGAGAGTCCCAGCGTATTTTGAGCATAGCTCGAACAGCTCCATGTGAGGACAACCTTCAACCTTCTCCAACACAGGGATCTGATAGGTCCGATGTTCATGAGGGATAAGGTCGATGACTATGGTCCCCTCATTTATGTATTCTTGTATCGGATCCTTCATTGGCTAACAATCTTCCAGCCAGTGGGTACGGGAACAATGATATTGGCAGTAAGGGGTTCCTTTTATGGGAGGCCTTCTTTCTTATGTTTTTCACCTTTTCGAGGGGGGTATAGGTCCCATAATGAGAGGCTTCTCATATATGTCTGGTATCATGGCTTTATCAAAGTCGTAAGGCCCCTGATATAGGAGGTTCTCAGCTACCGGTTGGGGGTCAGGGTTTGCCCATCATGAAAGAAAGCATGTTGGCCATCACAGTCTCGGGCTCTGTTGTTTCTTGTTAAGTACACTTGAGTTTTCCATCCTTGATGAGGCCTTCGATGACATGTCCTCCCATCCATTCATATGGGTAGTAGTCAGTTCGATCTGTTTGACGGACTTGCTCGGGGTATCTTGACGCGGGAAGCGGAATGATTCCAGCCTCTAGAAGCTTTTCGAAGATCTCAAGAACCTGGTCTTTATCGAAGCAATACTTCCTATCGATGCGTCCGCAGTATCCACCTCTTCCTCCTCTTCCTCGTCCACGTCCCATAGGTTGTGGAGAGTCATAACTTCTAAGCGGTGGATAATTCTTTCCTCTCCTGTTTTGGATGACCATCGAAGTAGTCATGGAAGTTTTGGATTGAGAAGCCTTGGCTTTACCACTATTCGAATCCCTCCTAACGATTACTAACTTTGGGTCTGGGCCAAAACCCTCCATAAGACTTTCTAGGTTAACTGCATTGGTCACCAAGTCGTTGAAGTTATGGGATTTGGATGCGTGTAGGGTACTGCAATGTCGCATCTCATGTTTTTAATGCACATGAGCTCCTCTTGGTCCTCGAGGAGTGGGGTTGCCTGCCCTATGCTGACATTTCGCCATCGAGTGATATAGTCTTGCCTAGGTTCAGGTTCCCTCTACTTCACATTAAGGAGTTCAGCCAAGTGAACCACCCTTTCTAGGTTGTGAAACCTTGCCAAAATTGCTTTTTGCATTTGATTCCATGTAAATATGGCCACAAGGGATAGTCGTGAGCATCAGGCGAAATCTGGTCCTAATAGTGACTGTATAAATTGTCACATCAGGAGGTTCCCATTATTGGCTGAGTCTATGCACACAAACATGAAGTGGGCCAAGTGTTAATGAGGGCAGCCTTGGCCATCAAACTTTGGGAATTTAGGGCATTGGTACCTCGGAGGATATGGCACTACATCAACATATGCTGGGTATGGTTTTTGATAAGTATTAAGGGTTTGTACCCTCAGAATATGGAGTGATCATACTTTCTACATTGCCAAGATTCGCAATTCTCATCCATTAAGGCAATGTTGGTCGGAGATTAAAGCGGTGTAGGTGTGGGGGCTGATTGGTTCTCCATGACTGGATTCGAGGACTGTTGTTCTGAAGGGTGACGAGAATCATACTCATCCTCTGTAGGTTCACCGCATATCCCCAAGTGGTTTTCCTCTTAGTCTTCCATTGGGACTAAGTGTCCATACTTTTTCGAAGGCAACAGTATGAGCCATTAACAGCCCGATCAATGCTCCCCGTCTTGTTTGTGATAAAAGTACACCCAACACTTTCATCAAACAAGAAACATATAGGGATGGAAACTGTCGGCATACAAAATGATATGCATATCTGGTAAGTGCGAAAATGGTGTAAGATGCGAAATTATGCAGCACAGACACAAAATCAGACCAAAAAAGGGAGCTTCGTTGATAAAGGAAGGTGGGAGTCAGCCTTTATATATATATATATATATATATATATATATATATATATATATATAATAAAGAAAAGAAAGAAGAGAAGAAGAAGAACGTACGTCGTACGTAGTAGTGTC